>JANRMT010062792.1:124748330-124777110 GCA_026402145.1 Polypterus bichir lapradei | reverse complement strand
TTAACACACTACTTCTCCGCTGCGAAGCGCGGGTATTTTGCTAGTTTCATCATAAAAGAATAATCTGCTACATTACTCTTCAACAACAAAAAATGGAAATTCATTACCTTAATCTAAGTAACAGAACTTCAATACTTACTCCAAAGCAATTCTAGTATCAAATTTCTACGAATAAAACCATATAGGAAATAAGTCCAATTACCAAATGAGTGCTATGTTTTAGCCAGGATCAATTCTCTGGCTTAAATATGTTTTTTATCTACTGTATATATTTGGGCTGTTTATCAAATAGTCTTTTTCACGTTTCATTAATTTTTTTCAACTTTGGATTTTCTAGCTTTGACCGCTGCTTCACTTAAGGTACTGTTTATGGTTTGAGCTCTTCAGATTTGTTTGCTTTAAGTTTGGTCTTTTTTTTGCTCTTTTTTCCTGCCTTGCCTTTTGTTCTTCCCTTTTGAATCTTTGTAACAAATAATTCCTTAAATATAAAGAAAAATTTCTTCTGTTAGTCTTATGAACAAGTTAATCTTGTGTTCTCTTCAGACAGTTATTAATTATCTATTACCACTGCATTTTATGAAGGAAAGACAGATAGTGTTAAAATTTCAGTCATTCCAGTATCTGTGGAAATTAGAGTGGTTCTGTTTAGAAGATGGAGCAAAAGTTTTGCGTGCAAAAGCTTGTAGACTCTGATCTACTTGCCAAACCTTTCCTTTCCGAAGTCTGCCAAATTAAAAAAAAAAGCCAAAAATGTTAACTTTTTACACAACAACCTATTAAAGCAAAAAACAAGTTAAAATCCTACAGGTAGAAACATTACTTTAAGATTTTGTTTTGTAATACTTAACATTATACATAAGCCTTTTACATGGAATCACTGAATTACCTATGTTTATCTGATTAAAATATGTTTTAATATAAAACTGTTAGTATATGAAAAAAGAAATAATGAATTAAGTAAAAAAACAGCAGCTACAATAAATGTTTTCTGAAAGCTGACCCATTCTATTACATTTAAAACAGTGAAAGGCTGACCTCAGATTATAACCTACATTGAAAATAAAAAAAAAAACAAATAAAAAAATGTAACATACAACATACAGTCATGAACTATAGGCATGCAATAATAACACAGAATGTAAAGGTAACTGTGATGGTTCATGTCGGCTCTATGCTCCAACTTCGGTATTGGGAGCATCTTGAACCTGACTCCATCAATAGTCATGACCGAATGAGCCAGCAGATGAGGACAAATGTACAATGCATTGCAAGGGGTAGGTGCAAAAGTGAACTGTGCTCTTATTAAAAACAGTCAAATGGTATCCCACAAGGTTATTATACAGTAGTTAATGAAAACTAAAATCAAAACTGAAACTATTATTAAAAAAACATTTTCGTAAACTGAAATAAAATAATTAACAAAATTGAAATGAAAAACTAAAACTAAACAAAACTATTAAAATAGCTGGAAAGACTAACTGAAATAAAATAATAATTTACCAAAAATATATTTAGTTTTTGTTTTGAATTAATATTCTTGCCATTAGTCTTTTAACCCTTGAACTTTAAACTCTAAAACAAGAAATTAATCCACAACGAGCCGCCCACATATATTCATCCAGTGAACGGCAGCTGGTGAAGGAGGGTGGGTGTTCACACAGCATTTGCGGTGACAGAGCAAGCTGAATACAGGCGCGTAAAGTGAATGAAATAGAAAGTGATTTACTGGTCCGCCTTTCTTTGCGCTTGTTGTAAATGAAGATTTAATTCAAACGCCTGAAATCGGAATGTGCTGGTCAACAAAACCTTTACCATATGGAGAGAAAAATCATGAATGAATAACGTTTCAGTTTAATTCTCAGGTGCCTGCTCTTTGTTGGCAATCATTCTCCTGCCACTTTCCACACGAGAAATCCTTTTTGAAAAATAAAATGGCACTGATCGAGAGACCGACTAGGTCATCATACAAGATCAGCATATTATTACTGACCAATCACTTTTCCCTTAAAAAAGTCGTTTAACAACGAAGCGATACAAACCTTGTAAAATTCCGAAGCTGGCAATGTCTCCACTTAACTACAGGTAGGTAGGCGAAGAGAACCTGCCAACTGATGAAAAACTAAACTTACTAATGTGTTTTTGTATTTATTCTATATTTATTAAATTACTTTTTTAGTTTATATTCACAGATCAAAATATTTGATATTGTGAAAATAATCCAGTAACAGAATTATGTTTTAAAATATCTGTCCCCCTTTTTTCAATCTCTCTCTCTCAAAATATATACAGGTAGTTGAAATATATTCTTTTTGTTCTTAACATCAGCCATATCATACATATTAAATACCAGGTACTTAATGCTCCTTGCTTTAGCTAACTTCCAACTGACTCAGAAGTACTTCCATTGGGATATGGACTGGAAGAAGAAGTACTCCCAGGTCCAAAATAACAGGAGATGCTTGACCTCATTCAGTAAGTCGGAGTTGGGAGGCAGAGGGCAACACATGCAGGAGGAAGATGAGTTTGAAGAGAAGAAGAAGAAGAGAGAAAGGAGAGAATTCATTGTTAATTGTGTTTGCTGGGTTGTAAAAAGGTACTGTGAAGAATAAGTGCCCTTTACTTGAACCCATGAATGTGTATATGTGTCAGTTGTGTCTGGGGTTTGGGGCTGGGTGATCCCTATCTTCTACAACTGGTAGCTGGTGGATATCTTGTTCTGGAGTAAAGGGAAAATGTCCATGCATAAATATTTGAAACAGCTGGCCAGAGGAGTGAGAGGGAATATGTGCTGGTTGTAAGGGGGATTTAATGGAGGAAATGCAGATTTTTAAACAACTGATTTTATACCCTGCAGTGGGCTGGCACCCTGTTGGCTGGGGGTTTGTTCCTGCCTTGCGCCCTGTTGGCTGGGTTGGCTCTAGCAGACCCCTGTGACCCTGTGTTAGGCTATAGCGGGTTGGAGAATGACTGACTGACTGATTCTATACCCCAAAAGGCCCTCAAAGGATTTAAAAATTGCCTGAGCGCACAAGGAAGATCTTAAGAAGTATTACCTAGATAAAGCAAGATGTTGTCCACATAGAGATGTTGTCCACATTGAAGGAGCCCTAAGCAATGATGGGAGTAACCAATTCATGAGAGCAGTGGGCTATGGTAAAGTGGTTCCAGAGAGAGAGATTAAAGAGTAGGAGATAGAGGACATTTAAATATCTGAAAAGGGGTAGTAGTTGTACTAATTTATGAGGGGTTTAAGGAGCTTTTTATCTGACTTAGAAACTTCAATCACTTACAGACAGAGTTGAGACTAATTTTTTAATGTGTAATAGACATCACACATTTTCCCTAGTCTGGTGACAGTGACTAAAGTCCTTCTGGTTAATGTTTATTAACTTACTAGTAAAATACCCGCGCTTCGCAGCGGCAAAGTACTGCCTTAAAATTTTTATTAAGAAGAAAAGTAAACCTTTTTAAACTGAGGGAAAATATACCAATAATTATTTGTTAAGTATCTCTTTGTATACCACATTGTCAGTTCGGCCCTCCTGTTGTAATATGACCAAGCTGTGCGCTGAGCTTACTCTTGAGCATGCAACGTACAGTTGGCCATGTGAAAAGCAATCTTGCCTCAAATCAATACCAACCTTTTGTAGGGTCTGTCCCTGAGACTTATTAGTTGTCATTGTGAAGCAGAGCCTTACTGGAAATTGGAGGCGTTTGAATTGAAATGGGAGATCAGAGGGTATAATGGGGATGCGAGGAATAAAAACTCTTTCCCCTGAGCCACTGCCAGTGAAAATAGTTGCCTCAATTAGGTTCTTTTGCAGACACGTGACCTGAAGTCTCGTGCTGTTACAAAGTTTCAGTGGCTGTAAGTTTCTCAGTAACATTATTTTGTGCCCCAACCCTCAAAATTAGATTATGCTCAGGAGTGCCTGGAGGATTTAGTGTGGAGAAACTCTACTGGATAGTGCACCGCGTCTTCCACTTCTGCAACTGAATCCACAGACTGATATGTTTTCGGTTGTAAAGGTAGTTCTTGAAGTAAAATGAAACCTGCTTAACTTTTGTAAGTAAACTGTAAGGAATGAGTCTGTCAAATTTCAGCCTTCTACCTACACTGGAAGTTGGAGAATTAGTGATGAGTGAGTCAGTGAGGGCTTTGCCTTTTATTAGTATAGATGAATCACCAACTGAAATCACCTTTTAGCTAATGGAATGTTAGAAACGTGTGCAGGCTGATGTGTGCTTTGTGCTGACATGTGCTTTGCAAACGCTAGAGTCTGTTGAGAGTTGTTGGTTTGTTCTGTAGTGTGAGATTTAAATAAAAAAATACATTTTGCTCTTAGAAACTTGGGTTTTGGTTGCCGCTAAGGAACCATGTGGGAATTTTTAAAGCTTTTTTTCCCTTTAGAAGGGTTTTTTTTTGCTTTTTTTTCGCCCACACAAGAGCAAAAGTAGCTGGGTGTTTGGAAGTGCGCTTGGAAAAGGTATTTGTACTTGTACCTGTTCTTGTTATCTGTATTTGAATTATCATCGAGGAGGCAGGGTAGAAAGCAGCAGTAACTGATATCGGCATTTGTAAGTAAATAACCGAGTCATCGTAACACTGATTCCTTAGTTTAAAGGAAAAGAAAAAAAGGCAGCGGTTGACTTCAAAGCAGTTAAAGGGGAAGGCTCAGCGGTGCGCAGGTAAGCGGCCAGCGTTAAGATGCCGATTAGGCACAAGGAGCTGTAGGAGCAAATAAGGTAGTAAAGTTTTATTTATTTGTTTATTTTAGATTAAACTGTCCTTAGCGGTCCAGAAGTAGAACAGTTAAGTGGGCAACAGCATATTGGTTCATTAATACGGGGGAATACAAACAGTACGAGTGAAGAGCTTATAAGTAAGAGGAGCGCAAAGTTAGGAGAAGAGACAGAAAAAAGTAAAGTTAACCTCATAGAAAGACAAATAGGCAGCTGAGAGGGAGAACAGTGCAGGAGCTTAAGGGGAAAAGGTGTAAAATATCTGTAGCAGATCTTAGTGTTACCATTTAAATTAAGGAGCAGCTGAAAGAAGAAGAAATTTAATTTTAAGAAAAAAAAAAAGTTAAGGCAGTTTACTAATCCCAAATCAAATTTTAATAATGAGGCCAGTGCAATGCAAGTCCTGTTGGATGTTGGACTTTTTAGATGATGGTTTGGAAGAGCCAGTTGTCTATGAGGGCTACATCTGCAAGAGATGCCAGCTGATCCAGCACCTCGAGCTCAGGGTCTCTGAACTGGAAGAGGAGTTGGCTGACCTGCGTTGTAATAGAGAATTGGCGGACTTGGCCCAGGTGTCCTTTAGAGAGATAGTGTGCACCCCCAAGGTGGCGCGGGAGGAGATTCCAGACTAGACAGGTAAAGGGTGCACACTGTCCGGGGGCATCAACCCCAGAATTAGAAGTGTCTAACCGTTATCATGTCCTTGTGGAGCTGGACGGTGACTCTGATAATTCTGAGGTGGTAGGCAGGGTTGAGGAGCCCCAATGGGCCACCTCAAAACCAGTTCCCAAAAAGAGAGAGCTAGTGATAGTTGGGGACTTAATCATTAGGGGGATTGAAGCGCAGGTGTGCTCCAAAGAGAGAGAGTCTCGCACGGTGTGTTGCCTTCCGGGAGCACAGGTGGGAGAAATCCCTGGAAGGGTGGATAGGCTCTTGGCCAGAGCGGGGGTGGATCCAGTTGTCATTGTCCATGTTGGAACAAATGACATACATAAGGGTAGTCTGTCAGTTCTGCGATCCAAATTCAAAGAGTTAGGTGCCAAGCTGAGGAGCAGAACTGACAAGGTAGTCTTCTCCGAAGTTCTGCCTGTGCCACGCACCAGTATAGGTAAGACTGAGGCGATTAGAAGGCTTAACGCGTGGGTCAAATCTTGGTGCAGGATAGAAGGGTATAGGTTTATGGGGCATTGGGACTCCATTTGGAACAGATGGTACCTGTTCCACCGTGACGGGTTACATCTGAACTGGAGGGGCACCAATGTATTGGGGAGGCGTATGTGTAGGCTAGTCGAGGATTGTTTAAACTAGGGAATGGGGGGGCAGGGAGTTTAGGACAGGTCAGATTTAGATCTATACATGGAAGAACAAACAATGGTGTAGAAATAAAAATGCATAGTAATGTAAATTCTAAGCAAACAAGTAAATGCAGAAGGAGTAACACATTAAAAATAGCTTGCCTTAATGCTAGAAGTATCAAAAATAAGGTAAGTGAGTTGGAGTTGTATGTAGCAGAGCATAATTATGATATTATAGCAGTAACGGAAACCTGGCTAAATAACAAAGATGGGGATGAATGTAACATAGAGGGATACACATTTTTTAGGAAGGATAGACAGTACAGAAAAGGAGGTGGGGTTGCTGTTTATGCCAAACAGGGTTTAAATGTAAGACCTCTTCAGTTGGATGATGAGCTCCATCTTAGTGAGGACATGTGGCTTCGCCAGGAAAATATTAGGGAAAGAGGTCTTATTTTAGGAGTGTGTTATAGACCACCCAATTCACACAGTAATTTCAACACACATCTTTTTAGTAATATCAAAAAGGCAAGTTTAAAGGGGGATATTATAGTCATGGGGGACTTTAATTATCCAAATATTAACTGGGATAACCTAACCTTGCAGATGGAGGAGCACAAGAGCAGGAGTTTTTAAAAGTAATCAGTGACTGTTTTTTAACACAGCATGTTAGAGCACCAACACGGAGTGAAGCCTGTCTGGATTTAGTATTCTGTAATAATCAGGATAGAATTGAGGGTGTAGAGGTGATTGAACCACTAGGGTCAAGTGACCATAATGTAATACAATTCTCAGTATTTTGTAAGAGTACAGATGCAAAGACTAAAATTGTTAAGTTGAACTTTGGTAGGGCTAATTTTGAGCAGATGAGACAAAGTCTAAGTAGGATAGACTGGGATAAGCTTTTAAATGTGGAGACAGTCGAGGAGCAGTGGAACAGGTTTAAAAATGTTTTACATGTAATGCAGGACAGATACATACCTAAATTTGAAATTAATAGGAAACTAAAAAAAACTCCACGGTGGATTAATAAAGATTTAAAAAAGAAGTTGCAAAGGAAAAAACTGCTGTATAAGGCATATAAGACTAATGACTGCAAAGTGAATCGTAGAGAGTATGAGAATATGAGGGCAACCATTAAGAAGGGTATCAGGGAGGCTAAAAGACAGTTGGAGAAGAATATAGCAGATAAGGCGAAAGAAGACCCTAAGAGATTCGTTCTGTATTTTAGTAGTAAAAGATCAGTCAAGGAGGAGTTCAAGTGCATCAGGAATAGTAAAGGGGAATTAAAAGATACAGACAGTGAAATAGCGGATGCCCTAAACTTACATTTTTCTGAGGTGTTCACAAGTGAGCAAGTGGACAACCTCCCAGAGGTAAATGCGACTACTAAGGAGGTACCGAGTAATTTGGAAATTGTAGAGGGAGAAGTGCTGCTCAGATTAAATAGGATGTACTCAAACAAATCACCAGGACCAGATAATATTTATCCTCGTGTTCTTAAGGAGGCTAATAAGTACATATATAAACCCTTGACACATATTTTTAGGAAGTCACTGTGCACTGGAGAGATTCCGAAGGACTGGAAAATGGCAAATATCATCCCATTATATAAAAAGGGTGACAGGGCAGATACAAGCAACTATAAGCCAGTAAGCTTAACATGCATCACAGGAAAAATAATGGAAGGAATTATTAAGGATAAGATTGAGCAACACATGGCAAGGACAGGAGTTATTCTGAACAGTCACCATGGGTTCAGAAGAGGGAGGTCGTGTTTTACTAACATGCTGGAATTCTATGAGGAGGCAACAAAAGGATACGATCCTTTGTGGAGCTTATGATATTATTTTTCAGGACTTTCAGAAAGCATTTGATAAGGTGCCACATGAGAGGTTGGGCATCAAGTTAAAAGAAGAGGGAGTTCACGGTGATGTTTTTAGATGGGTGCAGAATTGGCTCAGACACAGGAAGCAGAGGGTAATGGTGCGAGGAACCTCATCAGAACTGGCTGATGTTAAGAGTGGTGTTCCACAGGGGTCAGTGCTAGGGCCGCTGCAATTTTTAACATAAATAAATGATTTAGATAGGAATATAATTAACAAGCTGGTTAAGTTTGCAGATGATACCAAGATAGGTGGATTAGCAGATAATTTGGAATCCGTTATATCATTACAGAAGGACTTGGATAGCATACAGGCTTGGGTAGATTTGTGGCAGATGAAATTTAACGTCAGTAAATGTAAAGTATTACACATAGGAAGTAAAAATATAAGGTTTGAATACACAATGGGCGGTGGGAAAATCGAGAGTACACCTTATGAGAAGGATTTAGGAGTCATAGTGGACTCTAAGCTATCAACTTCCTGACAGTGTTCAGAAGCCATTAAGAAGGCTAACAGAATGTTAAGATATATAGCACGATGTATGGAGTACAAGTCCAAGGAGGTTATGCTCAACCTTTATAATGCACTGGTGAGGCCTCATCTTGAGTACTGTGTGCAGTTTTGGTCTCCAGGCTACAAAAAGGACATAGCAGCGCTAGAAAAGGTCCAGAGAAGAGCGACTAGGCAGATTCCAGGGCTACAGGGGTTGAATTATGAGGAAAGATTAAAAGAGCTGAGCCTTTACAGTTTAAGCAAAAGAAGATTAAGAGGTGACATGATTGAAGTGTTTAAAATTATGAAGGGAATTAGTACAGTGGATCGAGACTTGTATTTTAAAATGAGTTCATCAAGAACATGGGGACACAGTTGGAAACTTGTTAAGGGTAAATTTCGCACAAACTTTAGGAAGTTTTTCTTTACACAAAGAACGATAGATACTTGGAATAAGCTACCAAGTAGTGTGGTAGACAGTAAGACGTTAGGGACTTTCAAAACTCGACTTGATGTTTTCTTGGAGGAAATAAGTGGATAGGACTGGCGAGCTTTGTTGGGCTGAATGGCCTGTTATCGTCTAGAGTGTTCTAATGTTCTAATGTTCTAATAGCTCTGCATAAGAGTTTATCATTAAAACAGAGTAACAGCTGGCACAGTATCCTGAACATGTACCCTATTTTAAGAGTAATGTGATTAATGTGAATTAATTGATGGGTTCACTTTGCTACAGGAAACAGAAGAATTTAACAATTGTAGGTAAGGGTGCGCCAGCTGTCCCAAACATGGAAAACAAACCTCCAGTGGCAAACTATTAGAACTTGTGTGTTGTTTTTTTCTGGCAGTGTTGAATGCAGCATGATCATATCCATAGCTGAGGGCGTGCAATGTTAAATGAAATACTGACAGAAATAAAACATCTATGTAGCAGTAACACTGGCTCTCACTATTACAGCTTAACTGCGTATGCACCAAATGAGCATGGCCATCCCACATCTTTGAATCAGGAGTAATTTTAAACATTTTGGAACAAAAGCGCTATTTAAAGAATACTTTCAAATGCCAATGAAACCAAGTAAAACTGTAAACACAAATTGTAATTCTACAAACACATAAAAGAGGAAACTGTGTCAAAATGGATATTGAAAAAAGAATTCCACTTAAAAATGTCAATTTAACTTACTCTAAAATCATATATACCTCATGTACACTAGAGACATCTCATGCTTAAACTGAATATTTTAAGCAGCATCCTTATAGAAAATGACTTTACTGTTACCAAAAACTGTATGACAGGTTGCGCAGATCAGGAATACTGTCACAAAATATGTAAAAGAGCAGAAACAATATTAAACAGATTTTACTTTTAAATGTGCAATTTACCACACATTACCACAGGGGTAGGCTCAGCTTTAATAAATATAAAATATGAAAAAAAAAACATTCAAGGTATCTACTGTTGCTTTCTCAGCAGCCATGACAATATAAAACTTTATTTTTATGTGTGTTGGCCTGCTCTTAGCTAATTTTTAATTAATTTAACTTCCCATTATTGTTTTTACCTTTTTACTATGCTGAAGAACTCAGCCCCATTTCATATTGATATTTGTTTAAAATTCTGGTTTGTAACTGCAAACTGGTGAAATGATGACCATCTCACACCCATGAATGTCATCTGCAATGAGGACTGTGGGTCTGTTTCCCAGAGTCATTGATTCCAATTCATAGACACTAAAGTTGAGAAACCTGGAAGCCCTTGCAAACTGGAGAAATACTACATAAAATTCACAATGGCAAGACTGAGTTGAAGAGGCCATATTGAATTTAAGTCTATGCGTTACCATAAGGTAGGTCAGAGGGATATTTGAACATAACAAGTAGCATATGATGACCATGATAGAAAAAAAATCATAGTCTAATCAAAAAAGTCTCATAAACGATAAACATACACTGTAAATTTAAGTTTCTTAAATAACTTGACTAGCCCATCATAATAAGAAAATTCAGTCAGTCAGTCATTGTCCAACCTGCTATATCCTAACACAATTTCAAGGGGGTCTGCTGGAGCCAATCCCAGCCAACACAGGGCGCAAGGCAGGAACAAAGCCCAGGCAGGGCACCAGCCCTCCAAAGGACACACACACAATGCAATCCAAATATAGCAATCATTCACCAATGATTCTTAAATACTGTGTCAATGACTGCTTTTTCATTGCATTAGTGTTTTATTAGTTCAGTGGATCAAATCAGACCCCACTCACTCTAGACTAGTAATTTGCTGAACTGAATTTAACTAGTTAATGGCTCTCAAGTGGATTACCATTATGATCAATAAGAAAATAAATTTAATTCTTGATTACTTGCAAGACTAATAGAACTTAATCAGGAAAAGGAGGAAGCAAAAGAAACAGGAACATGTCTGTTGTCTTAAAACAGCTAAAGGTAACAAAACCAAAAGAGCTAAACAAAACAAAATTTCAAAAACAAAAAAACACTAAAAAAAAACAATATTCAAGATACACATAGAAAAAGCCCTTGCACTAATTGGTTTCTCTTTCCGTTAACTATCAGAAACATTTATGATAGCTCCAATTGTATTTTACACTTCCTGCACAAATGTCTATGCAAAGGAAAGAGCAAACCTTTTAACCCATGTTTGTCCTAACTAAACTACAAAAGAAGTGTCTATTGTCAGGATTTTCCTTCCCATGAGGTATTCTTAAAGGCTTATTTAATATGACATAAAGAAAATAGCCCTTGAAATATTATACTAACTAAGCTTGTGCCAGTAAACAGTTAACAGGCTCACAGCGATGACACATCTACAGTGATCCCCCGCTATATCGCGGTTCAGCTGTCGCTTGTTTTAAGAGCTGGGAGCACCTGAAGTTTGTCTGCCAAAAGCATTCCAACAACTGCTAGGTTAGATGTCAGTGAACTTGTTTTAAATTGTTTGTAAGTATGGTGTGATAAGCAAAAGTCACCGTCTCACGGGTTTTGCTTTTTAAGGTTGTAATGTCTAGTCTTGCGTGTCGTTAAAGTGTCTCTCCAAAATGATCTGGTCTCGATCGCGCCGCTCAACAACCCCCCCCCCACCCCCCAACCCCCCAGGAGGCACACTATGCTCCTGCTACTTCGCTTCTCTCCCGCTCGCATTATGAAGGGGGGCCTGAATACACGCTAAGCAGAAGTGGACAGATCAGCTACTGGCTTTGTGCTGCTTCTGCCAAGATGCCTGTTCTGCTTGTCGCTCTGCGCGTCCATCATTTAAAAGCCTGTACAGCAGCTGTTCTTTTGTCTCACTGCCTTGCCTTGCATGACGTTAAAATGTTTTATAATAGAGAGATGTTACTCATATCCTTATCCCGACATCCACATATCTCATATGTGTTTACAATGTGTGTTTTAATAAGTTTACATGTGTTTAAAGCATGTGGGAGGGGTATTTTAAGGCTTAAACTATAAAAAAAATGTTTATTTATATGGTATTTCTATATCGCGGATTTTCACCAATCACTGATGGGTCTGGAATGTAATTTCAGCGATAGGCGGGGGATCACTGCATTTGTATAAAATCTAACGTACTTTTAAGTAACACCTGAACAATAATTTAGAATATCCCACATTGGTAAAATGTAATCAAGTAGCAGCTATTAAAATGTTAATTTAAAAATGAGAAGGGGTATAAAAGACCATGACACTAAACATCACATGGCTGCTAACTGGATGAACTAATGCTCTGAAAGTCAAATTCATTGGAAAATGTATTACTGTGCAATTATTGTACAGTTTCTGTCCTTAGTCATAGTTAAAGTATTTGGGGCAAATAAGTTACCATCCCGTTACAGACCTTAGGTAAGAATAATGAAAAGAAGTGACAGTGAAGATTGATATTATTTCAAAGCCAAGAATTAACTTTTGAAGTCTGGACTAATTTCAGTTTCAAATCAAACAACACAGCAAAACTTAAAAGCCACATTCACTCAATGTCTATGCATGCACTCTCCTCAGTTCAGTTGCTGATTTTGTTATGGTAAAGCTATTTGTCATATTTTTATATATCATTATCAAATGATGCTTTATGTTTTTTCAGCACCCGATAACACAATATTCATTTACACGACAATTTTTCCCAACTATGTTTCCCAGTACATATTCAATAATTATTTTACCTTCAAAACAAACTCACCTTGTCATGCAAAGAAACAATCCTCATACATTTACAATACATTTCTAAATATGTTTTGCATCAAATATAACTGCCTGACCTCCCCAGACAGACATATTTTCAGAACACATTAGGTCTCCCTATTTTCATAGTTTTCTACAGCCATCTTGTGGACAGAAAAATATTGCAGTGCATTAAGTAGTAGTAACAAACTACAGAAAAATTCCAGATCAGGATCTATTGCTCCACTACACAAAGCTTCTCAATGTGTAATTAAAAACTGCTGTTAATCAATTAAAGATAAAAATATAATAATTTTCAAAGTGACAATAATCAATTTAATAACAATCCTAAGACAAAGCTGTTATTTATTACTGTAATTAAATAATGGAAAACTTTGAGGCAAACTTTGAGAAGTGCATAAACATTTAAAAATATGTAATAAATGCCATTTAAGTTCAAGTCCACACAACAATTAAAACTTAAATCTTTGTGGTTATGACATTAGATGGAAGTGCTGTGAAAAACTAAGATTATAAGTACACTCTTTCTGTATACTGTAATATAAAATTTCCTTATTATGTTTGTCTGATAATGACAAACATCTTCTGAGATTTTTCAGGCATGGAAGTTAAAGGTTTGAAGGCAAGGTAGGTATACTCACTATTAAGTACCCCAGATGGCAATGTGTTATATGTTGATTAGCACACTTACTTTACTCGGTCCATTTGACAAGAACAACTCTATAAATCTATACTAAAGAAGCTTGCCAGTTCAACTCCCTCACCGCCACTGAATCCTAACTGACCATGAACAAATAATTTACTCTGTTAGTATTCTATAATACAGTATACTTTTTTCAAGTCTTCCTTGATTAAGACTAATATCTGTATGTTAAAGAATTATTTGCATTTCTGTTATTTAAAAAGATCAGTGCTATTAAATGATTGTGCATCTATTACTAACTTGTAAGATAATATCATGCACTATACTCAGCTTTCTTATTTTATTCAGAGACACCCATACCCAGCAACATTACTATTTACATTTTGGTTTCTATACACTTTCATCCTTTTAGGATGAAAATCCATCCATTCATTATCCAACCCACTATATGGGTCACAGGGGTCTGCTGGAGCCAATCCCAGCCAACACAGGGCGCAAGGCAGGAAACAAACCCCGGGCAGGGCGCCAGTCCACCGCAGAGTGCACATACACACCAGGGACAATTTAGGAACGCCAATGCACCTAGTCTGCATGTCTTTGGACTGTTGGAGGAAACCCACGCAGACATGGGGAGAACATGCAAACTCCACACATTAGCAGCAGCAGCGCTACCCACTGCGCCACCATGCCGCCCCCTTTTAGGAACATACGCCTTGTATATAAATTACCTGCCTTGTTAACCAATTAATTTTTCTGAGAACAAAACTGCAAAATAAATACGTCTAGTGTATTTTTCATTCTGCTATTTTATCTGCCAGGTAATTCTTTGCTCATTTTAGCAAGTTTATGATTTTGATCCAGTTTACCCAAATACATGTACAGATTAAAAATAAATGCAAAAAAAATAAACAGAAGTGAAGATGAATTAGCTTAAGATTAAACAAGACAGTTGCTATGTATGAGCTTTGAAATATCTGACTGGTGTTTTAAAAATCAAAGATAATGTACCACTGATAAAAATAGCTCAATCATTTAAATCACTTAGTGTACAAAATGAATTGGCACTGGTTAGCTCTGGCATCTCAATATCCAGTGTCCCAAAGTTTAAATCTGTATCCAGTGGATTTCCATTTGGAGTTTCCATATTCTTCACAGGTATACCTGGGGTTTCCCCTGGGCACTTCTGTTTACATCCTACATCCCTAAAGATTACTGTAGGTGAACTGACCATTTCAAATTGGTTGTGAGAGTGTGTATGCCCTGTGATGGACTGGCAGTTGATCAAGGTTCCAGCCCTTGACGTCAGCACTTGAGTAGGTGGCTTCTACTCCCTAAAAGTGAACTAAACAAGTTTGAAAATGTATCCAAGTTTTTTTTCTTTTCAGTGTACTGTTTGAGAAGACTGGGTAGCTTTGCTAGCATAACCAAGTCTTACTCTTAATATGTACTTTCCAGGACTAGTATTTATACTTCTTATATGTATGACTGCATGTGTACTTACTGTACATTCAGTCATATACATATATATATATATATATATATATATATTTAATCATATATAAACTTAACAGTTAATTTTAGCTGTAGATTAAATTTGGCTTAAATCACTTATGAAATTTAAAAATAGTAAAGGAAAACAATTTTTTTTACCACCACAAATTATGAGCTTTACAAAGGAAGTTTTTTAAAGGTCAAGTTATATAATATGCTCCACTATAATCCAATGCCTTTCTTTCTTTCTCAGAACACTGTAGTGTATTTGTGAAGCACAATCACCCCACCTTAAGTTTATTCTGTAGCTGACATTATGTCATAATGCACAGTAACAAGATAACCAATTTTGTACAACTAAAATAGTGTGTCTTTATTTAAACTATAAAGAAATTAACAAAGTGTTTTCTTACCAAGGGCTCCCTGGCAGATATCTGTGCGTGTTGCACCATCCACAATAAATTGTGGATTTGAGCAGATCTCCTGCAAAGTAAGACAGATGATCAGGACAGTACAATGACATTTCTCTTCTTGAAAGGACATTTTAGACTAAATTCTCAAATTTACTTAATGAATACACATAACAACTGTTAGTACACTTAGCTCTTTGTTGATCACTTTTTTACTTCACTAAGTGGCTCTGTCTTCTTCTAGAATTACATACAAACAATAGATTTATATTTGTGCACTTTTATTTTAAAATATTGCTTGAAGGTTTAAATGTTAACTTTTTACTCAGAAATCTAACTTTAATAAAAATAAGTGTAATAATTTTCTAAAAAAAAAAAAAAAATACAAGTTATATGCATTACAGAAACTGATGTTTGGTATAAAACACTAAACTCAGACTTTATTATCACTCACTGCATTAAAAGTAACAAATTTAAATAATTTCAATCGGATGACTTATACTGAAAGCAAATGGTTTCCATTGTTACAAATACAGTTTCCTAAATTATTTTAATGACAAAGTTTTAATACTTTTACATAAAAAAGAGAATTGAGCACAAGTAAGGGAAATACAGTATAAGGGTCAAGGAGACTAGGTAAAAAATTTTTTTCATAATATTGATATTATAAAATATTAACACCTATTCATAAGATTTTAATAACACTATTTGGAAATAATTTCTAAAATTAATTTTATGTATGACATTATGAGGTCAATTATCCCAGGAATTAGCAAGATTCTCTTAACCAAGTACATTATCTAGTCATTAGTAATAACACATGACTGTTCCATTTCAGTTTGTTTATAACCAGAGCCATTTATCTCTGTATATCAGACATTTTGGACCAGTATCAATTATTGTCAGTCACTTGGTCATTTGCTAACTTGCTTTATCCTGAACAGGGTCATGGGGGAGTGCTGGAGCCTATCCCAGCTAGCATAGGGTGCAAGGCAGGGAAAACCCCCACACTGAGCGCCAGTCCATCACAGACAGTTGTGCGCACACACACACACACACACACACACACACCCACACACAAACACCCACACAAACCAAGAACACACAAGGGCCAATTTAAGATTGCCAATTCACCTAACTTGTATGCCTTTGAACTGTTGGAGGAAACCCACACAGACACAGGGAGAACATGCAAACTCCACGCAGGGAGGTCCCTAGAGGCAAACCCTGGCCTCCTTATTGGCAGCAGCACTACCACTGTGCCACTGTGCTGCTCACTATCAATTACAGCATTTACCATTACAGAAAGTTAGAAAAAGTGTAATCATAATCGTAACATTTTGCATCAGTCCATGGACATCCCAGAGGTTTACAACAGGACCTCTGAAGTGGACTTTTTGCTTTCCTTTCCTACACTGTCAACTGACATATCATCGTTAGCTAGAACTTCTGTCAGTTGCTTCAATTGCATATTAGCAAAATACATTAACCTATAAATAATTGCTTATTTGACTACATTTGTTTTTGTGTAATACCTCGTATAAGTAAATCTGGTAAGGTTATTTACTTTACTGCATCTGTATTTGTTAACATTAATTAAGCACCCAAAGGGAGCTATGCAAGAATAAACTGAGCTTCTAAACTATTGATCCAGCTAGTTTTTATTTGTTAACACATGGGCCCAGATAGTAAATTCCTCAAAAATCAAACTACATTTTGCCACAGAAAATGGTCAGAAAGTGTTTCCTAAAATCCTGACCCCAGCTTTCATTTACAAAGAGCCTCAATCCAGTAATTTATCAAGAATCACTTTTTAGGTTTGTAAGGCATGAATGTGAGTACTTTTAAAGGTTTAATAAACTTTTTCTCAGCACTGCAAACAGTGATACTTCTTTCTTTGTGCCCTCTAATGTATACATGCTGTACATCTACAAAAGTTATTTTTTCCTAGCTGAATGTAAGCATCTTTCTCCCACTTGACTGTCCCATCATACTCACAGTTGGTCGCTTCCAGGTCACACCCTGTGTCTTTGAACTCCGAGGACCCATTTCTTTGAAGCCCAGAGAAGTGGGATGTGCAGGGAAGGCATCATCACAGAAAAGCATCCGGTTTTGATGGCAGTAATTTCTTAAAGTCTCATAGTCCTGGTTTAAAAACTTAATAGCATTGTGATTTTCACCAATGCCTTCTTCTCGATCACGCCGCTTCTGTACATAAGCGGCCATTCCAGAGGCAAACACTTCCATCTTGATGGTCTTCCAGGAAGGAGACTGTCAGTCCCTCAGGTAAGAAAGAATCAATACAACAGAAAAAAGACAAACACAAGGGAGATAAACAAGTACTAATTTATAGTAAGAAAAAGCAGAAAATGTGGGTGTCAGAATTCAACAGGGAGGAAGGGGTGGAAGCAGACAAGAACAAATATTGGATAAACAGAAATAAATTAAAAAAAAAAAAAGAGTACTGTACACCTACAATAAAGAAAGAAAAAAGTAATTAGTATAGAAACTGTATATATACTGTATAAAAAAAGCCACACAATTTGAAAAATTAAGTACATCCAGTTAAGCAAGTCTGTTATCTCATCAACACTGGAACACTGAGATGGGAACCAGTAACATGCACTACCCCACTGCACACTCACTCTGGGCCAATTTAAATTCACCAAATAAACATAACATGCACTGTTGAAATGCAGGAAATCACAGAGTACCCAGAGAGAGGCCATATTGAAATAATGAAAATTCAACATAGAGACTGAACTTGAATTAACTCAAGTTCCTGGACTTCAGAAGACAGCACAGCTAATTATGCAATTATGTCAACAAAAGTAAACTTGTTCTGTTTTAAAGTAGCCTCTTTGTACAACATTTTATTTTTGCAAGTTATGCTCCTTTGGAACTGTCTATTTGCAAATCTTTACTTAATTGTATATATGTATTTATTTTAATTACAGGATTAAATAAAATGAGGATTACATGTAATGAAATATAGCTACTGTATGAGAGACCAAACCACTTTAAATTAATCTAAGCATATTACAAAACACCAGTTTCAAGTTTCTATGTTATGAAAATGTATTTTGAACGATTTTCTAACTCATTGAATTTATTCTACATGAGATTAACTGACAATCTATCATGATGCTGAGAAATTTACAAACTTCTATATTTTAGCCATCCTGCACAGCTACCTTTCTCAATCATCCATTCTGGAGAACAGTACAAGGTCACTGCCTTCATACCAGTAGATTCAGGGTTAATTTCTACCCACAAGTCATAATGTTACAGAACAGTCAATCATAGGAATTCAAATAATATAACATAACAAACAGTGTGTATAAATTATACGGCATATGCATATTATATACTAGCTGTCCCCTTCGGCTCTGCCCACGTAGTAGTGAAAAAGGACAAACTTTAAAAATCAATAAACAAACAGCTATCGTTAGCTATGTGGAGGCAAGGTACGTCCCAAAACATGGCCAGAGGTAGACAGATTCAAACAGAGGCTGTCTCGGTTTAATACGAATATATTGCTCCTGCAAGCAAACTATGATACTTAGCACGATGAGAGAAGTCACAAAATCAACCGGAATGTTCAAGCAAATTATAGAAAAAAAACCCAATCTAAACCCATTAAGTAGTTCTCTCGTTCGCTAGCTAAGCGGAGGTAAGGTATGCTCCAGGCTGGAGCATGAGTGAGGAGGGCATAGCCTGGCTCCCCACTCCTGATGTCAAACTTCACCCTCCCCTCGACCCGCAGATTTATATATATACAGTATATATAATATATATTATATATATGTAACAGTGTATATACTGTACATAAATGTTTAATGGCAGGTTTATATTTTATTTAGCATACCATTTGCTTAGCCAACCTAATCCTGAGCAGGGTCGCATGGAGCTTTAGCATAGTAGTGAGAAAAGTGCTATATAAATGCAAGAAGTACTGTATTATAATTATCAAAGTAAGCATAGGTCGCAAATCAGGAACAATCCCTGGACAGAATGACAGTTCATCGCAGGGCGAATACATGCAACCACACACACACAGTTTAGATATTGCAGATCTGAAGGGTCGTCATTTTGGGTCATGAACGTTCTGGCCAAGCATTTCAGAGTTTGTGATATGCCCATAAATAGTGAGCCCTGAATGGATGGATTCCACATGAGATTTGGTGCAAAGGTCAGAACTATTGCAGAAGATTTTTATACCAAAGGTTCAACCAAATTTTGCCATGGAAACACAAATGGAAAATATATAGACCATGGACCTGGTCTTTATCATCTGTTGTACTAGTAAGAGAGACGGAAGATTGAGCTTTTCTACATTATGCCTAATGCAAAGACAATGATAAAGACATTATCACACTAATCAGTCAGTCCTGCATGCTTCTCATCACAATGAAATGTATTTAATCTGCTAGCTGACAATTCAGTACAGAAGTTTTCACATATCATTAGCCATCTCAATCAAATGGTTTGGATTTTCATTAAGTACAGAATGTGTTCTGTGTTATTAGCTAGTGTTTCCATTTAACATGACATATTAACTTACTGTATTTTTCAAAAACCGAGACTCCCTTTTTAAATGAAATACTGCCTGAAGGAGTATATTGACTCTTCACTATAACAAGACAGAAAGGACAAAAGAATACACTTAATTGAATCCTATATCAAACCTTCATAACTCAGTTCTGGATCACAAAAAGGTGGAAGACTACTAGTTCACATATAACAGGTTATTTTAGGCACTCAGATTAACCTAACACTAACACCCACATCTTAGAGATGTGAGAAGGAAAAAAACTGATTTCTTAAAAAGAAAAATCCAGAGAGACATATCTGTTTCATATAGTAAAATCAGATTCTTATCTACAGAAGGCACAGGACTTTCTTTCTTCATAGTCTATCCTGTCTAAAATATATCATATATATATTGCCTCCTTGGTAATTACTCAGTGCTTTTCTTTAGCCTTTACCACCTCTCTCTTCACCTAGTGCCTTATCTCCTTGTACTCTTGTCTACTTTCTGCATCTCTCCAACTATCCCACTGCTTCTTTGCCTTCCTCTTCCTCTGTATACTCTCCTGTATTTCCTCATTCCACCACCAGGTTTCCTTTTCCTCTTTCCTCTTTCCAGATGTCACGCCAAGCACCCTTCTTGCTGTCACCCTTACTACATCTGCTGTAGTTACCCAGCTGTCTAGTAACTCTTCTGCCACCCAGTGCCTCCCTAAACTCAACCTTGCAGTCTTCCTTTTTCAATTTCCACCATTTGATCCTTGGCTCTGCCCTCACTCTCTTCCTCTTCTTGATCTCCAACGTCATCCTACAGACCACCATCCTATGCTGCTTAACTATACTTTCCCCTACCACCACTTTT
This sequence comes from Polypterus bichir lapradei, assembly GCA_026402145.1. NCBI lineage: Eukaryota > Metazoa > Chordata > Cladistia > Polypteriformes > Polypteridae > Polypterus > Polypterus bichir. The sequence continues at coordinate 124,756,567 of JANRMT010062792.1, read as the reverse complement.
CAGTCTTCAATCTCCTTCAGATCAACTCTTCTGCATCGGATGTAATCTACCTGTGTGCATCTTCCTCCACTCTTGTACATAACCTTGTGTTCCTTCCTCTTCTTAAAATACGTATTCACCACAACCATGTCCATCCTTTTGGCAATATCCAATATCCTCTGACCTTCTTCATTCCTCTCCTTGACACCATACCTACCCATCACCTCCTCGTCTCCTCTGTTCCCTTCACCAACGTGCCCATTGAAATCCGCTCCAATCACCACTTTCTGTCCCTTGGGTACACTGTTCATCACTTCATCCAACTCACTCCAAAAATCTTCTTTCTCATCCATTGCACACCCAACTTGCGGTGCATATGCACTAACAACATTCATCATCACACCTCCAATTTCCAGCTTCACAATCATTACTCTGCCTGACACTCTTTTCACCTCCAAAACACTCGACATAATGTTCCTTCAAAATAACTCCTACCCCATTTCTCCTCCCATCCACACCATGATAGAACAATTTGAATCCACCTCCAATCCACCTGGCCTTACTCCCCTTCCATTTAGTCTCTTGCATGCACAATATATCAACCTACCTTCTCTCCATCATATCTGCTAACTCTCTCCCTTTACCAGTTATACTGCCAACATTCAAAGTTCCTACCCTCAGTTCCACTCTCTTTACTTTCCTCCTCTCCTCCTGCCTCCGGACATGTCTCCCCCCTCTTCTTCTCCTTCGGCCAACAGTAGCCCAATTTCCGCCAGCACCCTGTTGGCTAACAGTACTGGTGGCAGTCGTTGTTAACCCGGGGCTCGACCAATCCGGTATGGAAATTTGTATTGTTGTCCGCATATTGATTTGGCAAAATTTTACACCGGATGCCCTTCCTGGCATAACCCTCCCCATTTATCCGGGCTTGGGACCGGCACAAAGAAACACACTGGTTTGTGCATCCCCTGTGGCTGGGTTCTGCTTATGAAAACTAAAAAAAATTATAAAAGAGGAATGAATTTAAATAGTTGCTGAGACAAGTGACTTCTCAACAGTCATGGAACAAAAAAAGAAAATCATCCATCCATTTTTCAAGTCTTCTTAATCTAGTTCCATCATGCACAACTCGGACAACTTTTGATCTCCCAAAAGAGAATTTCTTGCAATTCCACACAACAACAAAGCAAACTGATTTGAAATACAAAAAATGGGTTTGTTTTATGAAAGCTGATTTGAGATAATTAAAAGCTTCAAAAGACATTACACCTTTACAGGATTATGGATAGGACAGGCAAGGATGATTCCCATAATCTACTCTGAATGGAAAACCATTAAAAGTTCAAATGTCATATGCAGTAATGTTCAACTGAAGGTCATAACTCCATGCACTATGTTTAACAGACAACCCTCCTGAACTTACCTAAAATGTATTTAGCAAACTGATGAGTGTATGGATTCCAAATCTACATATGGCATTTTGTGTCCAAGCTCTTATCTAGTTACAAAAAATAGAAATATTTATAGAGGGCATAGTGATGTATTGCCCACTACTGCCATCTGACAGCTCCAAGAATATGGGTTTAGATTTTAGCTTGTACACATACAAAAAAAAAAGAGTGCACAATGTTTAAGGGACTAGAAAAAACAACTTAATCACTGAGTAAATTGTTCTTCCTAATAATATTGTATTGTCTCAGTGTGTTTAAGTGTGCTGTGATTATTTCTTTGCTATTTTATATTCAGTACTGCCTGTGTTGACACAAGTCTATGCTAAAAAGTGCTACATGACAAATATTTACATTTCCCAAAAGTGTAATTTTTTTTTTTTATTTCAGTACATGGCATGCATTATACCAACTCTGTATCTATCATAATATGTGCATGCAAAAAGCAAAGTAGTCAGAATTTTTTCTCATTCAAGTTTCAGTTATTAGAGTTAATCTGAAAGAACAATGGAAAGCTGTGTAACATCCTGGGAGCTGTAGAATTTAGACTTCAGATGTGAGTGTTTTCATTGCATCATGCTTTAGCCAATCCCCGTCCTTATACAATCCACCTAATCATTTCTGGCCATTAGGTCTATGTCAGTCTCAGATGACTTTGACATAACTAAGCTAAAAAAGCTGTTAAGGTAAAATATTATGTTAAATCATGCTAAAAAGACTTGACTCAAGTAGAACTCGAGACTCAATTTTAGTGACTTGCTTAACAATATTAAAAAAAAAAAATTAGACTTATTGGTGACGTGTGACTTGACTTGGACTTAAGATAAAGACAAGTTTCATGTTTTATTACCACAGTTATTATACTTGTAATGCTGCATGCCTGCATAAGTCATCAGGACTAATTGGGACATTGGAGGGATATGAACCCAAGATTACCAATTTTGGATATTCTCAATTTATTGCAGGCTACACTGCAAAGAATGGAATGGCCAGATTGGCAGCTCAAAAAAAAAACAAAGATAAAACAACATACATAAAATGTATTTGTCATTTTAAAATTTATTAAGAGAGTTAAGCTTGCTACAAACTTTGCACCAGTTATAGTAAACAATATGTCATTGTTCCAACAAACCAGTCTCCTCGACCACGTAATTGTTCTACAGTTATGCAGACCCTGTTTGTAATGCTTCCCTATCACTCCATTCCATGCTCTCTCGCATTGATTTGGTTACCTACTCTTGGTGAATCGAGTAGGATTGTCAGAGTGAGGGAGGAACTAAGCGTGATCATTGGAGCAGCAACCCACTACCATTATGAACAACAGCAACTCGCAACTCACAACCCACTAGCTGCAGTCCTCCCAGAAGTTGAGAAACAGTGTAGTAAGTAATGTTTAGAAAGCAAACATTTAGATGCTAAAAATAAGTGATATCAGAGTTAAAATGGTTTTAACTCTTTACTTCATTGGCTGAATGCCAATGTAAACAGCTTGCACTAATTACCCTCATGCTGTTTCACTGTAATGTGGCCACTTTGATTTGTTTCAATGAGAGATGGGAAAATATTGCCTACTAAAAACAAGAATAATAAAAACACTACCAAAGGTATACAGTAAAATCTACAGCTGGCATGTCATTACATTCTTGCTTGTTTCTAGAAAAATGTTAGGAACAGTATTGTTTTATTTAACATCTTTCATTCTTTATAACTACCTTCAATATTTCAATAAACTTTTCTCTCTATTATAAAAAAAAAAAATCTTTGGGAGGCAGACTAGAGAGACGAGACATGATCTTCTTGGAAGATAATTTGAAATCCCACTAGAGACACTTTATTTTGCTCCCAGCTCTTAAAACGACAAGTGACAAGCAAAACACGCAGCTCGCCAGCAGCAGAAAGTCAGCAGTAGATCTGACCGCTTCTCCTTGCGTGCATTCAGCAACCCTAAACCCCCCACCCCCCCCCCTTCACAACGTGAGTGGCAGAGACACAAAGTGGCAAAAGGACAGCTGCTGTACAGGCTTTGAAATGATCGGGCAGCGCGACAGCAGCAGCAGCAGAAAGACAGCAGATGACTCAATGGCATCTCCTTAGCATGTGTTCAGCTGCCCCCCCTTCACAATGCGAGCAGCGTTATACGTCCTGCAAGAAATAGATTTAACCACACCCAGGGCCGGAAATAAAGGAAAAGTATTGTATTTACAACGTCGCACGAAAGAAGGCAGTGAAACATCATTTAAAACAAGTCCATGGACATCTAAACTAGCAGTAGTTGGATTGCTTTTGGCAGACACGCTTCATGTGCTCCCAGTTCTTAAAACAACAACAAGGAAAACACGCAGCTTGCCAGCAGCAGTAAGCCAGCAGATGACCCAACTGCTTCTCCTTAGCGTGCGTTCAGCAATTTGCCACCCCCACCCCTTCAAAATGCGAGCGGCAGAGATACAAAGTGGGAAAAGGACAGCTGCTGTACAGGCTTTGAAATGATCGGGCAGCGAGAAGAGTAGAAGCAGCAGCATAAAGGACAAGTATTGTTTTAACAAAAGTTTTAAAGTTAAAGTGAAAATAATCCATATGTAACAATTCCCATTAAAATAACAGTCTTTTTAAATTGTTTATCCGGTAAACCAAACCCGGCGGTGGGCAAGCAAAGTGAGCAGGGGGCGGAGCCCCCTAGTCTTTACTAAAGATAATTGTGGGGTAGCTGATGTAGGTTTAGACCAGGGGTGCCCAATGCGTTGATCGTGATTGACCGGTAGATTGCAAAGGTAGTGCAGGTAGCTCGCGTTGCATTCAAAAAAAATTTTTTTTTAAACATTAGTGTATCATATATCCTCCCTATGGCATTTGTCACTTCATTGACATACAGGGCGGCCAGTCTGAGATCTCTTCTCTTCTAACACACTGGTCATCCTGCACTCACGATCAAACGCACGAGCTACTGCAAAACTCCGGCTGTGATCTAGTTAGCTTTCCAATTTATATCGACTAAAGAAGGGATTTAAAAAAAAATTGTTTGGGGAGGGTATGGGCTGGATGTGGAATTGGAAGAGGATTTTTTTCTCACAATGTCACAATTGAAGAAGTTTGTCTGATCTGTCAATCTATCATTGCTATTCCAAAGAAGGAAAATGTGGAAAGGCATTTTCGAACTGTTCATAAAAACTACGAAACTGACGTCCTTCCAAAAAGCGATCTGAGAAAGAGAAAAGAAAGGGAACTAAAATCGCAGTTAATTGGACAGCCGTCATTTTTCACTCGGCTGAATTCAAAAGCTCCTTGACTGTATTATGCGGCTGTACTTATTAATGCGAGTCAGCCTTTTCCCACATGACAATTATTAAATCCAAATACTGTAGTGACCATAAATGTGTTGAATTGTTATTGTGCCATAAAGGTTATTCAGTTATGCAAGGTATGACAACATACATTTTATGTATAAAGTATACTCTGTATGTATGTAATATATGGCATTTTTAATGTAGGTAGATCATTTTGACCTGGTCATTTTAAAAGTAGCTCGCAAGCCGAAAAAGTGTGGACACCACTGGTTTAGACATAAATGGTGCCTACTACATCTTTAAATGAAGAATAGGACTGTGATGAAAAATACAGGGTCTGTGGCAGGGTGTGCTTTTAAAATAAAAAAAACAGCATGTTAAGGCTCAGTGGGTGTGGTATCATAGTGGTGCATCACCCGGGTGCTTAATAAGGATATTGGCTATTTCGCATTCACTTAGACACAACCAACTATTTTCCATGGGATGCAATAAGATTTTAGAGAAAGGAAGAAAGATTCTGGAGTTTGAGCCAGAACGGTTGAAGGAAGGCAGAGTGGTCTTTGGCCCCATGAGGGAGTAAGAAAAGTGCAAAAGGGATCAAGGTGTGGGTTGCTCCTGCTGAATATTCTGGAGGAGTGGGAGCGATCTCCAGGGGTCTTGATGGACCAACATACTGACTGAGGTGGTTGGGATGAGAGCTAGAGAGAGAAACTTTAGCTGTCAGCATCTCAGCCCGGCTGCAAGACCCATGATGGATGAGCTGGGGAGACAAGGAAGAAACAAACACTGGGATGGTGTTAAAAGAAAGTTTGGAGGTGAAAGCAGGAGGCAGGTAAGGATGGTTGCAGGCCAGATGGCAATTGCTGCTACGGAGCAGACTGTGATGGTGGGCAGTGGAGGCGAGAATATAGAAAGATGCATTGAGGCTTGTGGTTTTAATGAATGGATCCTGACTGTGTTTTAATCTTCGACTTTTTGGAGTATTTATTTAGATTTTAATCTTCACCAAGATACCGTTTCTATTATAGATTATTTACCTTAAACTGTGTGATGGTTCAGGTCGGCTCCATGCTACATCCAGGTGCATCTTGATCCCAAACCATTGATTGTCATGAACCAAGATGAGCCAGGCAAATGAGGACACACACATGCAGCAAGGGGTAGGTACAAAAAAAGGTTCAAGTGTTTTTATTAATAACAATCAAAAATCAAACAGTGTTCGGAAAGAACAGTTCATCAAAATCTTTAATAAATAAATATATAATTCATAAAACCAGTGAAAATGGTGAGGTTAAAAAGTCCAAATTCAAATAGATAAAATGAGGTTAAAATCCAGTGACAGTTCTTTCTTCCTTTAAAACTAATGAGCCCCAATGCTTCCTTCTAAAGCTGATGTCTCCCCTGCTTATCACACACAAGATCTTGCAGCAGAGGAGACACCCAACCGACAGGTGTATTCTGCCTTAAATTCCTGGCTTGGATCCCAATTGCCAGGCTTTCATCATTTGTGGGGCACCATGCAGAGCCACACACACATTTCCCACTTCAAGTCCTTCAGCATACATGGGAGACACTGCTAATGGGTTGCTCCTATTTATACCCCCCCACCCCCCCCCCCACATCTTCAATAGGAGCAACTCTTCTTCAGCCGCAGGTTCCTTTCCCAGAGGCTCACTCCTGACCACCTACTTCCATTGTTCTTTTACATGGGCTCTTTGTTTATCTCTCACTTTAACTTCCGTCTCCCTTTTCTATTTCTCGGTTCTTTTATTTTAACTCATATTATATTGGCTTGATTGAAGGCAAATGTGACCCTCCTCCCACTCTGAGGTGTGAATGCGGTGTGTCGCTATAGCCTCACTGAGATGCCAATGCAGTACTGTACAGATATACATTGAACAGTGAGATAAACTAAGTATTATACATGAGCTGTAATAAGAAATCTGTCAGCGGGTTTACAGCAGAAAACAAAAATAAGATTTTATATTTACTGGCAGATCGTTTCTTTGTTGTGTTTTTTCAGATGTTCCGCCATTCAATTCAGCTATGAGCCTCGCATATAGTACTCCACATTACTTTAAAGTAGTGCTGGGCGGTATACCAGTTCATACTGAAAACTGTTTTTTATTTTTGTTATGATATGGATTTCTCTTATACCGCAACACCGGTTTAAATTGCCTAAACAATATTTGGAACATGGCGCAGAGGGAAACTGTTTAAGGGGGGACCTTTTTCACTGCTACACCACTACAAATACATGCAACGGAGTACATGCGTTACTGGAAGTATTGTGCAGGGGCCCTTTTTCACTGCTACACCGCTAAACACGTATGTGTTTCCACTTTAATTTCAACGCTTATGACGAGAATAAAGTTGACATTTCTACTTTATTCTCAACATTTCTACTTTATTCTCACCGTTTATGTTGAGATTAAAGTTGACATGTTGACTTTATTCTCGTAATTTGTCATTAAAGTAGAACATCGTAAACTAAACTTAATCTTAAAATGAATATTTAATTTGCTAAATTTTCTCAAACCCCATCATAAGTTATGTAGCACATTAAATGCTTCGTGTTAAGTGTTCCCTGAGCCATGTTAATCGCTGCATGCTTCTTAAACTGACTTCCTCTTGCACTAAGAGAAGGTGCAGGCAGCAAACAGAATACATTACTTTAATGATATTTCTACTCCCTGAACATTTAGAATGCTAAGATAAATACTTGATATAATTTTCATGATGAAATGCATTAAAGCATGTATTAATCACATGGGGGCACGGTGGAGTGGAGGTTGCACTGCTGCCTCGCAGCAAGGGGGTCTTGGGTGTTCCATGCCTTGAATTTGCATGTTTTTCTGGTGGGTTTACTCGACGTGCTTCAGTTTCCTTTCAAAATCATGTAGGATGTGGGGTTTTGTTATGCTATATTGACCCTGCTAGTGTATGTATTGCTCGTACCAGCACTACCACCACACTACCGTGCATGTTTAATACCTGCTTTAATGCATTTCATCCTGAAAATGATATCAAGTATATATCTTAGCATTCTAAATTTTCAGAGAGCAGGAATATCATGAAGTGAATGTATTATTTGCGGTGATTGCTGCCTGCGCCTCCTCTTAGTGTAGAGGAAGTAAGTTTAAGAAGCAGTTAGTGATTAACAACTGGGTCAGGGAACATTTAACACAAAGCATTTAATATGCTACATTAATTTATGACGGGGTTTGAGAAAATCTTGTAAATTAAACATTGATTTTAGGATGAAGTTTAGTTTATGACATTCTACTTTAATTATAAAACTAGCAGAATACCCGCGCTTCGCAGCGGAGAAGTAGTGTGTTAAAGAAGTTATGAAAAAGAAAAGGAAATATTTTAAAAATAACGTAACATGATTGTTAATGTAATTGTTTTGTCATTGATATGAGTGTTGTTGTCATCTCTCTCTCTCTCTCTCTCTCTCTCTCTATCTATATATATATATCTATATATCTATATATATATATATATATATATATATATATATATATAT
>JANRMT010062792.1:124710462-124738330 GCA_026402145.1 Polypterus bichir lapradei | reverse complement strand
TTAACACACTACTTCTCCGCTGCGAAGCGCGGGTATTTTGCTAGTTTGTGAGATAAAATGATAAGGGAATCCTTTATATAATGTCCTAGAGCAAGGTGGCAAAATACTACTCCCTGAAAGAATTTTTTTCAGTTTTAAAATGGAAGGCAGTTTTGGTATCAATAAAAGAGATCAGAAAAAATAAACTATTTTTCACTTTTGTTATTTGTTTATGGGCAAGTGAATTTGACTGGTGGACAAGTGGATTTTCTAAGTTTACTTGTCCGTGGACAAGTAGAAAAAAATGTGATTTCCACGCCCCTGGCTAATATCGCCTAACAAAAGCAAAAAGAGCGGAAGTGGAGCTCGAGATCAGAAGGATTCTGGACCTTGGTGTTATTGAGGAAAGTTTTAGTCCCTGGTCCAGTCCTATAGTCCTGGTCCCTATGCCTGACAGGAGTTAGCATTTTTTCAATGACTTCCATAGCCTCAATCAAATCTCCCAATTAAATGCCTATCCAGTGCTGGAAGTGGACGATCTTCTTGACTGACTTGGTAAGACTCAATGTTTGACCACATCTGACGTGACGAATCAAATCCAGTTAATGGAATCAGCCACGATTAATTCAGCACCCCTAGTGGCCATTGGCAATATCATGTTCTCCCATTTGGGTTATACGAGGCTCTTATGACTTTCTATTGTCTGATGGAGAGACTATTATGGCACCACAATAACTATAGTGCCGCCTACTTGGATGACATCATCATCTATTCCCAGACCTAGAAGGAACACGTGTAGCAGGACTGCACAGTGCTCCTGACACTTAGCGAAGCCGGCCTACATATCAACCTGAAGAATTGCTTCTTTGGATTGACTGAGGCTTAGTATTTTTTGTCCACAATGTGCCAAAGTAGATGCCATCGTGAATTGCCCCATCCAAAGAACAAGAAACAGGTGCAGGCTTTCTTAGGATTAACTGGTTACTACCGCTGGTTTGCTCTCCAGTTTTCTGAGAGAGCAGCTCCCTTGTCACACCCCACAAAAAAGGCAGCTCTTAACACAGTAGTATGGGATGCTAAAACAGAGGCTACACTCCGTGATTTAAAACAGACCCTTACGTCAGGAGCAGTGTTGATTACTCCTACTTATTTTACAGAGCAACGCTTCGGACACAGGACTCGGTGCTGTGCTGAGCCAAAGCATTAATGGTGTTGAACACCCCATCATATTCCTGAGGCGGAAACTACTGGTTCAGGAGGCCAGGTATGTGTCAGTAGACAGGGAAGCCTTGGCAATTAAATGGGCTATTAACCAGTTCTATTACTGCCTCCTAGGACATGAATTCACTCTGGTGATGGACCATGCACCCCTACAGTGCATGGCACTTCACAAGGAATCAAATCCTTGTGTAACCAAGACATTCTTGGATCTGTAACCATTTTGGTTCAGAGTCATTCATCGTCAAAGTTCTCTCCACTCCAACACTGATGCTCTGTCTTGGGTTCATGACATTATGGTTCGTAACGCCCGACACGACGTGTCTGGGCTGTGGTGGGGAGTCCTGTCATACATATGTGCATAGGGGACAGTTTAAGGGCTTTGATAACTAATCTACCCCAGAAAGCAAGAGGAAGCTGTTGACTAATGACTTTTCTCTTCCTTTGTCTGCAGACCAGAAGACTGAAAACCATGACCCCTCTGATGTCACTTCCTGCTTCCACCCACCTGGATCCAACTCTTCCTGCCAAGAACCTTTATCACTAGAAAAAATACCATCAGTGTTATTCTGGAGACTCGCATCATCATGTTTCTTTTCTTTTTCAACGTGCATACCTTGCATTTTATTTTAAAATATGGGGTTAGCATTTGTGGTGCCTTATATAAGGAATTATATATATATATCTATTATAAAAAATCTTGGGGAGGGAGACAAGACGTGATCTTCTCGGAAGACAATTTAAAGTCCTGCAAAAGACAGCAGATGATCTGACAGCATCTCCTTAGCGTGCGTTCAGCCACACCCCCTTCACAACACGAGTAGCGTTATACGTCCTGCGAGAAAGAGATGTAACCACGCACAGGGCCGGAAATAAAGGACAAGTATTGTTTTTACAAAAGTTTTTAAGTAAAAGTGAAAATAATGCATATGTAACAATTCCCATGAAAATAATCTCTTTAAATTGTTTATCCGGTAAACCAAACCCGGGGGTGGGCGAGCGAAGCAAGCAGGGAGCAGAGCCCCCTACTGTATGTGTGTGTGTATATATATATATATATATATATATATATACACACACACATACACACACATATGGGAGTGTCAGCATTAGTAGCTGTTGCATAAACTTATGATGCATAAATGTCTTGTATAGTTTGTGAGAACACAGAAGAGAATAAAAGATATCAAGCAGAAAGGCTGAAGTCTTTAATAATACAGTGTATCTTTTTAAGGCAGCATATGTTATGCCCTGAACAGAAGACAGTTGTGTGCTGGGAATATCAAGGAAACAAAGCATTTACAGAAAGAAATACAAATACTACAGAACTGAGATACTGCGTAACAGTGAATAAATTAGCAAGAAGAGCTATAACAGTGACTAAAAAAATAGCCTGTGTCTGGCATTTTTTTAAAATCAAAATACTTGTAATTACATACTTGACCTCACTTCTGAGGAATGAAAACGGAGTAATTATATATGCTTTCATTATGTGTTTATAATTCAAATTGCACTATGCCTGACACTGCATAGGTCGAATGAGCAAACATGGGTTAAGTGTTTCTTGTCCCTAGCTTATTACAGAATGATGTTTCACTGACATACTGCAACATACCTCAGAGAAGTGCTGCATGGGCAGAATACATAGCTGATTTGAAACACACTCCACACCTAAATAAGCTTTTCCCCTTGGCACTGCAGTATGGTCACACATTGAAATGTGAATCCAAAGCCAATTCCTTCATATATCCATCTTTCCTTCCTAACTGTCTTTGATGAATAATTTGCCCAATAAACACAGAGAAAAGGGCTAAAAACTAGTCAGCTCTTCCAGCAAAGATTCAAAGTGACAGGCACGACTCCCATCCTAAGGGGAACAAAGGTTGGATCACTTGACAAGGCTTATTTGTTTGCATTACAGATTAACATGGAAATTTTAACAAATTTTGATGCCCCATTTAAGAAAATACTATATAGCTTTTGCATCAGTGACAAAGCTGCATAAAACAAAATCTTCCGTTTGAAAATAACCTGATCCCAATAAATGAGGGCCATAAGTCCTTTTTAAAAAAACTTGATGTGCATGGTAAATCTTAAAGTAGTATTAAGTAGCAAGGCACACACATTTTCTCTTGAAACTAAAGGTGTACTCGTGCACCTACACAGGCTTCGGGCAAGAAATGCGTGGGAGTACCCGTTTAAAACGGATAAGCAGTTAAGTATTCCAGGTGAATCCTTATCAGCCCAAATTTTTATGTTACATCCGAAATAAGAAGTGAGCTAAAGATCTGACTTGGTCGGTGAGAAAACATCTAAAAAGAATACAGGAATGCAGGTGTGTGCTGGGCCGTGTCCCATGGACAGCAGGCTTGCTGTACCTGCCTTGCCCACCCACTTCATATTCCTGCACTGCACAGCACCCCGCGACCACACCCGGTTCCGCAACCAATACGATATCTCACTGGTTAGCTACTCGAACTTGCGCCTTGCTGCCAAGCACCATACACACACACACACACACACACAAACTTGATAGCCCACTAGGGTAATCCTACAAGTCCGAGGTGAGACGCTATACAATAAATCTTTCCCTTTGTTTAGAACACGAGCGAAACGTCATTTGCTTCGATATAATTAACCTGGTGCCTTCCGAAACTTTGCATTCATCATAATTATACAGAAACGTTACTCTTTGCTGGCGCCTTTATGTGCAAAAAGGAATAGAACTGAAAACAGACGCAGGCAAAGTAACTGACTTTCATCTTTCCACCCACGAAGTCTCCTGGGGTGTCGCTTGACAATACATACTTGATCAACTTCACTTACTTACCGTTATTCGTCTCCTTGGGGCTTGGCCTTTCCGTCACGTCGCTACTATACCCCCGTGAAGTTTTTTTCGATTCTGTGTTGCATGTACGTCCGTGTTTGGAAACCCTGCCTCCCCGAGTTCCCTCGCTGCGCGCGCATCCGTCACCACAAACTGCTGTTCTTGCGTACGGCTGCGGGAACGCGCATGTAAAGGAAAGAAACGCGCTCGCGTGGGTGGCTCCGAATCGGACAGCCTTGCTTTTAATTTTTCAGGTGGCAGGCAGTCTTGTTTATCTCTGAGCTTTTTGTTTTTCCTCTTTTCCAGAAAACAGAGGGGTGTTCCCCGGTTTAATTGATAGGTAGCCGAGGTTTCCAAATCAGGTAAATACTTGCATGTTCTTACTGAGTGGCTTCAATATCTCCTTACTAAAACAGGCTTAAAAACTCCGGTACTTTCCATTGTCGCATTCTTGTTTCAAAGCGGGAGATTCATCCTTGCAAAATGCTAAATATGAAATGAAAGTAATTTTTTTTAACAATCGGTCAAAATACATTTTTACTTATGTTTTACAGGAAACGTAGTATGCTTATTGTAACTCCTGGCATTTTAATCAATTTACTGTATTATTAATTTACAACTTGAGGCAATGCATTTCTTTTCTAATGTAATTTTAAAAACAAAATAACGTTCAATGAAATACACTGTGCAGTATGTACATAGAAATTAGTAGAATGTTTAAATATGAATCTGAGTATTAATGCAAGAACAGTATGGTAATTGGCAAGCTCCTGTAATATCCATAATTGTGGTGAACTATAAGTAAACAAGCATCACAGTGGGGCAATGGTTTGAAAAGTAGCCACTCAGATCCCCAGTCTCAAGTTCAAATCCCATGTCTGGTCATTATTTGTACAATCTTAACAAATCTGTGTGTATTTTCCAGTGAGAATTGTAGTTTCTTATGTGTATGTGGGAGTGGACCCAACAATGGAGTACAACCCCGTTAAAGGTTTTTACCTGTCTTGTGCCCAGTGCTGTCTTCCTCCCCAAGGCCCTGAACTGGATTGCAGCAGTTTAAGAAGCTTATGTTATCATTGATCTTTATTTTGTTTATGACTAGCTGTGCTATCCATATAAGACAGGTTGAAGAAATCAACATAGACCTTAGTGTATTCAGAGTTAACATTTGCAGTGCAGCATCTATTGAAATGTATTTTGTAATGCACATAGTAATAAAATTCATTGCATTTTTCATTCCAAAGGTTGGTGCATCACAAACATTAGCACTGCTTTTACAAAGTCCATGCCAAATGGTATATAACAGAGACATATACAGACACACACAGACACTTGTCCTTTTATTAAGTTGAATAACTCCTAGGTCACAGTATCACAAGACACTTAACAAAGTGAACAAGCACACAGATAGCTGGTAATGCTAATGTGTTCCATCTACTCTGGAGTTTGTTACAAGGTTTGAAGGGATAATTTGATCAAAGTGTCAGTGAAGGACACAATAGAAAGAAAGAATGGGAAAGGCTTAGCAGCAGCCAGTTTTAAACAGAAGAAAGTACAAAAAAGAAACATACATTAACACAATATGAACATCCCAATTCAGGTATATGATGCAGTAAAAAGGAGTATTTATCTATGATTTAAATGTAGAGAGTGATGGAGTGTCTGTGATGCTGGCAGGTGCATCTTTTTACAGTTTGAGGGCCTAGCAAGTTCTGTGAATTGTAACCTGCCTGAAGAAGGGTCCTAAGCTGCCTCCAAACCTTACATATTGTAATCTGTTCAGTTAGCCAAAAAAAGAGGTAATTTTGCTTGACTTCTCATTGCATCCATAATGGCTAACATGGTACAACATACCACTACTACTGTGAATTATAAGGAAAGACAAAGCAGTTCATGATTTCATATATGAATAGGAAGCTTTTACAAAGAGGTTTAAATTTAACTGTAATCTAATAGAGTGATTTGAAGGAAAATGCAACCCAAAAGTGTTTTTAATTTGTAGTGATGGCTGAGAAAAACTTTTAATGTTATATTTTCATGCGAATTGGAGGGAAAAAACTTTATAATATAGTAGAAGCCAATATTTACCTATTCTGTGCAATGGCAACCATGTGAAAAATTTCAATGGGTAAAACAGAAAAAGTCTCAAGTTGTATCACAATCAGCACATTAATTGTCAAGTAGTATGGACAACACATACAAAACACATTCTTTTTGGCTAACAATGTTAAATATTTACTTCGGGAATTATAAGTACACATTGTAAATGGGAAACTAAAGCCTTATGGGAGTCACTTTTTAAACTGAAGAGAGGATTCTTAACCAACGAATGAGAGGGAGAAGTGGTCTTCTAATCTAAAAGTCATTATCATATGCCTTTAGTTTTCCTGTTTATGACATGCATTGATTTTTCTGGAAGTAATCATCTCTATATATAATCTTCAATTTCGATCTTGATCTTTGTTTGTCCGCGAATGAATTAGAAGAAGAAGCACTAGATGGCAGTAGAGAGACAGCTAAAACATAGGCATTGCATTAAGAATCTCCTCCAGGCTTATACTACTGAAGACTGTAGTACTCCAGTCACACCTCAAAACACAGACATTCAAACTAAACAAATTGTTGTGCTTTAAATTAACTAAAGAGATCTTCATTTAGATCTTGATCTTTGTTTGTCTGCAAATTCCACGCATGCATAGACCACCTTCCAGTTTAGTACGTTGTTGTTACTCACGGATGTCAACTATGTGCTGGAATAACGAAAGGGGTGGTGGACAGTGTTACGCTGGTTAGCTCCTGAGGCCTAGTTAGAGAATGAGATTGCTGAAGATAAAAGGTACGTGCCTATGTAACATATGAATGAAAGAAAGACAGTGGGTAAAATGAATGACAACGTAACAGCACGTTCCGGAAATTATTATTGTTACGTTGTAGCCGGCGAGTGCTGCGCGTCTCACAGTTGTACCGTGCCTTGCTCACATGTCAGTGAAGTGATCCCTATTTATGCCTTAAAGAGCCTGGATACCTATGTGTCTCCCTTTATAACCATTGCTCCGTGTATATTGCCTTACTCTTTGGATTGCCACAAAGCAACCTGCGAGATTGGAGAAAGGTTGAGAAGACATCGTGAGAGGAAACAATAGCGTCGTGAAAACGAGACGGACTGTGAACGGACAGAAGCAGAAATGCTCCTACACCACCACATAATTACTATTCGGACAGTGATTCCGAGTAGGCCGTTCCTATCGAATCAATGTCCAAGGGTTTTCTTTTGTAATTTTGTTTCCCTTATAAAAAATCATAATGCTGTGCGACGAAGGGCCCATTTCACGACTGGCAGCCGCGTTTAAACAGGGAGCCCTTCACAGACAACTTTAACGTGCAACGTAGTTGGGCGCACATGGCTAGCTTAATAATAGTTTTGCAAAAAAATCATGCATTTTACATGTCTTGTAAACATATGACTGGGTAACTGACATTTGGATTATGTAACATGAGTAACATAAGATTTTTTCTTTTTTCCATTGACGTTTTTCACATGGTTTGCTGTTGTAAAGCATTGGCCACTCCTTTTATATCATAAACTTTTTTCTCTCTATTCTTCATGAAAACGCAAGATTACCAATTTTTCTGAGTCATCACTACAGATTACATGGCTTAAGTAACATATTTAAAAATAACATTTTTGGATGGAGTATTCCTTTAAGTACTTGCTTTGTATGGATAAGTAGTGGATTGACATGCCATCGGGGTTTGATTTCTGCGTTGCACCCAAATGCTACCAGCATAGCTTCTGGCAATCACAATTCTAACTTGGACAAAGCTTGTTAGATAGGGTTATGGATAAGTTACATGAACATAATATCTGGTCGTAGTTACAGTATCCATCCATTTATGTTCATTACCCATTTATCTAAGGAAGGGTCACAGGGCAGCTGGAGCCTATCCCAGCAAGCACCGGGTACAAGGAAGGAAAATACCTGGACAGGGCATCAGTCCATTGCAGGGTTAATACAAATACACACATTAGGGGCCAGTTGAGAATTCCAGTCCACCTCACCTGCATGTCTTTGAGAGAAACCAGAGCACCCAAAGGAATCTTACAACGACACTGTGAGTACATACAGACTCCATGGAGGGGGTACTGGGACGTGAACCCTGGCCTCATTATTGTGAGGCAGCAGCGATACCACTGTGCCACCATGCTTCATAGATATAGAATCATGAAAAAGTTTCTCCTTTTCTGTTTTTTTCTATTGTTGTAAAGTTTTGAAATTGAATGTTTCAGAAATTAAATAAAATGTTAGATAAAGGGAGCCTGAGTAAACAAGTAACACTTTTTCTTGTTATATCACTTCTTGAATGAACAAAATTATCAAACAACAATTGGCACCATTGTAAAAAGTAATTGCCCCCTTATAGTTTATAACAGGTTGTACCAATTTTAACTGCAGTGACTGCAATCAAATGCTACATAAAGTTCTCTATTTCACATCAGTAGGGAGGAATTTACATTCGGTGTTCTTTTCAATGTAATACAATACAATTTATTTTTGTATAGCCCAAAATCACACAAGAAGTGCCACAATGGGCATTGACAGGCCCTGCCTTTTGACCGCCCCCCAGCCTTGACTCTCTAAGAAGACAAGGAAAAACTTCCAAAAAACCATAGTAGGGATAAAAATGGAAGAAACGCAGAAAGGCAGTTCAAAGACAGACCCCTTTCCAGGTGGGTTGGGCGTGCAGTGGGTGTTAAAAAGTAGGGTGTAAATACAATTCAATATACAGAACAAAACACAAGTAATCCTCAATAAAAATATTACAAGTACAGAGCAGAATTTAACAGTAGCTGCTTTATTTCATAGAAATAATTACATTTTGAATTATGAACTGACCTTTTCAGGTCTTGCCACCACATCTCTGTTGGGATTAGACACTCCTCCTTCTTTCTTCTTCTTTCGGCTGCTCCCTTTAGGGGTTGCCACAGTGGATTATCTTCTTCCATATCTTTCTGTCTACTGCATCTTGTTCTGTTACACCCATCACCTGCATTTCCTCTCTCACCACATCCATAAACCTTCGCTTAGACCTTCCTCTTTTCCTCTTTCCTGGCAGCCCTATCTTTAACATCCTTTTCCTAATATACTCAGAATCTCTCCTCTGCACATGACCAAACCAATGCAGTCTCGCCTTTGTCTTCCAACCGTCCAACATGAGCTGACCCTCTAATTACTCATTTCCCGTCCATCCTCGTCACAACCAATGCAAATCTTAGTATCTTTAACTCTGTTACCTCCAGCTCTCTCTCCTGCTTTCTGGTCAGTACCACCGTCTCCAACCCATATAACATAGCTGGTCTCACTACCGTCCTGTACACCTTTCCTTTCACTCTTGCTGATATCTGTCTGTCACAAATTACTCCTGACACTCTTCTCCACCCATTCCACATTGCCTGCACTCTCTTTTTCACATCTCTTCCACAATCCCCATTACTCTGTATTGTTGATCCCAAATATTTAAACTCATCCACCTTTGCCAACTCTACTCTTTGCATCCTCACCATTCCACTGACCTCCCTCTCATTTACACACATGTATTCTGTCTTGTTCCTACTGACCTTTATTCCTCTTCTCTCTAGAGCATTTCTCCACCTCTCCAGGGTCTCCTCAACCTGCTCCCTACTATTGCTACAGATCGCAATGTCATCAGCAAACATCATAGTCCACTGGGACTCCTGTCTAATTTTGTCTGTCAACCTGTCCATCACCATTGCAAATAAGAAAGGGCTCAGAGCCGATCCCTGATGTAATCCCACCTCCACCTTGAATGCATCCGTCACTCCTACCGCAGACCTCCCCACTATCACACTTTCCTCATACATATCCTGTACAACTCTTACATACTTTTCTGCCACTCCTGACTTCCTCATACAATACAACAACTCCTCTCGAGGCACCCTGTCATTTGCTTTCTCCAGGTCGACAAAGACGCAATGCAACTCCTTCTGGCCTTCTCTGTATTTCTCCATCAACACCCTCAGAGTAAACATTGCATCTGTGGTGCTCTTTCCTGGCATGAAACCATACTGCTACTCACTAATCATCAACTCACTTCTTAAAAGAGCTTCCACTACTCTTTACCATAACTTCATGTTGTGGCTCAACAATCTTATCCCCCTGTAGTTACTACAGTCCTGCACATCCCCCTTATTCTTAAATATCTGCACCAGTACACTTCTTCTCCACTCCTCAGGCATCCTCTCACTTTCCAAGATTCCATTAAACAATCTGGTTAAAAACTCCACTGCCATCTCTTCTAAACACCTCCATGCTTCCATAGGTATGTCATCTGGACCAACGTCCTTTCCATTTTTTATCCTCTTCATAGCTGTCCTTACTTCCTCCTTGCTAATCCATTGCACTTCCTGATTCACTATCTCCACATCATCCAACCTCTTCTATCTCTCATTCTCTTCATTAATCAGCCTCTCAAAATACTCTTTCCATCTGCTCAACACACCCTCCTCGCTTGTGAGTACGTTTTCATCTTTATCCGTTATCACCCTAATCTGCTGCACATCTTTCCCAGCTCGCTCCCTCTGTTTAGCCAAAGGTACAGGTCCTTTTCTCCCTCCTTAGTGTTCAACCTCTCATACAACTCATCATATGCCTTTTCTTTAGCCTTGGCCACCTCTCTCTTCACGTTGCACCTTATCTCCTTGTACTCTTGTCTACTTTCTGCATCTCTCTGACTATCCCACTTCTTCTTTGCCATCCTCTTCCTCTGTATATTCTTCTGTACTGCCCCATTCCACCACCAGGTTTCCTTTTCCTCTTTCCTCTGTCCTCTGTCCAGATGTCACGCCAAGCATCTTTCTTGCTGTCACCCTTACTACATCTGCTGTTTTTTCCCAACTGTCTGGTAACTCTTCACTACCACTCAGTGCCTGTCTCACCTTCTCCCTAAACTCAACCTTGCAGTCTTCCTTTTTCAACTTCCACCATTTGATCCATGGCTCTGCCCTCATTTTCTTCCTCTTCTTGATCTCCAATGTCATCCTACAAACCACCATCCTATGCTGCTTAACTACACTTTCCCCTGCTACCACTTTGCAGTCTTCAATCTCCTTCAGAATGACTCTTCTGCATAGGATGTAATCTACCTGTGTGCATCTTCCTCCACTCTTGTACATAACCCTATGTTCCTCCCTCTTCTTAAAATATGTATTCACCACAGCCATGTCCATCCTTTTGGCAAAATCCACTATCATCTGACCTTCATTCCTCTCCTTGACACCATACCTACCCATCACCTCCTCGTCTCCTCTGTTCCCTTCACCAACATGTCCATTGAAATCCGCTCCAATCACCACTTTTTGACATTTGGGTACACTGTTCATCACTTCATCCAACTCACTCCACAAATCTTCTTTCTCCTCCATATGCACTAACAACATTCAACATCACACCTCTAATTTCCAGCTTCATAATCATTGCTCTGTCTGACACTCTTTTCACCTCCAAAACACTCTTGACATAATGTTCCTTCAGAATAACCCCTACCCCATTTCTCCTCCCATCCACACCATGATAGAACAATTTGAATCCACCTCCCATCAACCTGGCCTTACTCCCCTTCCATTTAGTCTCTCGCGAGCACAATATCCTTCCTTCTCTCCATCTTGTCTGCTAACTCATTCCCCTTACCACGCATTCTGCCAACATTCAAAGTTCCCACCCTCAGTTCCACTCTCTTTACCTTCCTCCTCTCCTCCTGCCTCCGGACATATCTCCCTCCTCCTGTTTTCCTTCTTCTTCTTCTTCGGCCAACAGTAGCCCAATTTCCGCCAGCACCCTGTTGGCTAACAGTACTGGTGGCAGTCGTTGTTAACCCGGGGCTCGACCAATCCGGTAAGGAAATTTATATTGTTGTCCGCATATTGATTTGGCAAAAGTTTACACCGGATGCCCTTCCTGACATAACCCTCCCCATTTATCCGGGCTTGGGACTGGCATGAAGAAACACACTGGTTTGTGCATTCTGTGTGGCTGGGTTTGCATTTAGTGTGGCTGGGTTGCATCCCCTGTGGTTGGGTTACACTCCTTCAAAACACAAAAAATAATCTAATCTAGTCATTGTCATTGGCTTCAGCTCATAGAAAGATGCCAGGACATTTTACTTTGAAATATTCAGATACGGAGTAGAATTCATTGGTCCTTCCATTATATCAAGGTATGTAGGTACTAAGGCAGCAAACACATCACACTACCACTATCATGTTTGACTTTTGGTATGATGTTAACACAGTGGAATGCTGTGTTTGCTGTATATAATATACAGTATATTCACATCCACTTTTATGTAATCTGACCATAGAATACTGTTCCAATGGTGTTCCCTGACAAATGAGATAACTGTTGACTTTATGTTCTTCTTAGTTAGTAGTGGTTTTCTGCCTGCAAAATCTTCATTGAAGCCTATTTCCGGCCTTTGTGTTATTGGTTATGGAATTATAAACACTGACTTTTACTTAGACAAGAGAACCTTGCAGTTCTTTAAATGTTTTTTCTTACCTCTCTGTGTCTCCTTGGATGACTTTATACTGCATATTTAGAGCAATATTTGTAGGCTGAACACTCTTGTGAAGATTCACTACTATTTCCAATCTTTTTTACATCTAGAAATAAAGGCGTACAGCGTAGCTCAGTGGAGTCCCAGAGCCTTACAAATAGACTCATAACCCTTTTCAGACTGATAGATATCAACATCGTTTTTTCTGTCTTTATGAATTTCTCTAATTATAGCATTATACACTTGTTGAATCTTTGTACCAACAACTTAACAATGGTGGCAAGGGCCAAAATAAGTGAGGTTTATAATGAGCAGGGATGGCTTTAATCAAACCAAGCTATATTAAATTACCTGACTCTTTGCCTTTAATTGGTTGATTTAACTAAGGGGCAATTACTTTTTCACACAGTGTTAATTGGGTTTTGATAGTTTTGTTCATTAGATAAATGAAATAAATGTCTGATTTAATCACTCATGGGCCCTTTGTTTAATATTAGATTTTGACAGAAACCTAAAAAAATTTGGCGTCAAAAACTGTAATAACACAGGAAAGCAGGAGGTGGGTGCATAGTTTTTCATGGCCTTGCTGTCATGATTTTAACTAATTAGAGCATAAAGTAAACAATTTCAATAGCATGACAGTATAGCATTACAATATTAAATTCTGCTTCTCTTTCTATTCAACTCTGCTACTCTATGCAGATTGCTTCCAAGCTATAGAATGACCTTCCCCACACCATCCGAACCGCAGTGATGCAGTGTGCCAAACACAGAGTATAATTAAATGAACTAGCTTTACTGCATGCTGCATAATAGGCAACCATCTTAATTTTTCAATATTTCTAAGCACAAGAAAGCAGGCTTAGTGTAGAAATCTAACATTTAAAAGTTAGTTTGGGATCAAATACGACACCTTAGGTTGAAGTTGATTCAGTTAATTGAAACTGGAGCTTTTACAAACAACATTTTTCAGTGTTAGTTGCTATTATTCTGCTAGAAATGAAAAATAGCAGTTAGTTAAAAATAAGAATCAGGAGAAGGAGTCTAGAGTCGGACAACCTTTCAATGAGTACTAAAACATCAAAATCTAAAAGTCAAAACAACCTGCCAAAAATTTGTTAACCAGAATATCAAAAAATATTAATTACATTAGGAAGGAGTTGAGTTATCTGCAATCTGGAATAAAGAGGAGACCAGAGTGACAATCTTTTATCTCATTGGTCTTTTCTGTGTCATGTAAGTTTGTTCCCATAGTAATGAATGATGGAATCCACCATCACATTTTACATTTCCACATATCTTGGGCAATAAAGACATAAATATGCTGACTTCAGTGTTGTTCTAGCTGAGAACGTTACAGATCAGGAAACCAACGAGTCTGATGCACTTACAGTGTGTGATGTTGCTCTTTCCTTGATGACCACAGCAGCTACAAAAAGATCAGAAAAAAGCTGACAACTAACCTGCTGCAAATCACTTTGTGGCATTAACAGCAAGTACCTGAGTACCTCTATGTTCAAGCACTAAACGCCATGAACCTATGCTGTGAAACAAGCAAAATACCAATAAAATGGCCTAGCCTCCAAAGGCCATGCCAAAACTATAACTATGCATCTCCCATTATAATTGAAAGTGACAACCATCCACGATTTATTCTTGCATTTCACAGTTAAGTGGGATTTAAAACCAAATAGAAAAAGGTAGAAACATCACAGAAGCAGATGACATGCAGGTGATGGGTGTAACAGAACAAAATGCAGAGGACAGAAAGATATGGAAGAAGATGATCCACTGTGGCAACCCCTAACAGCAGCAGCTGAAAGAATAATTTTCATTTTGCAAATCAACAACAAACTAACATGATTCTCGAGAAAGCTGTTTCATTTTGGCCATTTTTGGAACAAACTCAGAACTGAACTTTAGGAATCAGATCATCTTGCAACTCAAGAAAAGACACCTTGCTTGCTTGTTTTCTTGTCCAGAATAACAGGCTTCAGCTGGGTTAACACATTTATAAAGGTTTCTGCAGTAACCAGTAAGCATTAAGCATCAATTAAGGATGAGCTTAGAGTGTTTACCATTAGGATACTAGAGTAATGACTGATGAAAATGGGGCTTTTTCAGTCAAATGTAAATAATGAATTATGAATCAGTCCGTTTAAGCAGTAATAGTCATTTGGAAAATTGGTATTGACTTGGCTGTATTTTTAAATCAATATACTGGTACTTTTATAAAGAAAAGTAAAATTAAAAATAATTCTTTACATTTACAGTATATAGCACTTTTCTCACTACTCCATCCATCCATCCATTATCCAACCCGCTATATCCTAACTACAGGGTCACAGGGGTCTGCTGGAGCCAATCCTTTTTCACTATTCAAATAAAAGTATTTACATTTTTGTCAAAAACATTATAACTTTCTTGGCTAATTTAAAACGTTTGAATGCTAATGTATAGAAATCATTCGTACTTGCCTTCTGAAAATCACTGCACATGCGGGAGGTTGCTTAGGATTGGAAGCTAGCAAATATTATCACATTATATGAAATATAATTGGGCTAATCCAAGTAAATATATACCAGCAAGTTTAACATGCATCATGTGCAAACTGATGGAAGCAATGAGTAAGGGAAAGATAAAGCATCACATGTCAAGAACAGGTGTATTGGTAAAGAGTCACCATGGGTTCAGACTGGGAAGGTTGTGTTTCACTAATATGCTGGAATTCTATGAGAAATAACAAAAGTATACGACTAGGGAGGTGGTAGCACTTATCTGGAATTTCATAAACTATTTATAAGGCACCACATGAGTGGTTAGTCATTAAACTAAAAGAAGTGGAAATTCAAGCTGTTATGTGTAGTGGGGTGCAAGATTGGCTTAAACAAGAAGAACAAATGTTATGGAAAGGAACTGTTCAGAATTTGGTGGACCTTTTTATATTATTGAGACACAATTGCACACTGTTCTGTAGATGAGGTTCCTCTCCATAACATTTGTTCTTCTTGTTTAAGCCAATCTTGCACCCCACTACACATAACAGCTTGCATTTCCACTTCTTTTAGTTTACTTGATCTTTCCCTTACTCATTGCTTCCATCAGTTTGCACATGATGCATGTTAAACTTGCTGTTATATATTTACTTGGATTAGCCCAATCATATTTCATATAATGTGATAATATCTGATATTACTGCTGTATCCATAATGAATCAGTGCTGGGGCCACTCTTCCTTTTAATATATGTAAATTGATAACACGCTGGTTAAGTCTGAGGATGATACTGTACCAAACTTGATAGAATCACAGATAATTTACAATCAGACACATCTTTACAAAGGGACATGGACAGAGTACAGGCTTGGGCAGATTGTGGCAGTAAATACAGTACATGTAAAGTATAACACATAGGAGGTAAAATATTAGATTTTGCTACACAGTGGGAGGTTTGAAACTTGAAACTACACCTTATGAGAAGGACCTGGGAGTTTTAGCAAAGTCATTACTGTCTACATCCATGTATTATACAGAAGCCATTAAGAAAATTAATAGGATGTTAGGCTATATAGCCCAACATGTACAGTCAGGGGAGGTTTTACTTAAGACTCATCTGCAGAACAGTGTGCAGTTGTGTCTCAATAATATAAAAGGTCCAGTGAAAAGAAACTAGGCTCATGAAATGCAAAGTAAAGGAGCCAAACCTATAAAATTATGAAAGAAATTATTTCTGTGGATCCCAGTTGTTACTTTGAATTAATTTTTTCAAAAAGAACACCAGGGCACAGGTGAAAATTTTTTACAGTCAAATTTTGCACAAATGTTAGAAAGTCTTTTTTCTAGACACTGAACCATAGACACGTAGAATACACGTATCCTGGAGGCAGTTTAAAATGTCAGCTTGATGCTATTTTGGAGAAATTAGCTAAATAGGATTGACGGTCATGGTTGGGCTGAATGGCCTGTTTTGTCAAGATTGCTGTAAAGTTCTGATGTACAGTATAAAGCCATTAGCCAGACTAAAATTTGGGATCTAGCCATGCCAACATATTGGAAAGGGGAGTGTTTCAAATATTGTGTTACACCCTATAAAAGTTGGTTGTGTGGAATGAGCCCCGGACACAGACAGGCAGACATGTTGTAATTCCACCACCACACGTTTATTTACAGTATATACAAGTTCAAGTGCACACAAACCCCACAAGTCCCCAAAGTCCAGGCCTCTCACACTCTGCCTTTCCACTGCTTCAGACCGCCTCCACTCTCGCTTCTCGTGCTTCGTCCTCTCCTCACCCGACTCCAGCCTCAAATGAAAGGAGGCGGCCCCTTTTATCCACACCTGGATGTGCTCCAGGTGCTTCCAGGCAATCTCCCGCCGACACGCCCCAGTGTGGCGGAAGTGCCGGCTGTACTCCCGGAAGCACTCCGGGTGTCCCTGCTTCTCTTCCCCCTAGCACTTCCTGGTGTGGTGGTAGTGCTGAGGTCCAGGGCTCCCAAGGCATTGGGGTGCCCCCTGGCGGTGACGACGGGCCCCTACAGGGTTGGGCTTCCAAGCCCTCTACCCGTGGCCCCCAACACAACTAGGGCGGTCGCCCCCTCGTGGTCTGGAGGAGGCGCAAGCCCTCCTCCGGTCCTCCTGGGTGTCCCGGCTGGGTATCACCCCCAGCTGTCCGCCATAGTTGATAGATTGTTTGTTAGCACATAACTAACATACTGGGTGGGTTGATCTGGTTACAAACCTAAAAATAATTGCAATGTGCTACTATGATTGAGAGTGGAATAGCATAAAATGGAGAGACTTGCTCTTTTATGCTCAGTCTATAAAAAGCAATAACCTGGATTTTTGTTTTTTTCTTTGCCTCAAAATTGATAAACATTTTTTCAGTCCAGTAATTCACGAAGTACTAAATAATAAATAAACACAATTAATTATAAATACACTGTTGTACAATTTTGGCCCGCCGCCTCATATAGAGCAATACATGGGACACATTTAAATATCACAACCAAATTTAAACATTCATGTTATCTAACAATAATGATGAGACAGTAGCTATTTGTGACAAGTCTTTTTTATAAATAGCTCATGAGGGGTCCTCTACCAGTGATGATGATGCCATCAGCTGTTAGTTACACGTACATATGTTCACTTGTGACTGTGGGGTGTTGTGAAGCTTTGATCTGCACACATTTGTTCTCTTGTTTATAGTGAAAATCATTTGAGATTTTTGATCATACATATTTGCCACGTGGCACTAATGTCTTTTTTACATTATGTGAGGCTCCTGGATGACTATGTCCTAGCAAACATAGAATATTTTAGAACAAACATTTTCTGAGTTATTTGCACAGAACTCTGAGCCATATGTACAACAGTAAGTTCAGAAAATATTGACCTGTCTTTTTATATTCTTCCATCGTGTTTGCCTTGTTACAGGCTTCAGGTCTATTGTTTTGGGTCCAGGTTGGTTCAGTATATTCCAAAAAATAGTCTGACCTATGCCCAATGACAACTGCTATAGAAATTGTTTTATTTAAGCGGGATTTTTGCAGTCTTCTCCATCTAGTCATATGATTAAGCCTATTAATCTGCAAAATTTTTGTATAAATTGTTTTTGAGATACATAATTTAAATATACATGTACAAATATATGGAGGCACATGTACTGTAAGTAGGTGCATCCACACACACTCTGAAAGAAATCTATAAGCGAAGATATGTAGCTGAGGGCTTGTTTGCCCTGCCAGAGCACGTGGTTGACGATGAAGAGAAATAAATGGAAACACAAAACACACATACACCAAGATCTATAAAGGTTGACGTGCACAGAGGCATTAAGCTACCCTGGTATTGTGCCAATCTATCTATCTGTGCAACTTGTTTACTGCATTTGACCCAATGTGTGTTATTTTCAAATTAAATATCATTTAAATTATTCACTTTATTTGATTTCCTGTTCATTTTACTCGACATTTATATGTGTGTATAATAGATAATTACATAAGTTAATGTACTGATTCTATATTATTGTAGAGTAGAATCCATTGTATTTTATTGTAAAATCTTCTGTTGAGTGATTTTCTGCAATATAAATATACAGTAGTGTAATTTATATGGAAGTACTATATATGGTGCATTCCTCACCGATTTTCTTGATATTTGCCATTATTATACCATTTAAAAAGGTCTTCATTGTACTACACCTTTTTAACAAGTTTTATTATTCTTTACATAATTTGGGTGTCATGAAGTCCAGTCTTAAATGTTAGTATGTGGCATCACCAGTGTCAGTTCCCCAGGTCATAATGTGTTTCTGATATTAGCTACTTGTAAAGTGACAAAGTTTGCATCCAGTCAAAGTGACACGAGTAGGCCATGTTACAGTTGTCATCACTGCAATTTCAGGTATTGAATCTTCCAATACAGGGCAGAAGAGGGCCTGAGCCTAAGCCAGCAGAAACAAGCACAAAGTAGGAACCATTCTCAGATAAGCACCAGTCCATCCGTAAAGCTGTGCCACTCATACACCTATCTAAGCTCACTCACACACTGCAGATACTAGTTAACTGAACCTTTTAGATATCAGAGTACCCATAGAGTACCCATAGAAAAAAGTACATTATAACCTATACTGTACCATAATCAGTTATATTTTTCTTTCTTGCATAATCTTTGGTCAAAGATGCTTGCAACCTTCTAATTTTTTTATTTTATTTTATTTACAATTGTAGTTCTTAACCTGTGGTACATGTGCAAGGCAACACAAAAGAAATAGAAAACAATTAGGGTTTCAAAGGACCGTTGGTTAAACAGGAACCAAACCTGATTCTCCATGCTTGACTGAGCTTCAGTTCCATCACTCCCTCTAGGGAGATTCTACTGTGACACTCCACTCTTGTCTAACTCCTCCAGTATCATTTTATTCTTCTTTTTCCACCTGCCTGTGTAAATTTGATGTTTCCCACTGCCTACAAGGTGTCCATGGTAAGAGCTCCCTCTAGCTCTAAACCTCTTTTAACCAATTGATGCTAGGATTGAAACTCTCCAGGAACCTCATACCAAGGTTGGTGAATTTTTGTGAAACAGCATCTCACCAGGTAAATGCTCTCTTTTTCATCCACTCCACAACCATGATATTCTTTAATATTAACAGCAGAAAGAAAAGCCACATTTCCCCCTCATTTGTTGGTTAAGAATCCTGTCTTCAGTTCAAAAATTCAACCTCACGTGGCTTTAGTTTACTCTTTACAATGTGTGCATATTTTTTCCCAAAGTACTTGCTATATTTAACAATATTTGTGTAACTGACATGTGGATTATACAACACGAGTAACGTGAGTTTTTTTTTTTCCATGGCCAATTTTCACATTGTTTGATGTTGTACAGCAATGGTCAATACTGGATTGTATTATATCATACACTTTTTTTTCTCTCCATTGTGCATGAAAACATGAGAGTGCAAGTTTGATTGGCCATCATTACAAGCTAAATGGGGTAAGTAACATATAAAAAAATAACATTTTTGGATTGAGTGTTCCTTTAAAATCCCCAGATGTGATTAAAGAAATATCACTTTTAGTTGTGCCTAATAAGAGTTCATTACTTAACAATGTAAGACTGAAATAATTGTTGTAGTTTAAAACATTTCATTTCCCGGGGGTAGCAAGTCAAAAAAAAAGGTTTAAAACCCCGATTTACATTATTACTAAATGACCTTAAATCACACTTTTTATTATTTTTTTGTTTTAAATACTGTGTTATTTTATATTCAAGGGAAAAACATTATCCGAAAATAAACTTTTTATGTGAATCCCAGTCATCTACAACAAATAATTAATAGATTAACTGTAATTAAAAATAATACTAAGTAAAAGCAAATACAGTAGATGAAGTGTTATGTCCCCTTGAACATTTCTACCTTAGACTAGTAGCCCTACTCAGCTAGGTCTATATAGATGGTCTACCCTTCACCTCAGTTTAGCTGGAAGAATTAACACTGTCAAGATGAAATCCTTCCTAAGCTTCTTTTTCTATTTCAAAGCATTCCCATATACATTAACAAATCATTGCAGTGATGCAAAAAAAATCACTGTAGCTCAATATGCACAAACCATACAATTATTCAACTTAAAACCTTTTGTTGAGCACATCTCTCTTATTTAAAATTGTCCAAAATGTTTCCAGAGCAAGATACAACCTGCAAATGCTGCAATCAAGTCCCAGCCTCACTGGGTCACATGTTTTGGGCCTGCACCAAATTAACATCATTCTGGACCAAAATCTTTAAATGCCTTTCAGACAGCCTTGGTGTCACAATCCCTCCTAACCCACTAACAGCTGTGTTTGGTGTACTCCCAGATGGGCTTAAAGTAGAGAAGGACAAACAAACTGTGATTGCCTTTACTACACTATTAGCACGCAGACATATCTTGCTCAAGTGGAAAAATCCTAACTCTCCTCTTTTAAGTCAGTGGGTAACTGATGTAATATACTATTTGAAAATCAAATTCTCACTTAGATGATCTGTTCAAAACTTTTTTAAAACCTGGCAGGATCTAATCAATGATATTTTAGAATAAACACTTAAATTGGGGAAAAGGATTTTCTCCCCCTTTTCTTTCTACTCTTAAAGTTTTACTCTGGCTGTTGGCCTTGCTCTCTTTCTCATGGGTGGGGGTTGATTTGTCAAGTTTGACTTGCTTGTATGGAATGTTACTTGCTTTTAATAAATTCAATGAAATGTTAAAGAAACAATAAATAATATTAAGTAAAAGTAAATACAGTAGATGAAGTGTTATGTCCACTTGAACATTTCTATCTTTCACTAGTAGCCCTGCTCAGCTAGTTGAACACCATTTGAAATTAGAATTATTGCTCATGAATAAGAAGATTTCCAAGTAGTACAACAACACATGGAAACCAGGTTGTTTTCCCCTATACTGTATATCAAGAATGGTAAGATCCAATGATGAAAACATAGCAGCTTTTTTCAAATTTAAACATGATTACCAGTAACCTCACAATGATTAGCTGGGTACTGTATGCACCAATTGACAACCACATTTGTGGAGTTAAACCTATTCAAGAAATGAACTGGAATCCCAGACAAAACCATATACACTTCCCATTATAACTTTGTACAGCTCACAGCTAAGCTTTAATCCTATCCATTTGTTTATCTCTGAACAAAGGGGTTAAGCACCCTCTTCTTAAAAGGTGAATTTTGGTGCTTCAACTTACAAGACTAAGATATTGAATAAAAGAGAGAGGTTTGATTGGCGTAGAGCAGGGTTCCTCAATCACAGTCCTGAAGGGCCACAGTGGCTGCAGGTTTTTGTTCTAACCCGGTTTCTTAATTAGAAAGCAATTGTTGCCAATAATTTAATTTCATGGCTTGTTAGTGGCGGCGCAGTGGGTAGCGCTGCTGCCTCGCAGTTAGGAGACCTCCCTGCGTGGAGTTTGCATGTTCTCCCCGTGTCTGCATGGGTTTCCTCCAGGTACTCCGGTTTCCTCCCACAGTCCAAAGACATGCAGGTTAGGTGCATTGGCGATTCTAAATTGTCCCTCTTGTGTGCTTGGTGTGTGTGTGTGTGTGTGCGCGCATGCCCTGCTGTGGGCTGGCGCCCTGCCCGGGGTTTGTTTCCTGCCTTGCGACCTGTGTTGGCTGGGTTTGGCTCCAGCAGACCCCTGTGACCCTGTAGTTAGGATATAGTGGGTTGGATAATGGATGGATGGATGGCTTATTAGTGCTTTAACTCTGCTATGTCAGGTAATTCTCATATCCTAGATTTGCTTCCCCTTTCTAAGGATATCATCCAAACGATATAAAGCCTAAAATGGATGAGTAATTCTCAGTCCTTCACTTTTTTCTCTTCACTTTCCTTCCAAGTATTTAATTAAACCCAATAGTGCATGAAAAGTACACACAGGTGTAAATGGTAACAAGCTAAATGGAGAAATGCTGCTCTCTTTCCTCATTTGTATGTTAATGCTAATTAGGAGCAATTAAAAACCGAGAGAACAGCTGTTTAACACTAAAATAAGCAATAAAGGTTCAAAATCTTAACGAGCGAGGCAACTAAAGTGAAGCAGAAGTGTTACTTGAGCAGTAAGGGCTTCTTATTAAGCAACTGGGTTAGAACAAAAACCTGCAGCCACTGCGGCCTTCCAGGACAGTGATTGAGGACCCCTGGCATAGACTATAGCTTAAGGACTAATAGTACTTCTAACCTACTTGATATGTAGCTAGCAAATTTATTGCAACATTATTCTGATAATCTATTCAAAAGTGGTTACATGTTTTGTAAATCTTTTGGCCTATTTTACAGACTGGATAGGAAAGGCTACATTTATGAGAATAAATGGTCTGTTTCCATTTTAGTTTTATCTGCTCTGAGTGTGACCTTACATCTGCACTCCACATTGCCTGTGTGATGTCACTCAGACACACAAACATGTGCAGGCAGCAGCTGAGAGTGAAAGCTGATCTTAATGGCAGCAAACTGCAAGCACTGACGAAATTCTTAGAAAAAGCTAACAGAACAGAAATTCTGTAACAGCATTTAGTATTTGGTTCATAAGAAAATGTACATTGGTGTTTAATTCTTTATTAATAAGAATTTTGCAGAAATATATTAGGGTTCTGTTTTGTTCAAGACAGAGTAAGAGCAGTTTATCACAGTAAGTTTTGCTTTTAAAGTGGTTTTGTTTATTGTATTTTTGTGTTTATATATA
Organism: Polypterus bichir lapradei; assembly: GCA_026402145.1. Classification (NCBI taxonomy): domain Eukaryota; kingdom Metazoa; phylum Chordata; class Cladistia; order Polypteriformes; family Polypteridae; genus Polypterus; species Polypterus bichir. The sequence goes on along the minus strand of JANRMT010062792.1, from coordinate 124,715,001 downwards.
GTTTATTCAATTGTTTATCTTCTTTAATCCTTGGTTTTCCACAACTTGTATTGTTTCTTAAAACTGGATAGTTCAGGTTACTTGCTGAAGGAATGCATAAACAGGCTGCTGGTCCCTAATAGGAACAGAGAAAGTGGTAAGGCCAATTATGTGGGAACATTGCTCAAACTCAAAATTCACAACTCACCTATTTTAAACAGAAACATACAGTGGATAGTGATATACAGTACAGTCCCTGACAAAAGTCTTGTCGCTTGTGTACAAATTGACCTGAAGTGCCACTAAAATATATTTCTAATCAAGATTTTGTTACAAGAAATGGGTCATTTTAATCCCATCAGCTTTTGTAATAATGTTTCAGTGCAAAACGAAATTGACAAAAAGTATTCTAATATTCACAGCTTGATAAAGCCAATTGAGTCAATTTTTGGCAAGACATAAGTGTTGTCGCCTTGTCATATGAGCTTCACCTGTGACTAATAATGGATCAATTAGGTCTCAGGTGTGTATAAAAAGAACCCCAGTACACTAGACCTTCACATCAACTGCAACTAGACCTCTGCAAACATGCCTAAGATTCACCGTGAGACTAAAGTGTTGATTATCAAGAGGCTGAAGACCAAATCCACTGCTGATGTGGCAAACGCCTTCAATGTGTCTCAGCGTCAAGTTCAGAGGATAAAAAAAAGATTTGAAGAGACTGGAGATGTTTTTGACAAGCCCAGGTCAGGAAGACCCCGCAAGACAACTGCTCGAGAGGACCGTTTGTTGGCTCGAAAATCCAAGGCCAGCCCATTTTCCACTGCAGCAGAGCTCCACGAGACCTGGTCACCTGAAGTCCCTGTGTCAACCAGAAGAGTTTGTCAGATTCTGTCTCGAAATGGCCTCCATGGTCAAATCAGTGCCCATAAGCCAGCACTAAACAAAAGACAATTGAAAAACCGTGTGGCATTTGCCAAGGCCCACAGCCTGCTAAAAGGATGGACGCTGGAAAAGTGGCAGAAGGTGGATTTTTCAGATGAATCTTCTGTTGAATTACACCACAGTCACCACATATATTGCAGGAGACCTACTGGAACCCGCATGGAGCCGAGATTTACCCAGAAAACAGTGAAGTTTGCTGGAGGCAAAATCATGGTCTGGGGTTACATCCAGTATGAGGGTATGCGAGGGATCTGCAGGGTGGAAGGCAACATCAATAGTCTAAAATACCAAGAAATCTTAGCTACCTCTTATATTCCCAACCATAAAAAAGGCCAAATTCTGCAGCAGGATGGTGCTCCATCGCATACTTCCATCTCCACATCAAAGTTCCTTAAAGCGAAGAAGATCAAGATGCTCCAGGATTGGCCAGCCCAGTCACCAAACATGAACATCATTGAGCATATGTGGGGTAGGATGAAACAGGAAGCATGGAAGACGAAACCAAAGAATATTGATGAACTCTGGGAGGCATGCAAGACTGTTTTCTTTGCTATTCCTGATGACTTCATCAATAAATTGTATGAATCCTTGACAAACCGCATGGATGCTGTCCTTCAAGCTCATGGAAGTCATACAAGATATTAAATTTGGATCTCACAGCACCACTACTTAATTTGCTGACATATTTTTGGATTTGCAGTAAAGTTGTTCATTTTCTGTATAGGCGACAAAACTTTTGTCTTGCCCAAATTTGACCTTTCTGTCTTGATTAAATGATAAATCTTTTTTCAGTGAAACTAATTTATTTCAGTGCATTAAACATCATTTGGGAGGGCTTTAGCTTTTCATATGAGCTATTTCTAACACCAGTTGATTAATTAAAAGTCAGGTTAATAGCAGGAGTTTCTACAAAATAGAGTAGCGACAAGACTTTTGTCAGGGACTGTAGTAGTGTAAAAAGATATGACAAAAAGGAAAAGGTGAATATATTCAAATTAGGGTGAACTTAGTCCTTCTTGTGGTTTGACTCTTTATAATCTCAACAGCATATACTAAATATGCTATAAGCACATCACTATAATATAAAGACAATCTCTGGCCCAACGAGGATACTGAATTGAATTTTTCCATTACTTTCAAATAAGAAACTTTGTTAAAAGGAACCTACCCAATTTTCCACACCTCCCACCCATTTCTATTCCAAAAGAAATATGATCAGTCTTCAAGACTCAGACAGCATTTCAAACATATTACTCTTCCTTTTAAAGATCCTAGGGTTTGGCAGGGAAAAAATGTAATTAAGAAGGTTTTCAGAAAATAATGTTATCCCATAAAGATGAAAAGCTGTTTTTTTATTATTTTAATTTCATTTGAAGAAAGTAACATTCCAAATGATCAAGTCTAACTTATACAACAAAGAAGATAACATTACATACAATCAAATCAAACTTAACAAAACAGAGTTCACCTCCTAACCCAGAGAAAGAGAGGACAGCCAACACCTAGAGCAAATCTTCAAAAACAACAATTAATGTCATTTTCCCCCATATCAATGCTTATTCAATAATGTTATTAATTAGATCTTGCCATATTTTAAAAGATTCTTTATGCGATAATTAGATTTTTTCCAGTTTCAAATAGTATACAATATAAGTTATCCATCTATACTAATAAACGGCAAAGCCCTCACTGACTCACTCACTCACTCACTCACTGACTCATCACTAATTCTCCAACTTCCCGTGTGGGTGGAAGGCTGAAATTTGGCAGGCTTATTCCTTACAGCTTCCTTACAAAAGTTGGTCAGGTTTCATTTCGAAATTCTACGCGTAATGGTCATAACTGGAAGCTGTTTTTCTCCATTTACTGTGATGGAGATGAGCTTGAAACCTGTAGGGGCGGAGTTTCGTGTGACATCATCACGCCTCCCACGTAATCACGCAGTACGTAGAAAACCAGGAAGAGGCCCAAAAAGCGCTGAGGAAAACATGCATTATATAATTGAGAAGGCAGCGAAACAATAAGAAGCGAGCGAGTGACATATACAACCATATTCATGAGTTCTGCTACTTCGGAAACAAAGCACGATGTAAACCTAAACTTTAAATTAAGTTCATAGACAGGCTGCCGCTGGCGTTTGTAATTTAGTGCCTGCCCATATAAGGCCGTCCGTCAGCGGCAATCCAATAGCAAACTGCCACGGGTAAATCTTCACGGGTGAAGGACTGTGCTTATGCAGAGGAAGATGAGATGGTCAGGGTGGTGTTTGGCACAAACTCAGCGAAACTGCGAGAGAAAGTTTTAAGTGCCAGGACTTCGGTAACATTAGATACAGCCATGGACATAGCACGACATGGCACCAGCACAGCTGGGAAACTTCGATGCATGTACACCGAGCGGCTCACGTGAACTGACGCAGTGCACAGACAAAAAGCAACAGCTCCAAAGAGCACTGAACAAAAACCGAATTACACAATTGAAAAGGCAGCAAAAAAATATAAAGCGTCTGATACATACAAGCATATTCATAAATGCAGCTACTGTGGAAACAAAGCACACGGTGGAAAAAGTCAATGTCCCGCTAAAGGAAGACAGTGTAAAAAAAAAAACCCGTGCATGCAGTGTGTCAGGTCTCAGATAAAGAAGAAGACGAGCTGTTTATTGATGCAGTAAGAAACGAATCGATGAATGAAACCTGTCATCTTTACAACGATTGACAAACACGGAATGTAACTTGAACACAACACATCCTACAAATATGAACCTGATTGAAAGAAATAATGATAATCAAATCCTTGATGACAGCAACACTCAGTAAAACTCACAAAACAATTACTGTATATTGACAGTCATGTTACGTTATTTTTAAAATGTTCCCTTTTCTTTTTCATAGCTTCTTTAACACACTACGTCTCCGCTGCGATACGCGGGTATATATATATATATGTATATATATACCCCGATCTACATACTCGAATAATGGATACTTTATTCGCCATCAATGATTGTTTTGGTAAAGCCATACTCAGTGTATTCATTAGATGAACAGTAAAAAAGTAAGAGCGAGGGGAGGATGACTTATTGAGGCATGCAGGCAAAACCACAATAGCACGCGGGCTCGATGTACGAAAAAATATATCTTTTCAAGTTCTATTTAGTCCATATGTGTCAAACTCAAGGCCCGCAGGCCACATCCGGCCCGGCGTGTAATTATATCCGGCCCACGAGATCATTTTATATACTGTATTATTGTTATTAATGGCCCGGGGATATGAAGCGCTGGTAACACAATAAACTACAGATCCCATAATGCAGCGCTTCAGCTGCCTTGCCGAACACTTACCGCGTTAATCAAGTCTAGCTTATGATGCTGCAAGTTATTGTGAAGCTAGCCCACACGATGCCAAAGAGAAAAGGTGATTCTGAACATAGAGCCTTTAAAAACCGATGGGAGGCTTTGTATATGTTTACTGACATTGCCAGTAAACCCGTGTGTCTCATTTCTGGAGCAAATGTGGGTGTAATTACAGAATTTAATCTAAAACGGCACTATGAGACAAAACATCAGGATAACCTGAAAGACCTGAATGCAATGCACAAGATACAGAAAGCAGA
>JANRMT010062792.1:124650636-124700462 GCA_026402145.1 Polypterus bichir lapradei | reverse complement strand
ATATATATAGATAGATATGACAACAACACTCATATCAATGACAAAACAATTACATTAACAATCAAGTTAAGTTATTTTTAAAATTTTTCCTTTTCTTTTTCATAACTTCTTTAACACAGTGCTTCTCCGCTGCGAAGCGCGGGTATTCTGCTAGTTGACTTATAAAAGGTGGGGATTCTTCAATTTAAGCAGGATAAGTTTACATGCTAGTAGTGTGGTGTAAGCAATTAGAATCAATTTGTCTTTCTATATTTTAAGCCCACCTGCGAATACCCCAAGCACAGCTGTTAATGGGTTAGGAGTGATTATGACAAGTAGGCGGAGTGTCAATTTGGTAGACACCCAAAACATGTGGCCCGGGGAGGCTTGAGATAGATTGCAACGTTCACAGGTTGAATCTTGCCCTGGATATGTTTTTGCTCAATTTTAAACAAGTTAAATATGTTTGATGAATTGAATGCTTTACGTATATGGAGCTAGAGTGTATTCTATGCACTGCTGCCTTCCACTCCTTTTCTGAGATATTAAGTGAAAGATCCTTTCTCTGCCATACCCTGGGATCTTTAAAAGGATGAGTCTTTAATATGTTTGTGATGCTGTTTGACTCTGTTTTGAAATAGAAATCGGTGGGAGGTGTGGAAAACTGGGTAGGTCACTTTTAGTAAAGTTTCTGATTTGAAAGTAGTGGAAAAACTGTGTTGATGGGAAGTTAAATTTGAAGCATAATTATTCATAAGACGCAAAGACATTATCTATATACGATTCTCTAAGTGTTTTAATTCCAGACATTTTTAATACAGTAGATTAAAGACTGTGTATGTTTGAGAGGGTTGAAAAAGGTGATTATCATGTAAAAGTGCAACAGATAAAAGCTTCTCTGCCTTAAAGTCAGTCAGTCAATATCCTAACACAGGGTCATGGGGGTCTCTTGGAGCCAATCCCAGCTAGCAAGGCAGGAACAAATCCCAGGCAGGGCGCCAGCCTACTACAGGGCACACACACACACCCATACCAAGCACAATTAAGGATCACCAATGCACCTAACCGGCATGTCTTTGGACTGTTGGAGGAAACCGGAGCACCCGGAGGAAACCCACGCTGACACAGGGAGAACATGTAAACTCCACATAGGGAGGACCCGGGAAGCAAACCCAGGTCTCCTTACTGCGAGTCAGCAGCGCTACCACTGCGCCACCGTGCCACCCATGCCTTAAAATGCTTCCTGCATTAGTTCCTTATTCAGAGTGATTGGTGGACAATTAGGTTATCAGTATATTGATGAAAAATTTGTATTCACTGGGGCACAAAGCAGGGCATATAAAGGAGTAGAACAACAATTTTGTTTCTATTGTAAACCAGCTTGTGTATATTCATCAATTTGTATCAATGTCCAGGTCTTTTTAGCTTGTATATTTGCCATCCAGCAACAAAACTGAAAGTCAGGTAGCGTACGCGCCCTTAGGTTTTAAGTCTTTGTAGAGACACCCTTTGAATGAGTAGATGTATTAAATTTTCCAAATGAGGTTCTCAATAAGGTTATTCTCAATTAATTTATAATTGAGTGTAATTTTTTAAAGAACAATTTGTTTGGAGGTGAATTCTGTAAAGTTCTCATCTGCTAATGACAGAGGGTTAAGATTCCAGCTACACAATGGGTGTGTAGGGCATAATGATATAAGCTCCATGATCAGAGGGGCATGATAGGAGATAACAATAACGTTGTACTTGCAAGATTTAATACTGGACAATAACTTATTATCATTAAAGAAATAATCAACTCTTGATTAACTGTGATGTATTGGTGAGAAGATGGAATATGCTCCAGCATTTTGATTTAAAAATCCCTATGGGTCTGATAAGTTATGATCCATTATAAACAGTGTGATTGTTTTTGCAGTATTAGATGTTGTTGCCACTGTAGTTAAAAACCTATCCAGGAACTGGATTCAAACGCAAAGTCTCCAGCCATTATGATTTTATGAGTGTTCACTTTAGGAACAGATGCAAATACATTTTTGATAAAATTTCTTATCAACCACTTTAGGAGCATAAATATTCATGAAAATTACTTTAGATTTTAATAAATTACCAATCACCATGACATATCGTCCTTCAGGATCAGATACTATGTCTGATGCTGCAAACGAAATTGTTTTATGTATTAAAATTCCCACACCTCTAGTTTTCTTTGTATAGTTGGAGCGAAAAATTTGGTTAATCCAATCTCTTTGCAATTGAAAGTTGTTTCTAAAAATATATCCTTAGCCTGCACTAAGAACAGGACTTTGCAGTGATATTTTTAAATATTAAACAGAAATCAACCATAGATATGCAATTACATTATTCCTCAATTTGTGTGAGATTAATTCTACTTGAAATTGCACACCAAATGCACCCCTCCCAATTTTACTTGACCAAATCCTACTCAGAATTATGCCCTTCCTGTTACAGAAATTACACACATTTCTTGGCCACACGTTGCAGTTTTGCCTTGTTTTTGCTTTTATGTGCAGATATTTTTACTTAACTATCAAGCAGTGGTGGATTTATCATCAATCCATACGCTCCTATTTGTGGTAACAACAGACTGCGCTTCAGTCCATTGCAAATTTTGCCATTGCAAATTATGTCAACTTTATTGCTATGTTAAGATTACAGTGAGCATTCTATCATAATAACTTTCATAACACTACTAGCTTGTCACCTCATTCTGATCCAATGAAGGAGTCCTATCCTTCAGTCTGTAGCACAATGGAAAAATTACATTATGTACTGATTAAAATTGGAGGGAAATAATTACACTTTACAAGAAACAACTCAAAAAAATTTCAGTATTTCATTTGACCATTATTAATTGTAAATCCTTTGCATTATCACTGTATATGGTTTTACTTATTTATTTATTGTGCACTTCTAATTGACTACATTTAGCTGTATTTCTTTCTTGTGGATTAATTGGGTAATTTTCTCTGAAAATATTGCCATATTTGTACAGTTTTGTTTCCCATAAATCTGTGCATTTTTTTTTGCTTTTGAAATCTTGCAGGGCTCAACATGCATAGACAGAGGAAAACCAGTGAATGTTCCAAAGGATGTAGGTAGAGCATGCCATTTCCAAAGAAAAAGTGATCAGGCAAGGGATTTAAAATTGGGACACTGAACATTTGAGGAAGCAGTATTATTGCACTACCATACAAAAAAACACTTGACGCATTCCATTTATTGCTGACAAAAATCAATGAGGTAGGCCTTTTCTTAAATACTGATGAGAAGTCCCAAATGTTCCATTAAGTGTGCAGATTCATTAGTTATTTCTGAAAGGAAGAATGTCAGGTCATTTATGTCTCCAAAAACATAAACCTTTGGAACTGCAGTACAGCCTTCATAAATATCACAATTAAACTGGTGATGCTGTTTTAATAATTAGGCTGGGTAACATATCCTTTGACTATTAATTAAGAGGCAATGCAGTTCCAAAGAATAATCACAAGTAGTTTGAAATGTACAAGATATCATATTTTTAGAATGATTTGCAGTTTTCATGCAGCATGGAACAAAGGAAAAGTATTCATTATTTATAGAACACTCTGTTGGGAATAATGTGGGCAGTCTAGATCTACTATAAATATTAATTACTGGAGAAAAGCTGGAACAGTCTGCTAATTATAAGTGCCACTAAAAAAAGAAAAATTATGAGCACAGTGTCATTTTAACCTCTCCTGAAACTCACTAATGTATTTTTTACTGTGAATTTTTGATCTGTGGATTTCTCACGCTTGTCATCTTCAAGAGACTGAGCAGTGTGAAAAAAATTATGCGAAACACCTCAGGCTCTGGGCCATCCTGGCTTGGTCACATTCTTGTGTCAGTGAACAACGCCCAAAAATACAAGGCAAGGGAGGAATGAGTCATTCATGGAACTGTGCGCGGGTTTACTTAGCAGGGCTGCCCTTTGTACTGAGTGCAGGTAACTTTTGACTTTCTGGTGCCAGAGGCAATTAAATGAAGGTGTTAAACCATAAGAAATGTGCAGTTTTATTTGTGCAGTGTAGGTGTTTCAAATATTTGCTCTTGTAAATTGTTTGAACATTATTGCTTTATCAAGATTACATTTAATAAGCAATAGGGTGTCATTTTTAGCACCTTTCAGTGAACAAGCTGCTTGCCAACTTATAGACTCTTTTGTAAAACATGGACTGTTTATCCCTGCAGGTAATAACTGGGTACATTATACAATATCATTCCTTAAAAAAGATCAATTAAGTTAAAGTAATTAAAAGGAATTATTCATATATGCATCAACTTGTTTTTCTTTTGACAACCAAGAGCACAAAGCAGAAAAAACATTTAGCAGGAGCAGTGGGTCATTGCAGGATGCCACCAAACACAGCAACACATTCTCATAATAAGCTAATTTAGAGTAGCAAGTCAACATGGCAGCATGTCTTTGGACCATTGAAAAAAAAAAACAAACAAACAAACATAGGGAGAACATTTAGAGCTCACATAAAATGGTTGACAGCCTTAAGCAAAATGGGTGCCTAAACATTCAGAGCAAGCATTGCATACCTGGATTTGGCCAGTTTATCCCAATCTTCCTGGCAAATCTATTCAATCTCTGTTAGATTGGATGGCATGAATGTGTAAAATACCATCTTCGGGGCTCTTTGCAGGTGCTGTATGGAGTTTTAGTATGGGCTTTAGCTGTGACACTTAAGGACAGTCAGAGACTTGTGCCAAAGCCACTCCAGTATTGTCTTGGCTGTATGCTTTGAGGCATTGTCATGCTGAAAGGTAAAATTTCTACCCATCTGATTTTGCATGCACACTGGAGAAAGTTTTCTTCAAGGACCTCTCTGTATTTGGATTCATTCATCCTTTTCTCAATTCCAACCAAGTGTCCATGTTCCTGCCACCTAGAAGCACCCCTATGCAAGATGCTGCCAACACCATGAAGATGGTGTGATGCCCAGGTTGCCCACAGGTACAATCCCCTTAACCCAGAGGCACTGATGATCATGAAAGAGAGATGGACTGGGCAAAGAGGACACATAACAACAAGAGTAGGTTCATGAGAAATGCTTAGTGCTTTTATTATTCAATAAATAGTGTTCAGAAACAAAAGTACAGTACATGTTTCTCATAAATAATGAATAATAAATAAATAATTCATAAAAAAACAGTGTTCTTGTAGAAGTTAAAATGACAATAAATAAATAATCCAACAAATAAGTTAAAAAGCCAAGGTTAAAGCAAAGTCAGGATCTGTCTCTTTACAAACCACTCATGAACTTCAGTGCTCCCTTTTATAACTGATTTCTCCTTTGCTTACCTTTTCTGATCTTCTAACCAAGAGGAGATGTCCTCCGACATGTGCAGTCAACCCTTTTATCCAGTTCGTGTCTCTTCCACCATCCCTTGCTGTCTGACGGGACCCCACAAGCCCTGTTCCCCTCTCCAGCCACCGTCTCTCAGCCATCACTGGAACCTCACTTAAAGCAGTTAATCACTCCTGCTCCTTGAGCACTCAGCAGCAGTAACCCTATCCTGGAGTGCCACTGCTCCATTCAGAGCGACATTCTTGACCACCTGCCTCCTGTCTGTAGGAACACCAGCTTAGCCACAGTCCTGCCTGACATCTTTTCTTTCCTTTAACCTCCGGTCTCCTTTTAAACATCAGTGGGTGCAGGTGTCTTAATTACCAATCCCAAATTTTTCCTACAAAGCATGAATAAGGAAACTGGCTGAACTGCACATGTCTACACGTGAATGCAGGCTATGCCGATTCTTTCATTAACACCATAGTGACGCTTATCCACTGCACTGTGTGCACCTACACCTACCTAGAGCCTGAGCACACTGTTTTTATTTAAAAAAACTCACACCACCACAGACCTTTATCTCATTTCACCACAGATGGTATTAGGCAGGTGATAGGCAGTGCCTGGTATACGCCATACATAGTGCTTGGATTTCTCCTCAAAGAGTTCCCTCAAAGAGTTCAACCTTCAAATCAGAGAATCTTTCTCCCTCTTGCTTTCAGAGACCTTTAAACTATCATCTGCCTTTTACTCAGACACTCTGCCGTATATGCCTGATTGATGAAGTGCTGCTGGGATGGTCATCCTTCCAACAGGTTCTCCCATCTCAGTCGAGGACTTCTGCCACTCTAGTAGAGTGGTCATTGGGTTCTTGTTCAGTTCCCTTAGCAAGACCCTTCTTACTATTTCTGCCCAGGTGGCCAGCCCTAGGAAGAGTTCCGGTGGTGCAAAACGTCTTCCATTTCACAGTTATTGAGGTCCCAGGCAAACTCAAGAGCTTTAGAAATGGTTTTATAACCTTGCCATGATCTATGTGCACCTTGTTTTTCGTCCTTACAGGCAGTGTACATTTTGAGACCTTATATATTTACTGTAAGTGTGTGCATTTCTAAATTATGTGAAATCAGTTTGCTACAAGTGGACTTCAATCAAGTTTTAGACACACCTCAAGGATAATTAAAGAAAAGAGGATGTACATGAGCACAATGTGGAATGCCATAGCAAAGAGTCTGAACACTTGAATGAAGGAGAGATTTCAATTTTTGATTTTAAAAAATTTGTAATCGTTCCAGAAAACAAGTTTTTACTTCATCATTTTGGGTTATCGAGTGCAGATTAATGTGCAAAAATAGCACATTTATCTCCTTAAAATTAATCTACAACACAATAAAGTATGCAGAAAGTGAAAGGATCTGAATACTTTCTGAATCCACTGTAAATAATATTGATTGATTAACTGGCAACAGTTCATTACATGTATAAGTTAATTTTAGAATGAAGAAATGAGTGCAGATATTCACTGTAATGCCTACAAAACAGTACAGTATATCTAAAAAGGAAGGATAAGACAAATTCAGAAAATTAAGTATTATAGTTAATAAGAATGGAATGGCAGTTACAGAACACAAAAGAAAAGAGGCAAGATTTTAAATCTGTGAGGGAGAGTTAAAAAGTAAAGCTTATTTGATTATTACGGGGTAACTGCAATGGACAGAAGCTGACGCAATACAATTGTGATGGCTTATGCAGAGTTCAAACATTCACTGCACAGCACTCTGCCATTAACGATGTGCCGTAGTGAGATTTCTTTGGGCATAGGGAGTGAAACCTATTATAATTCATTGTAGGATATTGGCTTGTGAAGATTAGAAAGCTGTCTGGGTTACAATCTTGTGCAAACTTTATGGTACCACAAGTCATCATGCATGTGTAGATCTGTAGCGGATGTCCAAATGTATCACAACAGTGGACAACGTAATCTCTCAGTCATCTCCGATGAAGGCATTTGTCATATTTATGTGGGCTTGTGTGCACAGTTACTGGTCGACCAGATCAAGCTTAGTCATTTACACTTCTTCTTCTCGCTTTAAACGTTTCTACCTATTCGTAGACTTTTTGTTGAATGATGCTGTCTTCACTTTCATACTGAGACAAGAGAGTTGATTCACTCATCAATTTTTCTGCATGACTTTAAATGATGGGAGGATTCAGAAACTAGACCTATCACATTTTTCTGTGTTGCAGCCATTTGTTAACATCATTTAAATTAACTTTTTCCCTCATCAACTAATACTCAGTACTCTGGAATGACAAAGAGGAAAGCAAGATTTAAGAATTTTTTGCAAATTTATTAGAAGAAAAAAAAAAAAAACTATAATAGCACATTAACCAAGTATTCAGACCCTTTTCTCATTACTTACTTGAAGCACCTTTGGCAGTGATTACAACCTGGAGTCTTCTTAATTATAATACCAAGGGCTTTGCACACCTAGATTTGAGGATTTTCTGCCATTCGTCTTTGCAGATCCTCTCAAACTCTGTCCGGTTGAAGGGAGACCATCAGTGTACTGCTATTTTTTGGTCTATCCATAGATTCAACTGGGCTCTGGTTGGGTCACTTAAAGACATTTACAGAACTGTCCCTAAGCCACTCCTGTGTTGTCTTTGGTTTATGATGATGGTTATTGTCGTGTTGGAATGTGAACCTTCAGCCAAGTCTGAGGCCCTAGTGTGTTCTAGAACTTTTTCATTAAAGACATCTATTTAATTTTCTCTATTCCACTTCCCCCCAACCCTGTCTAGTCTTTCAACTCATGCCACTGAAAAACAACCCCACAGTATGATATTCCTATCACTGCACTTTACCGTTGAGATGGTATTGAGTAGGTGGTGAGTGGTGTCTCGTTTCCTCCAGATTTCATACTAATCGTGCTTTCATCAGTCTAGACAACTTTGTTTCTCACAGTCTGAGAGTCCTTTAAGTGCCTTTTTGCGAACTCCAAGTGGGCTTTCATGTGTCTTTAACTAAAGAGAGGCTTCTGTCTGGCCACTCTGTCATAAAGCCCAGATCGATGGAGTGTTACTGTGATAGTTGTCCTTCAGGAAGTGTCTACCTTTTCCACACAGGTTCTCTAATGCTCAGCCAGAGTGGCCATGCGGTTCTTGGTCACCACTCTTATCAAGGCCCTTCTCCCATAATCGCTCAGTTTGGCCAGAAGGTTAACTTTAGGAAGGCTACTGTGGAAAGCAAGATTTGTTTTGTAGCCTTCCAAAAATCTGTGCTTTGATACAATCCTTTCTCTAAGCTCAGCAGGCAGTTCCTTCAACATCATGGATTGGTTTTTACTCTGATACACATCATCCGCCGTAGGACCTTCTAGTGACAGGTGTGTGTCTTTCCTAATCATGTCACTAACCAACTGGATTAGCCACAGGTGGATTCCAAACAAGGTATAGAAAGCAAAAACATCTTAATTATGATCAATAGAATGCAAAGCACCTGTCATAGCAAAGTACCTGAATACTGGGATATTTCAGTTTTTTATTTTTAATAAACTAGGGGGTTATCGCTTGCCAACCCCAAGGCCTACGCTACACGCCATTGTGTAAAGGAGAGATGAACACATCCCAAGGAGACGCGGTCACTCCTCCTAAACCCCCTCTTAAATGGTGATACAATGGGAAACAATTTTTTTTTTTTTTAACCTCCTCTTTGCTCGATCAGCTGCTGGCGGATATGCCTCTTCATTGGGAAGAAACACTATTCTTTTCTCTTTTCGAGTAATAATTTCCGTTTGTTTGCGCGAATGCAATCTTTAATATTTTTTTGAGACTTTCAAATTTTCCTACTTCCATTATCTGTAACCTGCTCTGCACGTGTGAATCACGCCAACGTTTTTGAATCCTTTACGACATTCTACTTTATCATCTACTCTTTGTCCTTTATTTCCATAGCAATGTTACGGAGCAATGTTATTCCATATAAATATAAAGCTAGCTGATCTAAAAAGAGGGAAAAAATATTTTTTTGCCACATATGAATGAGATATCAAGTCTCTTTTTGAATCTACAATGTGCCAACCAGATAGAAGTTATGTCATTTTTAACTCTTTTAATCTAAACCAGGGTCATGGGGGGGTGCTGGAGCCTATCCCAGCTAACATAGGACACAAGGCAGGAACAAACCCTGGACAGGGTGCCAGCCCATTGCAGGGCAAACTCACACACCAAACACATTGTACAGCCAATTTAGTGTTGCCAATTCACCAAACTGCATGTCTTTGTAAAGTGGGAGGAAACCCACACATACACAGGGAGAACATGCAGGGAGGACCCGGAATGCAAACCCTGCTCTCAATACTGTGAGGCAGCAGCACTACCAACTGTGTCACCCACCATTTAGGAGTCACAATGGTAAATGAGTGTTTGGTGAGAATTGCATTGGGAGAGCTAGTAAACTTTATTTGATGAAATATGTATTTATTGAATCAGTGTATATATAAAAAAAGAAGAGATATGGCATTGGAACTTATAGGTTGGGGAACTGTCTCTACTGGGTCAGTAAACCTCCATTCTAATATTCAGTCTGCAAATTTTAAAAAGGCTAAGCTGGAGTACACAGGAAAAACTGAGGATAAATTTAGTTTTTTTCAAGTCAAAGTTATTTCTTCACAATCATATATTAATTTGGCACATAAAATTGTGTTCTAAAGTGAAGCATATATTATAAATAATAAACTTACTCAATATGTCAAGATGGCTGACTGCAAGCTCCAATGGGTTGTCAAAGATCTGGAATCCTTACAGATGCAGATTCAATAACTCCTTGCCAGACGAAAGCATCTCAGGGATCAGAAAGCTTGCCTCTAACAGAATTCATCGATGTCCAGGGTCAATTCAGCTACCTCTGCTCTGCATCATGCTACTTGCGCCCTGGGCCAAATCAGCTTTACGCCGGCTTCTACTCCAGACTAGGACAATGATGACAGAACCTGGGAACACTGACAATGGAAGCAGTGGCTCAAGCTCAGGCCATCTCCATTTACTCAATCTAGCTTCGCTAGACACAACCGCTTTAACCTGACTGTAAAACGTTTGTTATGTTTCCCAGACGCATGAGTTAACAATGTAGAAAGATGAGCCCCAAGAGTCCTTGAGAAGCACAAGCGCAGTACTACTGGGGCAATTTAAACCACAGTGGCCTCAATGACATTTCACATAGTCAGAACTCCTGAAGACTGGACTTCACATCCCTCATTCAGGCCACAAAGGAGAGGATCCCGGCTGTTAGAATCATTGTATTACATCCACTTGCCATGCTCTGTAGAACAGATAAAACCTACAGTTGACTCATGGCCCTGACCCTGGCCCTAAAAACAAGGATGAGAATCTTCTGGAAGAGGCGAACCATCGGCTTTGTTGGTTCCTACAATATCTCAAAGGTAATCTGTCGTTCTTGACTATGTAATTTTAGTTCTAATGTTAACTGTATGCTATGTTAGGATGTGATAATTCTGTAGTGTGTTCACCTACAGATGCACACTGTATTGGCACTATAATAACAAACCATTAAACTATGTCACAGTAGAAACTGAGATTTGCTTTTTTTCAGTTACAGTTAAGCTCTTCTTGAAGCTGTTGTGGTGTGAGTCACATATCAGATAAGCTGGTGACCCTCAGAAACTTGTCTTCTGATTGGGTTGTCACTTTGGGTGTCTTCCTATCAGAGTTTCTTCTAGTTTCCAATTGCCTTTGGACTGTGTAGCACATCGTACTCACTGACACAAATTTTTTTTTCAGTTTCTCTAAATGAAAGGCCTACACTTCTAAGGGTAATAACGCTTTATCTCATTTCATTTGTTAATTTCCATTTTCTTGCCATTATCATTGGAATTTAGAACTTTCTACAGTGTAATATTGTACAAGTAGTACTTCAGAGGGTGTAGTAACACAGTCTGTTCCAACTCTGCTTTAAGAAAGAGGGAGAGTTTTGAAGTAATCAACAGAAGCTAGGACACTTGTGCAAATTGTTTGGATCAACTTGCAAGGCTTAATTTACTTTAATTGCTGCAGAACATCTGTAGGTTGTAATCTATTATTTGTTCCATGAAGAAGGCTCATTTGTAATATTCTGAAATTTCCTTTTTTCAGTTTTTGCTAACCTAAACTTTAAATTTAAACCTCTGGTAGTTTACTGCTTACAGTTTCACCATTTCAGGTTATTCATTGCATTTCAACTGATTAAATTTGAAGAGGAACTGGAAAAACTGAAGTGTTCTAAAACATTTAGGCTGTAGTTTGTATTACATAACAAAGGCTATAAATCTTAATAATAGATAAAATACACTCCAAGTGAACAAATGACAAAATGTCCAGAATTATTTCTTTTATTAAAGAAATAAGTTAGTACTCCATGTTAAAAAATATTCGCTACTTAAACAATTGGTCTCTTAGGGTACAATAGGGGAGTTTTAGCCTACTGCTCCTTGAAGATGTTGCTTCAACCCAGTGACATATTTCAGTTTTTGTCACAGAAATATTGTGATGGGCACAGAATACAGTTAAATGCAACACACCTCCATTCTCCAGTGCCATGATAAATAAGAATGTACTCCTTGTATTTCCACTTGATTAGTTGTGCTCCAAGTTGCTGAAATACTGTAGAAAAAAAACACTGAAAAAAAACCATGACATAAAATGCATGTGGCTCATGAATTTATTTCTTAATAAGGGCTGCCATTGTGGAACAATGCCATATCAATAATTTAACAGCAACTGTGAGTAGTTTATTGACTTAATATCTTGAATACTCTAAAGCTAATGGGCTACAGCATAAGTGGGTTTTCAAGCATCCACAGATTTTTTTTTTTCCAGGTGCTACCATTATATCCCTAATAGTTATCTGTCTGGACTTTTGACTATGAATTCCACACCTCTGAATTTCATTTTCTTCCAAAATTCTAAAGTAGACTTGCTAGTGTGTTTTGGGTCACTGCTCTGCTAAATGACACAGTTTCCATTTAGCTTCAGCTCAGGGGCAGAAGGCATGACAAACACCACAAAATGCCTCATACACAGAAGAAAATTCAAAATTTTGCCAGTGCCAACAAGTCTTCAGAAGAAAATTCAAAATTTTGCCAGTGCCAACAAGTCTTCCAAGTTCTACTGCAGTAAAGCATCCCCAGACGATATCACTACCCCCTCCATACAATTTGTCTCCAGATGTAACCGAGCCTATGTTGACAACACCATCCTGAAAGTCCTGAATATCATCCCAAGTCCAATTCAGAAAGCTTAATGTGAGAACTTCCATTCTTATTTATGCATGTCATGGATTCCATTATTACCTTGTGTCAGATTTTACCAGCGATTACAGCAGCATGCAAATCTCTTAGATGGCTTCATGGGAAACTTTTCACCTTAGTGTTAGTGTTGAAAAATTTTAGTCAGGATTGCCATTACTGAAGACTGACTACTGTCCCACACTGTGGTCCAGTTGAGATTCAGAGTCTTAGAATTCACCCTATGCCTCTCTAGACTGAATGGACATCATTTTTTTCTGCTAGTTTCAAACCACATCTGTACCTCTGGAACCAACATGGTAACAACTTTGGTGAGGACCAAAAGTTAGATTGCCGATAAGTAGGGCTGACAACTGAAGAATTCAAACATAATCCAATATTCTCAAACCCATTTAATTCAATTCAGGGTTACTTGGGCCTGGAGCCAATCTTGGCAGCACTGGCTTCAAGGCAGAGATCAACCATAAATGGGCCAACCCATACAGACAGAAGGGACCAATTTATGACTGCCAGTTAACGTAACATGCACATATATTTCAATGTGGGGGAAAATAGCAGTCCTAATTGTATTTTTAATTGAGTTGTGTTCACCAGGGAAACAGATTTGTTCAAAGTTTAAATCATTGCACAGCAAAAAACTAATGCATGAAGCACTAAATTGTGCTGACAAACTGAACTGTTTACTACTCATATTCTCCTCCATATGCTGCTACAACCCATGAAATGATCTCATCAAGTGCACTTTGAACACAATGTAATAATGGAAATATTTTTTCATGGCATCGTATACAAAAGCCTCAAGTGTCAATTTAAGATAAGGGCAGGCCACAGCCTATCCCAGAAGCACTGGGTACAATACAAGAACTGGTCCTGGTCACGTGTGTTAGTTCATTACAGGAACCACTCATGCTTGGGGCAGTTTAGAGTCACCAGCTTGACTTGGGAGGACGTGGAAGAAAAACCCCTGCAGTCAAATTGAGAGAAAATGACTGGATCCATGAAGCAACAGTGTGCCTTCATTCTGCCATCCAGGCAGTGTACATGTAAATAAATATTTGCTGTTGAAGGTATTTCAACACAAGAAATTAGAGAACAGAGGTACAGTTAAAATTAGGGAAATCTCCAAGGAAATACAGGCCAGAGGGATAAAGTGGAATGGGCAGGTCATGGTCATGGATATGGAGTTGTTGGGATGGAGAAGACATGGACAGCCAAATGGAAAGTGGACTGTATGAAGGAGAACCAAAGGGAGAAGGGGGTATCAGGTGAAAAAGTCTACAACAGATGAGAAAGGAGGAGGCTGCGTGAAAGTGGGAAAAGCTTTACCTAAAGAAGAAGGAGGTGGTATTTCAATTTAGACATGATCTGTTTTGTTTAAATGTTCAGTGCTAGGGCTGATAATGACTGAACAAATGGCAGGCCCTAGTAATGCAGACATTCCGATGCTTGTGACATCTATTGGGTAAAAGGGCACACTACAAAGACTGTGTATTGACAGGCACTCCCAGACATTTCAGTGTGCTATGGCTCTAAACAGATAGTGAAAAGGGTGGATAAATGAGGTAACAAAGTAATACCCTTTTTACTCAATGCTGTTTGTAATATGTAAAGGCGTTAGGATGATAGCACCCTCCCCTGCAAGTTTAGTAATAAATAACAAGATCAAGTTATTTCAAGGCATTACAGATGTTGTAATTGACCCTCTTGTTATTGAAGGTGAAGAGGGTGGAGCACAGTAAGTGTTCAAGGCACAGCTGAAAAACAAATGGACGTATAAATGTGGATGGTATGAGTCACAGAGAACTACAAAGGGATTGGCGTTCATTTACTGTACCTGTAACCACCTTTTCTTGATGCTCCTTCAAAACGGTGAGCTAGACTTAATAAACAAAAACATCCCTGCCACTTTTCTTCTGAAAATTGTGCTGGCTTTGCTTAAAGTTCATCAAATATTAATAGCACCCAGTAGTAAGCATGTAAAATCAGATTTGAGACTGAATAACTGTTAAGACTTGAGGTATCAGTCATTCAGCCAGTCCATTTTGTAAAGCCTTTGTTGTGGGCGCCCCCATTTTTAAACAGTTCACACTAACAATCCTGCAAAGATATCCTTAAATTTAATAACAAACAAGCTGACTAGTTCAGCCAGGACTGTACAGTGAACCAGAATGCAGATCTGAACTTTTGTTCCTTAGGAGAAGGGGTCAGTTCCATTTTAGAAGGTACTATGCATACACGTCCATGAATGTATTGCAGAATTACACAGTTAAACCCTGACATCCTCTCTAAATGTTGCACAATGGTTGAATATGGCATAATGCCATCAAGGCAAGTATTAAGAAGAATTAGATTGTAACATTAAATTCATCTATCAAAAAGTGCAAGGCTTTCCGTTTCTCAGTTAGCAATGCTGTATCCCAAAGTGGACGGAGGTTTACATTTCGATTTTTTTTTTACTGCCAGTGTACTATTACACAAAAGTCAAATAGCAGAAGTAAATCAGGCTGGCACAGAGCTAACTACATTTTCTTTATGCCTAACTTTCCAGCAGTCTGCCGCATTGTATTTCTTTCTGCAAGTCCCCTGACAGTTGCTTTTGTTATGTAATTTTTGCTGCAATGTTCTAAAATTAAAATTGTCACGTAGTAATACTGATCATCTTTCCAGGAGGCTCAATGTCATTTTTATACCATCGACTGGCACTCACACTGATACGGCTATAAAGGGCAGACTCTATAAAGCCAGGCCTAAGCTGGAAAGACTGTGCCAACTGGTCTTACGATGAGGGGGGAGGGTGGGAGGCCAGCAGCAAAGTTCTGCTGTCTGACACACATATGGAAACCAAGTCGAAAATGGCAGCAGCTAGTAAAGGCTGCTTTCAGTCTTGCTCCTTTTGTGGAGGCTGTTACTGAAAATTTCAACAACAGAACAAAAAGTGTGCAGTTATACCACATTATTCGCAGTGGTCACATAATCTAAAATTCATTGCGGAGGTGAATACGTCAATCAACAATTCATTCTGCACACTTTCGGAAGTAGCCACTATACACCCCCTCTCCAAAGAGGTCTTTGAGATTCTGACATTTATTATTCTATCACAATAGAAATTAATAAATATTAATTTGCTTTGTTTTGGGGCAACAAATTAAGCTGAACGCGATAGTATGAGAATACACCTATGAACATCCACAAGAAAGAAAGGGCTGTTTCTAAATGGAAAAGGAATAATAAAAATAGGCTGCAGCTGTCTTAAGCAATACATGCCCAAATGTGTTTCTAACAGTAGGCTTTTGATGTTGGCTTAAATCCAAAGCCAGCTTTCATTGAATTCCCTCTACTAAAATAACAATTTCTTCAAATATGCTGAAAAAGGAGTGGCATGGAGACACAATGGTGAGCAGTGTAGGCTCACAGCTGCCGTGTCTTGTGTTCAAATCCTGGGCCTGTTGTAGGCTGGGTGAATTAGAATGTTCTCCCTCGCCCCAAGTACTTTTCTTTCTTCTAATACGCTAACAGAAGTGCGGGTTTGGAGAATTGGTAACGCTGCCCAGTGTGAGTGTGTCCTATGATGTGGTCCAACCTACAATTTGCAATCACGTTCTCGCAATATATCCATGGGAAGATATGCAGTTCTGCCCTATTAACTTTATATAAAAAGTATGTACATACTAAATTAATCTTACCATTTAATTCTGAGTGTCCTCTGTATAGTTTTTTTGTATGCTGGCTGCTGCAATACTACAATTTCCCCTTTTATTTCTCTTCTTTTCTCCTTGGTCACTATCTATCGAGCTGGGTTGATTAAGCAAACTCTCCTGGAATATGTATTGAAAATTATGAATCTTTGACACCATAACATATCATATTTCTCAGATGGGTACTTTTCAGCAAGCCGATAATTCTTCAGATGTGAACTCTGGCCACTGTGTAGATATGGTGGACAGTTGGCACTTTGTTACATGGTGGTCTGTCAGAAGACATGGTCTACATACTGCGAGCATCAGAAGCAGCAATGTTTGGTACACTAGGGGCACCAATATAATCATAGTTTACCAGGTAAAACTACACTCACCTTTGTAAAACAAAAGCTAGGTCCAACACCAGATTCAAAACTAAATGGTTTTGTTCAATCACTTAACCTCTGACAGCGTCTTCAGTTGATTTTCCACAGAGTTCAGCTGCATTTTTTATAACATGGCCATCATAACGATACATAAAAAGTGTACCAACCCTATACCGTATGTTTTGTCGTATTAGGGCCTTAACCATCCATCCATCCATCATCCAACCCGCTATATCCTAACTACAGGGTCACGGGGGGTCTGCTGGAGCCAATCCCAGCCAACACCGGGTGCAAGGCAGGAAACAAACCCCGGGCAGGGCACCAGCCGACCACAAGGCGCATGCGTGCGCACACACACTAGACACAATTTAGAATCTGCCTTAACCATATTCTCTAATTTACATTCCTTATTATGTAGACTTCCACAACTGTCCTACCATTACTAGTGTCAGGTACTGCAGCAGAACACTTCTGCCTTCCCTTTTATATTTATAACCATAGGCAACTAGATGGAGTAAAAGACTTAACAGGAAAAAGATTTACCCTTTTAATTATCATGGATTATAGGTAAAATACCCAAAGTACAAATGTAAGTGTGGGAAAACCTCTACAACCTAATATGCAACCTAGACATGTAGTTTCAGGCGACACAAACTTGTAGTTACACTGGCATTTATTTAGCACTTTCATCATCTTTATAGAGACAAGCAGCCTGTCTGAAAATGGTTACCGAGCAAGAGGTCTTCTCAAGGCTAAGAATAGCAGAAGGAAAGAGCTTGAGTGACAAAACATATACTAGTTCCTGTCACATATCCCGGGTCAACTGGGCATGGTGGTACACAATGGCCCTCTAATTTAATGGCCAAACCTAATCAGCCACACCTCAGTCCACCAGGACTTGCTGCATACTAGTTCTCATTTCATCAAGACTCATGGCTAAATACCATGCCATTCCATCCAGAAAGGCTGCCCTTTCATCTCAGACTAACTGGCCCGAGTATGTGATTATGCCCTACCTAGAGGGGATGGCTCTTAGAATGTTCTGTATAGAGTTATAATAAAGCACCTTACAGAACCAGTTACACGTAGATGGATGGATGCTCTCAACACTCCTACCACAAATTCCACTCCCAAAGCAGTACTTAACAAAAAGGTTCTTAGAAGTAATGGCATTGCTAAAAGTTTGGGGAGCTCACACGGACTTGCTTTAAAAAAAACATTTTCTTTAACTCACTAAATCATTCTCAATTTGCAATTTACAACAATAATCAAAATGTTAATCTATTTCACATGACCATAACCACCAGACACAAAAAATGGCGGTACCCTTAAAAACAAAAAAAAAAAAAAAAAAAAAAAAACACAAATGGTGATGCCCATATTAACAAGCAAAAATAAACAAAATGTTAACTGTATAATCCTAATAGCTGTACATAGTCTTATACTACTGTCTGTTTGGTAGAGTGATGCAGATTTGCTCTCCTGAAAATGTGTGCTATAGAATCCATCTGCCAATCTTACTTATCGCAATTTAATCATTCAATTCTCAGTTCTTTTATTTCTTTTATTCACTGGATGCGTTTTATCCATACCAGTTATTTATCCTAACCCCCCTCTTAACCATAAGTACCACAGTAGTTAGTGAACTTTAAAGCCAACTAGAAGTTACTTTTAGAATCAGGAATGCTTGTAAATGTCTTGGAACTGCCCAAGATCTTCTGACAGCTTTAGGTATTCCTAGATTCCTCAGGTCCTGTTTATTATTTAGAGCCCACCATCCTTAGTAGCTTTCGGATTACACATCCTCCATGTAGGTCATATCTGATCAAGCAGGAACCCCTGTTTGCTACCCATTGACTTGACAGTGCTGCAGACATCATCACCTCTCTCATCCTGGCCACTACGTAAGCCAAGAGCTCTTACTAGTCTTGGCATTCTGTGTCTACAGCTACTGATAAGGCTCACTTTTATGCATATTTCAAGACATAAGACCCAGCTGTTTTAGAAGTATGATTAAAATATTGATGTAAAGATAAACTTAATGGAGTATTTTAGTAACATGTTCAGAATATAAAACAAAAGAAGCAATAAGAGCACCATTAAATTGTATGACACAAGTTTCCAGTCAGGTATACCCCTGCTGGCCTTGCCACGAAGCAAACTGCTAACATGCAGGGCAAAGTGGATGTGTGTATTCACAAAAATATATGAAACACTGAGGCCCCCAATTTACTCACTCCAGTGAACCGGGCCTGTGTCACATGTTTTGCTCAGCCAATGCAACTCACAGTCAAGTACCTGAGATTTTTGTTACTTTTTGAAGAAATTAAATCAGCGAAAGGAAAAGATTTGCTTGGTAATACCTACTGATCATTGAGCCAAGAGAATACCAATACGTTACATGATGGTCAGGCACAATAATAAGAATAAACCTGAGTTTTGATGCCCCTTCTGGTCTTGGTGACTCCTTGACAGTATAAATATACACTGAATGTCCAATTTATTAGGTTCACATTCCTTTTCCAATTATTTGACTGCTCAAGCAGAGACAGTGATTCAATGTACAGGGAATAATTAAAGCACATAAGCCAAGTCGAGGAGATAATGTACATGCAATGTCAGTGGGCTTAACAAAATGATTTTAACATGGCATGGTATTGGATTTAAAATCCAAAGAAATGAGTTACAAACAGCATCAACTCTGTTGACATTTCCTTTGTAAGAAAGTAATGCATGTATGAAAAAGGGTCATTACAAAAAAATTGTCTTTGTGGCATGTTGTTAGTAAAAAAGACTCATAATGAAAGGGGAAAATGAAAGGACTTGTTTAGAATATCAGATGGACCACAGTCAGTCAACAGAAAGGTTAACAGTGATGAAACACAAGGCAAAACATATACAAGTTTACATCTATCATATACAGTACCTTTCCACAAATAAGATATCTAAGCCAATAACCCAACCAAGTTCTACTAATGACAAACAGCAATAAAACAAAGTGCTGCTGCAGTGGGCTAAGGAACACAAACTCTGGAGAGCTGAATCAATATCCCCTGCACTGCTGAACCTGCAGCTACTATGGATTTCTGCTGAACGGTAGGAATAGCATATAATGAAAATGCCATGAGGCAATAGATAAATCCCAGCCACTGTCAACAAAGGAAATGAGGGTAATGGAACTGGGGGTGTTCTTGGCAGACTGTGATGCCCTGTGTAATGGCACGCTGCACTTAGCTCAAAACAACAGACCTCTGTAGTCATACCTGAGCGACCAGTGTGAGAGGACAGAGAAACACACACAAAAGCTTCTTAAGAAAAATAAAAAAAGCTGTTAAGTATGTCTGCTATATCACAGTCTTGTGCCAAGTAATAAATAATAAAAACAGTCCTTGTGCTCTGATACAATCAAAAAAGGAAAATGCATTTATAAATGAATTAAAATTTAAAAAAAAGTCCTGAATCTTGCCCTCTTCACCCTCCCTAAAATCACTCAGGGGGAAAGAGACTTCACTTCATCAGGATACGGATCACCAGCTCCCAACACTGCCTCTTCTTCTCAGGACTTTTAGAGGATTTCAATTAGCAGGCACTATCACACACTATCTGTTCCCTCACAGGACTGTTAGTAGAATATTAGCAAAACTGACCCATTACCTATAGCAAGTACCTGCCCTCCCCATATTCTTGCCTCCACCTCAATAATCAGCCAGAAGACTTCACCTCAGGCACTGCATCACCTTCTTTCCCAACAACAGAGCCTGCAGAAAGTTATGCTATGCTTCACCAATACACCACACCAACTCTTGTTATAGCAGTGTTTTAGAGGTCTTCCCAGGATGTCTGCAGCCAATCCCAGTCAGACAACTCCCCGACCCTATTCATCGTGTTCAATCTTTTCATTACAACTTCTGTTTCATGGGGTCTAAAATCCTCATGTGGAACAATCCGTACAGTCCATTCTTTCCTGAACTCTCTCCAGGCCTACACCTGTGCAGACGAAAGAGCATCCCTCAAAGAACACATGTGCAGCCCAAAAGGTCTTTCACGTTCACACATTTATTTGCATGCGCTACCTTCACCCATGGAGTTCTCCTGTGCAGCTGTCCAGCCCCTTCCACCGACACTGCACCGTCCTGCCTCATTCCACTGAGGGAAGTACAAAACTTTTAAATTTTCTAATCAAACTGAAACATAACATGTTTAGAATATTTTGTGTATTTTATTGAACTAGTCTTGTCACAACGGATTGGCAAAAAAATACAACCCCTCTCTCTGTCCCTGGCTCTCTGCTAAGCCATGACACAATCTTACTACAAGGATAGTGGGCTCTTTGACAGAAGCTAAACATATTTCAGAAGTGCTGTGAAATTTAAACAACAGAGCCTATCAGGTTTATTCCTTCATGGCAAACATGAACAAATCTGCAAGTAGATTATTCAGTAAAATAATGTTCCACTCCCATTCCAGCTGAGCATACAGTACTGTATTTTGGAAAGGACAGGACAAGCTGTTCAGTGAAGACCCACCCAGATATTTTGGCTATCATCCCAGTGGCAAAATTTTGAATCCGTGTCTCAAAGACGGATTGAGGGCCACCTCGTTATTTATGGGCAGAGAGTCTACATAGAATATAATTTATGCTTTATTTTCTATACTATTACTGCTTTTGTATTTTTGTTGGTTCCTTTTTTGTGTGCAACCCTTTACTGAAAAACAAAAACAAAACTAAAAGCAGTTTTTTTAAAATGTATTTTTGGTGTATAAATGTACAGTTGAACCCATTCTATCAATCTGGTTACAGAACCCAATTAAACCAATTTAAGGACTTTGGGGAACAGAAGCCTCTCATAATAGTATCAAACAAAAATCAGAAATTACCCATCTATCATGGAGCACACACATGCACTAATCCACCCTTACAAACTCTTATTAATCTGACCTGCTTGTCTTTGGGATGTGGGAGGAAACCTGGTGCAACCAAAGAAAAGCACACAGGAAGAACATGCAAATTCCATATAGGCCACTGAACTGATTCACTGGCATTGTTACAAACACAAAAGCCAGTGTGGCCTAACTAGACATACATGTTTGGTGCGTTTTCTTCCAAAATAACTTTTTTTATTTCAAAACATTCCAAAATACATCAATAAACCATTTTTTAAGAAATTAGATTCAACCATGACCTCATTTATTTGGAATTTAAAACATCCACGTATCCAAAGGGCGACCATACAAAATTTTATTACTGGACAGCAAACATACAACTATAAAAACCTGGACATGGACACAAACAGATGAACATACACAGTCTTGGTCCGCAATAGAAATAAAACCCTGCAGTACTTCTTTATATTCCTTGCTTTGCACCCCAATAAATACAAGTCATCGCCAATATACTAACACCCCAATTGTGCTTCACTCACTCAGAATATGGAACCAATGTAGGAAGTACTTCAAGACAGAAAATCTTATCTGTGGCACCTCTGCACGAGAACCACCTTTTTTTCAACCCTTGCAAACATATGCAGTTTTTAATATCTGGAAAACATTTGGGATTAAATCACTTAGAGATCTGTACATTGACAACATATTTGCATCCTACGAACTATTACATTCCAAATTTAACTTTCCAGCAGCACATTTCTTTCACTACCTTCAAATTAGAAACTTTGCTAAACAAAACCTGCCCAATTTTCCTCACCTCCCACCTACCTTTATGCCAGAAATAAAAAGTCTCTAGGACTCAGACAGCATTTCTGTAATATATAAAATTTTACAGTCCCTCCCTTTCAAAGATCCCAGAGTACAGTGGGAAAAGGATCTGTCACTCAATATATCAGAAAAGGAGTGGAAGGTAGCAATGCAGAGAATCCACTCGAGCTCCATATGCACAAAGCATACAATTATTAAACTCAAAATTATATATAATCGAGCACACCTCTCTCACTTAAGTGTCCAAATGTTCCCAGGGCAAGATCCAACCTGCGAATGCTGCAATCGAGCTCCAGCCTCACTGGGTCATATGTTTTGGGCCTGCACCAAATTAACATAATTCTGGACCAAAATCTTTAAATGCCTTTCAGACAGCCTTGGTGTCACAATCTCTCCTAACCCACTAACAGCTGTGTTTGGTGTACTCCCAGATGGGCTTAAAGTGGAGAAGGACAAACAAACTAATTACCTTTACTTCACTATTGGCATGCAGACTTGCCTTGCTCAACTAGAAGAATCTTAGCTCATCTCTTTTAAGTCAGTGGGTAACTGATGTTTTTATAGTACAGTGGTACCTCGGTATACATCTGCTTTGGAATAAGTCCAACTTGGTATACGTCCTGTTTGGACACGAAAAATTTTGCTTGGTATACGACCTTTGTTTGGAATACGACTCACGTGCTAACCTTGTTTACCTCTCTCAAGACAAAGCCACGACTGCCCACGAGCGTTAGTGCGCCAGTTGCTAGCATTCAGTGAACAACCCGCGCTATAACTCTCTGTGAACTTTCACGTGTGTGGTATAGCGGGTCCACAGCTCCTGTCAAAGTCCAGCTTTAAAATAAATAATCACCATGCTCGCAGCTTGGTGAGGGGGCGTGGTGGTTATGTGGCTGAAGGTTGTCAGGGCGATTGGTGAGAAACGCCCACATCACTAAAGTGCACTTGTGAGGGACCGTCCGCATTCATGATTGTTCCTGGGGCTGCTTATCTTGATAAACAGAAGCGTGAGTTGGCTAGAAGGGGAGGAAAAAGAAAGAACGGACGGGAGGTTCAGTGAGTGTGTGAGAGAGAGAGGGAGAGAGAGAGAGAGAGAGAAGTAGCTGAAGTAGGGGGAAGCAGGGGGGCCACCAGGTAAAAAGGCTCCGGGCTTCTGCTTGGGTTTTTTTTTTTTTTTTTTAAAATGCTTCCTGCTCTATTTTAACTTCGTTGTTTTTAAGAAGACTTTTTTCTATTGTTTTTAACCTCCACGTTTCACTTCTGATTTTATGGATTATTTATTAGAACTTTGGAGACTGCACTTTAATTTGAACGCCTTGTTTTGTTAATTGTTTTAATAAAAGCACTCTGCACTTTTTCACCATCCCCTTGCTTTGTTGTTACCGATGAGGTTAGCAGTGAGGCACATTACCGACGGTGTAGGATTCAAGGGCTCCCCGGCAGCAGATGGGAGCATACAACAAACCCACATCGTCACAACGTGATTTTGTGTTTTTTTCATGTAAATTTGAATTGATTGTTGAAAAGTATGAAGGTGGCATGCGTATCCGGGACATGTCTGTTGCATACCGTTTGCCGAGAACGACGGTATCTACGATTGTGAAAAACAAAGATGTTATTAAAAAGTAAAGTGAGGTAAAATTTTCATTTATTTCATCTAATTGCTTTTGTATTTATGTATTTTAGTATTAAGCAGTGTTTAAATTATTTTATACAACCCCATCAATGTGTAATATGCCAATAGCAATAGGATTTTTTTTTTCATGGGAACGGATTAATCATTTTCCCATTATTTCTTATGGGAAAAATTTGTTTGGTATACGTCCTGTTTGGTACAAGTCAAAGGGTCTGGAACGAATTAAGGACATATACCGAGGTTCCACTGTATTTGAAACTGAAAAAAAATCAAATTCTCACTTAGAGAATCTGTAAAAAACTTTTTCAAAACCTGGCAGGATCTAATAAATAACATTTTAGAATAAGCATTTAAATTGAGGCAGCAGGTTCACTCTCCTCTTTTACTCCATTTATCTTTATTCATTTATTAACTTATTTTTACTAGCAAAGTTTTACACTGCTGGCCTAGCTTGCTTTCTCAGGAGAGGGGGTGGATTTGTTTCAAAACCTTTTTTTGTTGTAAAACTTGTTTTGTATGGAATGTTATTTGATTTTAATAAAATAAAATAAATAAAAAAAAAAAAAAAAAAAAAACTTACATGATCATTTAGACTTTTGTTTTTTTGTTTTTTTTTAGTTTTTACTTGAGTATAGACTAATTAAATCAAGCTTTATAAAAAATAATTTTCATGATGTTGTGTGGACTGTCCGTGTTAATTATTAAATGACATGATCTTCAAAAATCATGGAAAAGAGATTTTGTGCTATTTGTTCAATTTAAAGGGAAACAACCCTTGGGGGCATTTTAATGAACAATCTCCTGGAAAGGAAACTTTTGAGCAGAATATGCATAACTGATGTTAGATGAGGAACTGGCAAGACTCCAATCTCCGATCTCTTCTTATAAGGGTACAGACAGAATCTTTCTGGATATGCAATACGATTGGAATCACATTGAAACTTTGCTTGTTTTTGTAAAGGCTCAGAGGGAGGGCACATTTCACTTAATGTGGCAAAACTGATGCTTGTTCTCCCTGTCCAAAGCAATCTAAAGAAAAATCAGCACAGCTAGTAAAGGTGCTTTTTGTCTGTGTCTGATAATTAGAAAGCAGAACCTGTTCAGGCTCTGTAATTATAGCATTGGAGACAGACAGCACTGATGCTTGGTGCTTAAACACCTCTCTTGGAACAGCCACCTGCCATGATGACACTTGTGGAACAGGGACACCACCTGTATGAGAGTTGCCATCCATATGATTGATAAAGTGACTGCCCGGGGCAGTGAGAGCCATCTGAGAACTTTATTTCTTCATATTTACTCCATATCCAACATCAATAGGAGATGCTTGAAGATTTGTGAACCAAGCTTGGATTGTGCTAGATTTGTTGTGGCAAAAACAAAATACGTTCCAGGTTAAGATCTGAACTTTGATTTAATCATTCTAAAATATAATCTTTGTTTTCATAAAAAAATCATTTTAAAATTGGTCATTCAGAGGTGGTACTTTATAAAAAAATTTAAAAAGAAATCCCAGATAAATGGCAAACCTAATAGCAGTAGTAATACTTAGATCTATTCATAAATTACACTGATTTTATTAATCATGCTGCATTGTGTGATAAATAGTTCAATCAATCAAATACACAAATAAAATATTCTAAACATTAATGTTTCAGTTTGATTAATATCAACTCTCCTATTTTAAATGGTCAGTGCAATAAGAAGCAGCACATCACAAACATTGAAGCAGCAAAATGTTTAAACAAGGGCCCAGCTTGTTAATTTTAGCACTGCATTAATACACTTTTGTCATATTCTTAAAGCTTTGCACCTTTCCTCATACAGAAAATTTAAATTGTTTTGTAATTTTAGTTAAAACAACGTATCTTTTTCATGTGGAGTTATGGAGAGCGACGTAGGATTCTTCCAATTAAACAAAATTAGACCAGCAAGCAATTTAGGGCAAGGTGTTACAATAGCATTATTTGGGAAAATCTATTAGAACATTTAGAGCAATCTTAAATCCAACAATATCTGACAAATTACCAAAATATTTTCCCAATATGACCAGAGTATAGGGTAGCCCTAAAATTTATGACAAAGAGAAACTAGCGCTTCAGGATAGGACATGTCAATATGTCACTGCTGTCTGCTTTTTTAATATGCTTTGGCCCCAAATATATAACCCTCTTATAAAATATTTTCATGTACAACACATTTCTACCTGTTACAATCCTTGCTTTTTCATCATATCTATTATGTATTCTTGTTTTTTTGGTTTTCACTATTGTGCTATATTAGTCTGTGAGAAATTACTTCTTGGGTTCTGCCAGGAGAAATGCTAAGGAGGTTTTTTGCTTCAAGCAAATTTGTGCAAAAGGGAGCAAAGCTCCTTGTTAAAACACTGAGTGTACTAACCGCTGCTGCTGTAGCACTATGCCAAATTTTAAGCATGGTGTTCCTGGTACTGCCTGCAGATTGTATTCTGAATGATTATTTAATACAAGCTATACACACATACCATTATTATTATTTGTGTCATGATTGGGTTTTGTTATTTGGCTGGAGTTGTAGCTTTGGGGCAGTACTGTAACTCTAAATCTGCTCCATTCATTGAGTTAATGCACACCTAGATATATTTTGAATAGTTTTAATCAAGATAGATATGTGTGACGTACAATTTTTAACTGCTCCCAGTGTTACCTTAGATCATCTAGGAGTGCACGCTTTAAAATAATCAAGATATTATTATTTCAAGGATAAGCTTATTATTATTACAGCATCTGATTGTAGCCAATAATATTTACAGGAGAATAGAAAAGGTGGAGCACTTAAGAAAACAGAAAGAATGAGCAGGTTTATTTTAAAAGTTATAGATCTACACCGAATACAATGTGTCTACTGCATGGCCATATTTAAGGTATCAATTTTCAAAAGATGCACATATTTGTTAACTATGGAGGTTTCTATAGGTATATTTTATGGTGATTCAGTAAAGTATATTTATACATAAAAAAAAATGGATGACATCTAGTATTATTATGCAAGAGAGCTACTATAGAATCTCAGCCTTAATGTTTCCGATTCTGTACAATGTTTGTCTGGCTATTTTGCAAAAATGATGCACCACTTTTATTAAACTGGCAATAAGTACAAAACATACACAGAGAAGTTTAGCCAGGATTTTCTTTTTATGTCTAACATGCAGGTACAGTTCACTTGCCTTTTACTTCTCAAAGTAATGGGTAGGCTCATCTGGTTCTGCATTCTGTGGTAAAGAATTAAGGTATTTACAGTATATGAACTGGACTGGAAAGTACTGGTTTAATCCATGAACACAACCATTTTATACATACACACAAAATCTAGAGGCACTTGATCCAGTTTTTGCAGGCACATCCTCTCATCTGCCCAAATCCAGGCATACAGAACTTGAAGAACCTTACCCCCAGAAGCCTCAAACCTGTAATAGGCTTCTACAAAGCACTGAATTAAGGGCCTGAAAATGTATATGACAGAGATTTTAATTTTTGATTTTTAATAAACTTGCAAGCATTTCTGAGAATAGGTGTTCACTTTGTCATTTTGAGTTACTGTGTGTAGGCAGATAGGCAAAAATGGCAAATCTAGCCATTTAAAATTAAATCTAAAATACAAAGTGTAAAGAAAGTGAAGGGGGGCTCTGAATACTTTCTTAATCAACTTTATAGTGGATTTACTTGTATTAACATAATATGTTGTAATACTACATTTTTCTTTATGTCACTATATCTGGACAATACTGTTATGAGTTTTATTCACATGTGCATGTTAACTGTGGCACACAGGGGCTCAGCAGTTAGAATTGCTAGCCAAGCATTGGATTAGATAGCCAAAGACAACTGGAGGCTTGTATAGTCAGCTTAAACACAGCACAAATCTTCTTTCCTTATTGGGAGAATGAGAATCGGCATGTAAGCACTATGATATTTCTGTATTTTGTGGAGGAGGAATTCAGCCCTTGTTTGGAGACAGAAAGGACCAGCAAGTTGAAGAAGAACAGTATAAAAAGGCTTGGGCAGCAGCCAGACCCTCGGAGGCTGTGTCGACAAAGGTCGAAAAACCTTCCAGCGTGGGGACGAGAGAAATGGAGGGCTGTGTTGATCCAGATTTCCCACCTGGATAAAGTCGGTCCATATGCCTCCCCGTCTGTAACCACGTTAACCGTCAGTAAATATAAGCTAAAAGATATTTTTTCTCATGTGATTCTTGAACCGCCGTAATCACGATGGGAGGGATATCGCCTTTTCTGGTATATTACGATACTGTTTAATTATTTAATATGCCACAATTTTAAAAGAACACATTTCCAAGAGAGCTAATGCCTCTTCAGGAAACATATGTTAAATTAAAATGGAACATATACTAGCTAGCTAAGAGAGAGTTAAACCCTTAAAGGCTCATGACTGTATTTTTCACTTTTTTAATGCATGAAGATTCACCCTTAGTTGATTTAGTAGACGTAGAGGGAAGGTCACTCTTAGGGGTGGGTGGTTAATTGTGTTTTGGTTTTAAGAATAACGGTGGCAAAGGGAGACAGAAAAGCAATTATTTCTGCATGAGAAAATGTTGGTGGTATATATAAATTTTAGGAATGAGGGATGTGTTTTTGGAGTCATAATGATGAAAAATGTTCAGGTACAAAAGAGATACTGATAAGAATTCTAATAAGATTTGCCCAACGAAGGGTGCCAACTTCATTGAATTGACACTGCGTGTGCAGCTTTGCAAGTCTATTCTACTTATCCATCGAGTCTCCAAGTATTTACTTTGAAGAGAGCGAGTCCATTCTTCACAACTTAAAATACACACACACACACACACACACAAGCCTGCCTTATTTATACCCGTCATCCTGTTCATAAATTATAGTACACCCCACTTGTCCTTTATTCCTGTCTAAACCACTGAAATCCCTAGACACCTGCTCCCACATCAAGACCAACATAAGTACTATCAAGCCTGTCTTTTTCCAGACAACTTGATGATTTAAAGAGATTCAGATTAGCTCCCTTCCATTCTTCCTAGCCATCATAATGTCTGCTTCATCTGCGATTTTTGAAACAGTCAAATAGCCCACCTATGTATGTATACATACAGCGTTCTGGTCTTTCTACATCTATTTTATGCACTTAACATGAATAAATTAAAAATGTAATAATGACTTAATTTGGGATATACAGTACATATTGCACTTGGAATAATCATGATGCACGCACTATGGTTTCCTGCTTACGTGTAGGGTTATTTTAATGTACTTAACTATATTTGTAAACTGTTGCTAAATGACAAAAAAATAAGGGTAAGAGGCCAATATTACTAAAAAGGGTTTTACAGTGATTTAAATAGGATTTATTTAGATATTTCTTTTCATGTGTTGTGCTTTTCTTAACAAATCCTACATTTTTTCAGTAGATGTAAAATGAGCATTATGAGCTGATTTAGTCTGGTGCATGACAAAAAAAGAAAAAAAAAATCAAATTATTGCTTTAAAAAATGCTAGTCAGGCCAATTAATTTTTCACAGTGTTGTGTAAAATATAAGGTATCCATTACAAAATCAGTTCATTGGGCTTTAATGCACTGTGAGCTAGAGAATTAAAATCAGCAAATACTGCCTAACATAATTGTCATGAAATAATGAAGGTACTCCTGCAGTTTAGAGGTGAAGTGAAAAACCTCCACACAGAAATCTCATGCCTTCAGCCTATTTAACAGAAATAAATATGCTATACAATCACTCCCACTCACCCATACCTTTTTAGTTGAAGGAGTCAACTAAATGTTGGCTGCATCAATAGTTTTGCTGTTTCATCTTCAGTATAAATTCTATATAGACCTTATATTTCAGCTACATTAATACTGCAGTTTTCTCCAAAATCAATAAAAAATATTTTTTTTTAATCTAAATAGTCACGTGTAGACAGTTCCACGGTTATTTATGCAAGACTCTTTAAACATCTCTCTAACCTTCCATCCTTCTATTAATTTTCAAACCTGCTTAATCCGTTGTGAAAGAGGGTCTGGCAAGGATTGTAACAGCAACACCACTGACATAGTGCAGGATAGAAACTAGGCTGCAAAGCAAGCATTGCCTGTCACAAGAGACTACCATCAATTGAAGACACTATGCCCCCAATACTGTTAATACAGCTCCTGAGATAAGGACTCCTGTGGCATCAATGTGAGCCTAGCATGGGGTGGAAGAATAGGTAGCATACCTGAAGCCCCCCATTCTATTAGGTAAGTCTCTCCTTGCTGCTACCTAACAGAGGTCTCTCTGATCAAATTGTGAAAGGGCACTGCCAGGCCCTTCTAACAGAAAGAATTCCAGGGATTAAATGGGACTGCTAGCAGTAGTTTTAACAGAATGACACAAAAAAAGATCCTTAATCCTTTCCTATCCCCAGATGTCGCATCATCTGCAGAGATATGGGGTGCTGGAACATATCCCAGCAACATTCAACATGCAGCAGGAATTAACCACAGTTGGAGCAACAAATATTCTTTTATTAATGGAATGACTAAAGTATTCAGGCTGATCTTAAAAGCTAACAGTTACAAATGCTGCACTGCTAATATTAAAAGAGAGCAAATGATCAAAATACTTTGTATTTCGATATTTTAAAAAATTTCAAATTGAAGTTCACTTTGGTAATTGTGACTTCCACAGATAAGCATTTGCCTTGTTTACTAGACACAGATTCTCTCTATCACGTATCTAGTGGGAGTATCACCTAGTCAAATAACACCACAGCCTTTCAAGTCCTACTAAACAGGGCAGGGAATTAACAGCTTGAAACATGAAACACTATAATAATTAAACTCATTCAAATACCAGGTAGTTCATCTAATTTCATCTGATCTGTCTTTCTGCTACTAGCACCACGATTATCAGTTGCACTGAACACTTTTTCCACTGAATACAGAAAGAGTTTACAGCAATTAACAGATCAAAAGCAGAAAAAAAGCTCAGAAGCAGATAGAAAAAAAATTATGTATTTTTTCTGTACTGTTTAGATAATAAAACATTTATAAACCACATGTGAATATTTTTAAAAGTGCATCTGATAATCAATATAAAACACACAGACTATAAAGTGCAGCCAATTCATAGTAACTTTAACAGAAAGTGTAACACCAGTGAAGCAACAATACAGTTTTACCGCACCAGCAAATGTAGAATGGATGACCTCAGAAATACGTATTGAAATTTAGGAAAAGTTCTTTGACAATCACACACTGCTCAAGCACAAGCTGAATGTATTAGGCTCCTTAGCAAAAAAAGACTCCACAGCCTATTCATATGAACTCCGTTTTCAGGACCAAGTTCAACAACAAAAACTCAAAACCAGGCAGCTGTTCATATTGATGCCGTTATTGATTTCCAGTTTGCTCACAACCATGAAAGTCTGATTCAACCACTAGAAGTCTTTGAGAAGCTAAAAACAAAAAAGACAAGACACAAGGTTATGAACACATAGGTTATTGTCAGTCATCACTACAGCCTGACCAAACTAAAAGCAAATCAACACATTTCAATATTTGGAAAAATGTAAATATACCATTTATATTTCAAAATTCAATATATACCAAAACCCAAACTATAGTTCAAGAAGCATTTTACACAAAAGTTAAGCAACAACATATTAATTGACTTCAATACTGAAAAAACAATCTTACTAAAACATGCACAAGTGAGGAACAATTAAAAAAATTACACAGTATATTGCAAACACCAAGAAGGATTTTCAGCTTTAAACAAACTGCAGCAAAAGCCACCCCAATCCAAACAGGAGGATACCCCAAGAAAACACATACAATGAAGCAAGGAACACTGTCTTGGGGATTGTTCTACCACAATCTGGCACTCTTCTACAAAAAATTCCACTTGCTTTCAGTCTTCATCAGTCCCAATTGAAATATTTTTGCAGGTGCCTCCCAAGAAATTACCTTATAATCTTGAATAGCAAGTGCCATGGCAGCAGCAGAGTTTGCAAACTATAAAGCTAACAATAAATGATACAACCACTGTCACACCAGAAGATGCATTACTCTGTATCCAAAGATCTTATGTTTAAGTTAAGCACAAGCCTCCTGACCATGCTTGTAACATGCTCCAGCCTGGACTCTTGAACACAACCTTTTGTGACATCTTAGCGATAGCAATAACTTGGTCATTCCCCGAGGTTTATCATCTTGCCACTTGTCAGTATTTATATGCAGGCCATTGTCAAAAATTCACATTTCTTTGGAAATACATTCTATCATAAATTCATGTATGCAATTTTTCCTTCAAGGCTAAATAAACATCACTAAGATAGACTAGCTCATAAGTCAAAGTGCTTAAAAATAAGATAACAGGGGAATCTACAATTAGAAAGAGGCACACAGTATATACCTGTACATGTTCTTTAACTCAAAGCTATATTTTTGTATTGAACACCCGCTAGGTTCTCAGTTGAATTGGCAGTTGCATATATTCAGATTCCAAATTTTTAAACCAGTACGGAGACATGAATTGCCTGGACACTATAACATTCATACATACAGTGGCATCATTCAGAATTAAACACAATATACCTCAAAGTTCTTGAACACTGACACTTCCTTTTGTATGATGTAGTAGGTCCACTAGTTTTTCTATGCCATTAGACCTCTCACACATTCTGTACATCAGCGATACTGCAGTCTCTCTGCAGACATTGGCCAGATCTCCATCCAATTAAGTCAATTTCCATTCTACAGACTTGCAAAAATGCATATGTTGGCAAATAATGTATTAAAATGTCAAGCTATGCCTGTCTACTGACAGTGGATTCAGTCCATTTAAATTATACCTTTCAGTACAATAAAAAAAAAAAAAAAAAAAAAAAAGGACTTGCTGTTAGCTTCACTGGTTAAGAGCTATGCAGCAACAATACAGTACAGAGCAAAGATAAATTAGTTAACTATAACAAATAAAAAACGGATTAAAATCCTAAAACATATTAGGCAGAATAAGTAAGACGACAGTTAAAGTGACTGGCCAATATAAACGGATTAGTAGTGCAAATTAGTATATAGTATTGCAATCATCTAATCGATGCATGATCAAGCCAGTTGAACTTTTAAAGGCCATTTGGAGGAAACCTTTCCACTTGTTGGATAGCAACTGGGCATACAGTTTATTGCTGTGTGTGTGGAATTAGTCATAAGGGAAACTGGCTAGATTGAAGTGTGAGGCACCTAACCATTTCAAGTTTTACTTCTTGGTACCCATGTCTCCAAAAATGTCAATTTATATAAAGCCATGTCATTTGACAAGCGTGTCATTTTTAGGCTGACTGCTGCAGTTTTAATCCTTGATGGTCCGTAATATCACTACTGCACCAGAAAGAATAAAATTTATTGTGAACAGCTTTTTGACTTTACCAGCAAACAAGGAAGCATCATATGATGTCTTGTGGGCTTTTGTTGAGGCATTTTTATTGATGCCTGGTATTTCCAATTAACATGGGTGTAATGTGGGTCAGCTGGATGACACTATTAATTTGTTTTTTTTTTTTTTTATGTCCTCAGATGACATCAGAGACTGGTCACCTTCATGCAGATGCAGACTCCCAGCTCTTTACATAAGCACCATAGACTCTGCAGAGCTCATGGCAAAGGTAAATATAAAAATAACTATTTTCCTAGGAAAAGCTCTCACCCCCACCACCCCCCATATTTGCAAATTTTTGCTAAATGTACTGAGGAATTCAGCCACTTCACCATTTTTAGGGAGAAATAAAAAGTAATATATAAATATTTTGCCTACTTTATAATAAAAATGATACAACTTGTTAACTAAGTTTTTGTGGATGAACCATTGCTTAATGGTTGGATTTTGTTTCATTTATTTATACATACTGGCCTTCCCCCCTCCCTTTGAACACTCATCTATCACGCCTTAATATGTAATAAACTGACACCCCCATAAAATCATCCCGGGGTGCGCTTTGCTATGTGTATCACTACTTCTGAAACACTATATTAAACAATAGGTTGAAGGTGCCAGCTTTCTTTAACAATGAGAACAATTATATTGTTTTGTGTTAACCACACAGGAGAGTGGTAACACATTATTAAGATATATAGATTATACAGGTCTTGTACAACTGATGTAAATTGTGATCCATTTAGGAGATGACAAAGCCAGGAAAGAGATTTGCATATGAACTAATTCTTCGTGTGCCGCCATATATGTTTAACTATATGCTTTGACCCAAACTAAAAATATAAAATCACAATTTTTTTTTACATCTTTATTACAAATACAGTATATACACATGACTTTTACACATACTTTTGTAAATAAAAACATTGCTCAAATTATGCTTTTTCAGCAATGTTCAACTTTTCTTTTTTTAAAAATTGATTTTAAATAAATAAAAAAGTAACTCATTATATGTCGTCAAGCCAGTGTTTGAAGATCTTCCACAGGATGCCATCTCTTCATACTGAAACATTAGATAACAGCTGATTATATTTCTTTATAATGGATTTTTTGAGATTAGCTAATTACATTGTATTATACTCTTACTTTTTAAAATGCAGGTATGTTTAATCCAAGAAAATGAATTTCCAAGAGGACAAAAAAAAAAAAAAAAAAAAAAAGAAAACAAAAAAAAAACCTGTTGCCAAATTTTACAAACTGATTCAATTTCTGTTTTAATATGAGCTGGAGATTAGTAAGCAAGAGGTTTGTGAACCCCTTGATTTTACTTGGATTTCTACAGTACTTGCTTATGAAATGTGGTCTGATCAACTACGTCTGAATCGCCAAACACAAACTACATAAACTAAATTACATAAAATAATGTACTACACCTTGTCAATATTAAACACATTGTTTAAACACTGACTGACAAAATATATAGATCCTTGTATTTAGTAACAGGTAGAACATCCTTTAGCAACAATCTCCACCAAGACATTTCCTGTAGCTGGTGAACAGATTTCATTAGTGATGTGAAGAGAGAGGAAAAAAGACCATCTAAACAAACAATGACATCTATTAGAGGATTATGAAACTGGTTTGGACAAAAACTTACTGCCGTAGGTGTCCACATCACTGAACTTTCGAACCACTGACCCAGGCATATACTGTACACTACCATCCCATACTATGAAGGTTTACACAGTATGTTCAGTATTGACAAGAAGTGCCACTGTTTGAGTGTTACTACTTTAAGCAAATTGTGTTGGTCAATTATAGTACAGTAATTTAGTTGAAGATCTGACTGAATATATATGTTATTGCAGAAATTTAGTTCATTCAAAAGGATTTGCAAACTTTTTTTTGCAAACAACAAATAGAAAAAAGCCTCCTAGATTTTAGGTCAAGAGAGTTTAATAATCTTTGTAGCATTAGACCGAGAGCAACAGTGTCAGACATCATGCATCAACTATTTTTCTTTTAGAGGTCTTCTGTAAATATTCCTAAAATGTACTGTAGATAATTCAAACACCTTGTTCCATTATTATGACAAGCCTAAAGTTCTACATCTTTTTAGCCAAGATGTCAAATTACGTGTAATAAGGCAATACTGCAGTTATAATGATTTATGTTAGCATTAAACTCCTATCAAGACTAAATGTTCCTTTTTAATACTCAAAATGCATCAAGGATATGAAATACTGTTTCAGAAATGTACTACTTAACATGCCGGTCACTGTTCAGAAAGATTTAGTTACCCATAATCAATATTTATTTGTATGGAAACTTTCATTAAGGTTAATATGGGCAATATGAGATGTCCAATATAGAATAAATGACCCATGATGTAATGATAAATACCTCACCTAAATGTACTTTTGAATGAAATTATGAAAACTGCTCTGGAAAGCTAAGAAACATTTTTTTTTTATTGTTATACATTATGCATTATATGTCGTGAGTGATTTACTTAACAATGGTCAGATATCCCCTTTACCCAGAATAACACTATAAATATATCTATTTTAAATATTCTAGGAATTAAATGAAAACCTAGAAGAATTAAAGCCTGTATGCATATTGCTTAATAAGAAATGCATGGGGGCAATAGGGAGCCTGTTTTAATTAAAAAAAACTTTCAACATTACTTGCAGTAAATGAAGAAAAAATGACAGCTTTTCCCTGAACATGCTTGATAGGTCTTAAAGTATTTATATACTAAGGGAATGCAGAAAACAGAGCAGTAAGGAGCACAATGTGATAAGTGAAATTTTCACTGATGAAAAGACACACAGAGGCTAGGAAATACAATATGTTGTAAAGTAAAGGCAAATCAAACATTTTAAATACACCAGATAAATGTCGGTAATGTTCACTCATAGATCACCACAAGATGTATACATTTTTGTGGCAATTACACTTAATTTCTGGTTAAGCCATAGTTGCAAGGTCTCCCAATTTTCAACTAAACCTGCATAAGTTTTTGATCCCAGTTCTAGCTTTATCTGATCATCATAACGAGTATAAATTACGTTGGGGACTGTGAGGTGCAAATTCATTACATTATTTTTTTTTTTATATATAAAACACATTTTGAACAAGAGTAAAATCCACTAATAACAGGAACTGGATTCCAAATACAGAAATAGCTTTATTAAAAACTATATACCCGAGATCACAGACCTTTGTATTGCTTCATATGACTGTAAGCATTGAAACAGACTTCCCAGCAATCATTCTAACTGTTCACATAAGTTACCTTTATGAAAACATGAAAAAACAGCCAACACATTACAATTGCAAGCCTATTCCAGAACACTAAATAAAATGGAAAATGAAGTTATTACTCAAAAAATATAAGGAGTACTACAACATCACATTTAAATTCATTTTTTTCCCTCGTTTCTTATTGTTTCAAACAAAAGATTACATTTTGTTCTGGATCTTGGTGCCTCCTAAGTGATCGCAGGAGTTTAAGCACACAAGTTTAACTTCCAAAGAAAAATATTGCTACACAACACCCCCATTCCCAGTACAGACTACATGAGTCTAAATTGAATTTCTACCCAAAAATGTCAGTGTTTTAAAATGACATTAAAATGCCCTGCTGCTTGTCCATCTCATCCATTCATCAAAGCACTCTTACCAAGATCAGTAGAGTACCCTTAAAGAAAGGTTCCCTGGAAGCATATATACACTGGGTTACACAGGCATACAACAAGGGCTATAGCAGTGGTTCTCAACCTGTGGGGCGGGCCACCCTAGGGGGGCACAAAGATGTGAAAAAAGAAAACGAATCAAAAATATGAAAAAAAAAAAAAAACACATCTGCTGAAACAAAAACAAATTAACTTAAACTACATTCTGATACTAGAACAATAAATAGAGTTAGATAAATGTCGATAAAAGTTAAGTAGGTATAATAAAATATGCATCTACATTAAAAAAAAAAAAAAAAAGTGTGGGGGGCGCGATTAAAACTGTTATGAAAACTCGGGTCGCAAATACTTAAAGGTTGAGAAACGCTGGGCTATAGACTACAGTGCCTAGGGGACTGCCCTGCATTGATCATAAAAAAAAAAAAAAAAAAGTCAGCAATTACAGTTACACATTTCATGTCTGGCACAAATGCAATCTATGCAAGCAAATGTAACTTGAGATTAACATTTAACTTGCATAATTTGTTAATGTAATAATGTCAATTTGTCAGCCTTAACGCATATGTGCAAAATGCACCAGACAGACAGATGGACACACTTATTCCAAGTAAAGCTACTAAAAGAAATAATGCTGTATTGTACAGTATGTAGTAAGTACAACATTTAAAGTTGTAAGGTACACCGTGTACATGCTAGAATTGAAAAAAATGTAATGTTTAAATAATTTAGCTATGGACTATTTCTGTTTGCACACAACTAGATTTACAAAATTGTCCAAGCAGAAAGAGTAGCCTAAATAAGTAAATTAAAAAGGAAAACTGCAGTTCTGTAAAAGATATATACACATTTAACAGTAACTTTTATAGAAAAGGAAAAAGAGAAAAGAGAATGATTTGAAACATTCTGAATTTACAAGTGTAGGAAAAATATAAACCTACAAGCATTTGGTTACGTAACGTTACCAATTTGTTATTAAAGTTTGGTGCAACAAACCTTTGTAACTCACCTGTACTGTATTTGCATTATGGCATTACCACAATGACTGAAAAATCATATTAGCATTTTGCACTAAACTAGCTCTCTGCAATAGACTTCGAATTCACAGTATTTGAATATTATATTGCTTACTATTTAAACTCCATGAGTTGGACTTAAGCAGGTTTTGGAAAATAAGGAAGTGATATATAAAGATCTAATATAAGAGAGGCTATTCCGGTCTCTACAAGACAAGGTTAAATGTGTATTGTTTATATAACCCACACAAACACATCAACGTTCCTCTCCCTCTCTCTCTTCTGTGCCCTACCACAGCACTTATATCGGTGCAGGGTTGCCAGCTGAATTAGTACAAATGGAATCTGTTTTCCCTTCTTTCTAATTTGGCTGATGTAAGAAACTATTAGTATATGCTAAATACTTGATATAAAAACTAGACAGGATTTCAATGAAAATACTGCATTGTTCATATATTTAGCACTTATTTTTGCATTTGTGTTCCATGTAATTTTGGTTTAACTATAAGTACTCTTCTTTTATAAGTACTCTATACAGGTAAAAATTGAACTGAACATGGTGAATAACAAAATGTCAATATAGTTGGCTTGAAGGGTTCAACGTAATTGAAACTTTACTGCAAGCAGAGTCCTTCTAATCCTTTATTCAGCACATACAATTTGTGTGTTATGTCTCTATGGTACATACTGTATGTTTAATACCTATAATTCTTATTTAAAATGGAAAACACCACTGAAAGTTTTTCATTCTGATAGAACAACTGAAACAAAGCAGTAATGCGGACATCAAAAAGTATCTTACTGTTCCTGAAGATTAAAGAAAAAACTAAAATATTTCTTTTATTGTTTC
This sequence comes from Polypterus bichir lapradei, assembly GCA_026402145.1. Classification (NCBI taxonomy): domain Eukaryota; kingdom Metazoa; phylum Chordata; class Cladistia; order Polypteriformes; family Polypteridae; genus Polypterus; species Polypterus bichir. The sequence continues at coordinate 124,661,427 of JANRMT010062792.1, read as the reverse complement.
CTTAAGCCAATTTTAACCTTTTACAAAATTACTATAAAGGAAATTAATGGTTGCACAGTACTTGGGAGAGTCTCGTTTTTGTGAATATTTAAAACTTACAGATGCGTCTAAGCTTATTGCCTTGTGAAAAATGAATTCTTAGTATTAATTGAGTAGCAAGAAACAACCATTATTCAGCAATCTCAAGGTAGAATCATCTAATACAGACATCTCTTGCAAGGCTTTCAGAAAGCCATATCCAATCAAGAACATTTAGGTAGACTTTTGGGGTGAAAGGTGGAAAAGAATTAGATATGCAACAGGAAAGACTGTAAATATGCAGATATATTTTCATTTTGTACTATAGGCCCGGTTTAAGCCAGCCATTGCAAAGCCCGCTCACCACTATATCTATGACTGTAGGTCTTAAATTTGAAAATTTAAGGCAGTCAGCTATCGTTAATTTTTAAAATTGACCCCTGGTTGATTCCTTCATTATTTTTAATGATTTTGTTTTGTAAATCTGATTCAGTGCTAGATTTAGGTATAAGCTAAACGAGCTTCAATTTAGAGCCTTACAAAATGTCAGAACTTTTCTGGCTTTAAGTTTTACATGGCTTTTTTATGTGTACTGTAGTTTTAAATATGTAATCCAAGAAATCTATTCATTTAAAAATGTGTATGATTCACCTTGCCTCTATAAACCTTGGTTTTCCAATTACCCATGACAGCTCAATATCCAAATTCTCATTATATGGAGACATATTAAGGCAAAGTGTTAGTTAATTTCAGTACTGAAAAGTAAAGAAATAGTTGGACACACTAAATACATATATATTACAAGTAGAATACTTACTGAAACAACTGTATCCAGTTATATGGTTCATTGAGAATGCATCCTCCACATCACTGCTTTTGCCAGGTGAAGAGGGAAGGGATGAACAGGACAGTGTCACAGGACTTGAATCCAAACTACACAGGCTACATCTTCGTGGAGACTGACCTGGCCCCCGAGGGAGTAATTCTGCTAATCCATCTCGCAGATAGTTACGTTGGGCACCACCATGATGTTGTGGTCTTTCTCGCTGCCAGATCCAATGAGACTGAGCAGAAATAATCTGTGTAAAGATTGTGAAGAGATCATTTCAAAAATGAAACTTTCCATTGGTATTAAATTACATATTCTAGATTCGATTTAAAAATCCTTAGTAATCCATGGTACTTTTAGAACATTAATGATGTTCTAATCCCCCATGCCCCTAAAGTGGGATTATATATACATATTAAAATAACAAAATGTAATTCACCAGTGTGTTTTTTATTAAAACAGACCTCTTCACAACAGTGACGACTAACAAATGCTCGGAATTCCATCCTACACCACAGCAAAGCACGAAGTCGCAGGAAACTAGGAAATAACTCTCGCCATTTGGCACCAAGTGCCCAAGGGAATATCTCATATTTTAGTTCCTCCTCCTCTTCCTCCATGTCATTAGCCAAGTACCTAAAAGGGAAACTCACTATTATTATGTTTGTTGTATATCAATTATTTTCTGTGAAAAAGTTTTTCACTGGTCTATACATAAACCTTTTCACACATGCTATCTGAGAATTTCAATGGTTACCTTATTGGGGGGGATACATTAATGCGCACACACACAAATGTCTCGACAATTTCCCAGGTCAAAATTAACATCATACAAAATTCTCATCCTGGGTAATGGACCATAAATTCCAAAAGGTATTCAAGGTACACAAGTGTTTATGTTTGTGTCTAAAATATACTGGTGAGCAGCAATGGTTTAGTTTTGCATTGATTTTCTTTATGTATTATAACTGTTATGAAGCACACCATACCTAGATTACAAAGACTTTTTTGAGCTCTCGCATAACCATAGCTAGGAAACCAAAAAACAGTAGAATTACTGTAAATATTAAACAGCATGGGTGCCATCGTATTTCCACTGAATACCATCGTTTCACAAAGCTGTTGATACCTGTTTGCACAAGACTTGTACCCTGCTCTCCATAACTTAACCTGTCCTTTACAGTCATCTGAATTCATTGGTTGAAGGGCACAATATTAAAACAAATGGCTCATTCCTGCCTGGGCTTAACGGTTTTCATTCTTCCTTCTTTCTTTGGGCTGGATGGCAAGACACTCCATTAATAATCTCTCCAAATTTACATTTTCCAAACAGTGTATGTCAATTAAGTTTCCCAAAATTACACTGTGCTGTTTCCAGCAATTTTCATAATTTTCTCACACAAAGGCCAAACTGGAAAAATACCCGGGAATTCTACTCCGTCTCAGGAGGCAAACCTGCAAGGTTGAGTTTGTCAGGATTCGTAAATGGACTTTAATTCACTGGTAAATTCTTGGGATAGCCTTTAAAGGACACTTGATATTCAAAGAGTCTAATCTTAATTCTGGATACTTTCATTAAGTACTTGAAAACATCAAATATTTTTTTACCCCTTGGTTTGGCAGGAATAAAAATGTACCCACTACATGTGCTTTGAAAAACAGTGGACTGGACTGATGGTGGATTTAATAAAAAATATATATATATATATATATAAATTCAAAATACCTAAAATACAATAGGAAAACATAATAGGCCAGCTGCTAACTACAATGGCAGCATTTGCTTTTTTCCAGAAAGTAAAGCTAGAATGTCTAAAAGACTTTAATGCATTTGCTATGCAAACTAATGCACAGATGGTTATCACACTGTATTTGCAGTTGCTCAAAAAACAAAAATTAGTATAGTTACAGCATACCATTTCGGTTTTTCATCTTTTTATACTCTTTTTCAAATAAGCACAAACAAAATTGCCAGTCCACAGAATATTACTCTAAAGCAATGAAGCACCTTTATTCTGGCCTTGACTTTCCCCTTAGGTGTATACTAGCAACCATATTAACTAATAACCTATTATGTTGTCCACCTCATTTCTATCACTTCCCCATTGTCAATTAAAGTCCATTTACAACAGTCTCCAAATGCAGACCAACCTAAATTCAAAGGAGTATAATGGAGTTTGCTGCAAAAACCAGCTTACAGTTAAAGAAACTCAATCATTTCACAAGCTAAACTTTTTGTAAGCCATAAAATACATTTGATTTAATATGGTCATATTTGAAAAGTTGAATAAGAAAGTTAAAATACGAATATTAAAGACAGAATGAAAACAAAAATCACAAGATATATAACTAGTATACCCATTTAACTGTACTGTTACTTTAAAGAACAAGCACTATGCATATACAGGTATAAACATTAAAACAGGAGAATGAAAAGCATCACGGAATGAGTGGTTAATCAAACAAGAATCATTAGAATGTGTCATGACATTTTTTGCTGTGATGTTTAGTGTCATCACTATTAACTACATTGATAACCAAGAAATGCAGATAGCCCTATCAATGAGTAATCTGTTTAAATGACACAGCTATATTAAACCTTTCCAGAACTAAATTACTAAGCATTTTGAAGTCTATAAAATATTTTACTAGGGAGGGGGAAAAAAAAAAAAAAAAAAAAAAAAGCAGCTTTAACATTTAAAAAGGCTCTCAAGGCTTTACTTATTGGTATATGCAATTTACAAGATTATTCTATTTTCATGCTTTTTCTATGGCCCTCTTTTATAATAATTCTTTGCATTTATATAGCTACTCTTTTGATCAACTCAAAAATTATTATACATGTAAACCAATTCTAATAATGAACAGAAATAGGGAATGTTAGCTATGCAGCTTCTTCCATGATCCCTTGCCATTTCAAGGCTTTAAATGAGAGTTCCTGGCAGGATATATTGCACGGAGATATTATTTACAAGTAGACAGCTGCAAAAATGAGCAATACTTATTTGCACTAAAACACAACAGTTAATAACAAAGGCTCAGATTTTCATAGACACATTAAATATCTACAAAAACAAAAAAATGCATCCTAAGAAATTACATTTGGAAATAAAAGATTTGAAGATCAGCAAATTTATTAAAATATATACTTACAGTGCAAGAAAAAAGTTCAGAGGTGTGTACTGATTAACAGGTAGACATGCACGCTTGAAATAAACCAGGACCATGGCTAGTAAATACTGAAGAAGGAAAAGATGCATATTAAAACATTTAGGATCACAACATTTTCACTTGAAGACTGTGATCTTATATAAAAAGTAATAAGTCAATCTCTTATTATTAGATGGAAAATAGTTATAACTTTGCTAGAGTAAACAAACAAAGCAAGGAATAATAAAAGAACAAGAAAAGCTATGCATGCAAAAATGTGAAGTTTCAAAGTAAAATAGTTGAAGTGGTCATAAATCCACCAGATTTAAGATATGACTTGTTGGTATTAGAGAATATAAAATGAAATTAAGTAAAAGGATTCAGTAAATTAATTATTAATTAATTTAGAGTTTCTGTTGAGGATATCATCATATAAATTCCTTTAAAACCATGTTTTGAACAACACTTAACCTTCCTTGCAGTAAGGGCAGTTTTCAACCATGTCAAAGATAAGTGTTATATTAAAGAATATATAAAAACCAAGGTAATTTAATCAGATAGAGCCAATCTCTTTAAAAATAAAAATAAAAAATCAGTTAAGCACCATCTTTATTATTGGGTAAACAGTGGTTTATTATAAAGAAAAAGCCGACATTGTGAACTTCTTTTTGAAAATAACCCACAATATGAATTTAAATTGAACGTGAATACTATGTCGCTTTAATGTAATTTGTAATTCCGAATTAAGACATGGATCTGAGAAACATTTGGCTACATCAGAACTGGAAGATCTAATGTGGTCGCAACAAAGGCTATGACATCAGTTCCAATGCTGCATTTGTTTATCTACAGCCAACCATTCTAAGTCAGTTCAGAGTTGAAAAGCGCCAAAGTCTATACCAGCAGTTCTTGGCATAAAGCAGGAACCAACCTATGATGTCAGCAGGGCAGGAAAATGTTTATATGGTAAACTGATCATAAAGTAATTACATACTTAAATTTCTTTATACAAGCAGCATGACTCATTTTTAATATTACATCAAATGTGTATGGCAGCACGGTCCATGGTAGTGTTTGATACTGATGGTCAGTCTGTGTCAGGAGAGCATTCTCAGTGAATGCATACATTCCATTTCCTAAAATGGAAGAAACCCTGGGGGCATTGGGTTTGGGGACTGCAGCCTGGCAATCCGTTTTTATACTACTAATCTCAAAAAACAGGCAAGTCCTGTTGTTTGCCGACTTTGAAAAAGTTGTGGAAAAACTTGTGATGCTCATTTGTGAATTTTGCTAAGGCTCTGCTGAGAAAAAAGCAGCTTTGGAAGGACTGGATTATTAGTGGTTTATTTTCCCTATCCAAATCTGTATCTCTCTTCCTGTAGCTGTGGAGGCTATCATACAGAGACAGTTAGGAATCATACACAAAAAATGAATAAAACTTTTAATAACACAAAATAAAGACAGCATTTGTTCACTATTGTGTGTTTGGGCAGGGTGTCTATGTTCCCGATATTCAATTGCCCAATAGCTCAATATCAGTTTGACACCAGAAGATGCCACATAACCTCAGATCTACTTGATATCAGGAAAGCATGTATTGTTAAGTTTCCTGCTGCATCTACATATCAGTTGTCACTCAGACTAACATACAAAACTCAATGTCCGCAGCCAGCAATTAAGTTGGTGTGGGGTCGGGGCCCGGGAAATCAAGCTGCTTGATGTGTGCCAGGCCACATTTCACAGCTAGAGTCTGCTAGCGGAAGGCATGATTTAGACACATTTTACAGAATATGTTACAAACTTGTTTTTCTCCAGGATATATCCTATAAATGAATATTGATACTAAATGATGATAATTCCATCATTATCATAGCAGATTATAGTTGGCCCATACTGCATAAAGTCTCTTATCTATGGCTTTCCCAGCAGATATGGAGAAAAAGCTGCTAGTATTCACCTTTTGTTTTAGGGTCATATTAGCTTTATTGCCCCCCCAAAAAAAAAAAACCTATAAAAGATAAAGGTTAAACTTCCACCCGTCAAGGGTGGAGACGGAGCCCCAAGGTGAAGCATATAACCCTTAAACAAAAACCCCTGACAAAGGCTTCACCAAAACTCATTCGGCTTTTGCAGGTATACACCAATGTGCATATAAATCATTCAACAACAACACAGATGATGCATAATAAAAGTATATAATAAATCTTATTTTATATAGCACCTCTCATGGTGGGCACCACACACATACACACCGGGTGCGTCATAATAACACATCACAAAATCTGATTTTATGAATCCGACATCCCATCTAGGGCTTGTTCATACTATAGTGTGGGCAACTTGAAATGGATTGGCATAATGCATAATGAAAGTGAGGACAGGATTGCCACTGAAAAACTGTATAAAGCAATCTTGAAGAAGAGTGTGGTTTAGGAACACAAACTTCAATCAGATAGCAAATAAAACTGAGGTAAAAAAATTCTCATATTGTTATATGGTTTTTCAATATATTTCAAATCAAAAACAGCATCACATTTCATTGCTTCAAAGAGTAAAATGCATGCAAACCTTGCTGCTTGAGAAAACACCAATTAATAACCACAGAGTAGTTAAAAAGATCATGTGGTACTGTATATCTGAACCAAAAACGTCTTTCATATACATTGCAGACAAAAATAAGCCAGCCTTTACATTTTATGCAGAAAATGTCACACTATCATGTGAATGGATTATGGAAGTTGGTGCTCATGTGCAGAACTAGTTTACTATTGGCACCAAGTTTATCTACCTCAAATAAGACATACTGCATATACTCTCTTTTGGAAGAGAATGTAGCATGACACCTGATGAATCACCTCCAGGGCAGTGCAGATCATGCATCTAAAAGTAGCCAATAAACAATACATTTAGTGTAAAACTTGGTAATGCATTTTTGTAATTAACTCAAACACAGGAAATAAACATACATACATACATACATACATACATACATATATATACACATATACACATATACATATATACACATACATATATATACATATATATACATACTATATATATACATATACACACACACACAATATTATATTATATATATATATATATATACACACACACACACACACACACACACATACATACTATATATATATATATATATAAAAATGAGTAAATCTACTGACTTGACCACACATTATGAAACATACAGTCATAAAAACACCTCAGAAAAACAAAAATATATTGCATATGTGTTTTCAAGAATCTGGCACTTTTAAATTACACCCTCAAACTTCATTTAGCCCATATCTCATATCAATTCAAGTTACAGATCATGTTTAAAAGAATTTTGCATTAAGATGCAGTCTTTGAACCCCGAAGGAGGTAGATAAGGAATAGAAGAGGTAAAAAATAAACATTTAAAAATCAATGAAATAGAAGTTTCCCTGCACTACACTGGCAAGCTTATTTGTACTTAAGGCAGAACATTGAAAACAAGTGTATTTCATCTTATTAATTTTAACCATTTCTCTTATGTGATCAATACCCTGGCAGCAAATACTGTACTGTTAGTGTGTCTAAGAGATGTTATACAGCTGCATTTGTTTTAATCTATGTATTCACCCATGGATGATGCAGCACAAATGTCCTATATATTAGTGATCCTAATGTTTGATATAATTCGGACCACAACTTATGAAACATCCATTGACATTTACCCCACTAGCATTCCTAAAAGCTCATCCTAATATATTTAAGGCTTTGGTGCACCTCTTTTTTGTTTTTTAAATTTGACTTTCTAAAAAAAAAAAATTACATACATACATACATACATACATACAAGGGAGACAACACGTGATCTTCTCAGAAGACAATTTGACGGCTGCACAACAGACACTAACTTAACGCGAGACAACATTTAAAAGAAGTTCATGGACATCTATCCAAGCAGTTGTTGGAATGCTTTTGGCAGACAGACATCACGTGCTCCCAGCTCTTAAAACGACAAGTGACAAGCAGAACACGCAGCTTGCCAGCAGCAGGAAGCCGGCAGATAATCTGACTGCTTCTCCTTAGTATACGTTCAGCCCGCCCCCTTTGACAATGCCAGTGGCAGAGACGCGAAGTGGCAAAAGGACAGCTGCTGTACAGGCTTTGAAATGATCAACGCAAAGCGTGATAAGCAGAAAACGCAGCTCGCCAGCAGATGATCCGACTGCAACTCCTTAGCATGCGTTCAGCCCCCCCTTCACAACGCAAGCGGCAGAGACGCGAAGGGGCAAAAGGACAGCTTCTATAAATGTTTTTGAATGATCAACGTGCAGCGTGACAAAAACAACACGCAGCTCGCCAGCAGCAGCAGAAAAACAGCAGATGATCCGATGGCATCTCCTTAGCGTGCGTTCAGCCGTGCCCCAAGCAGCATTATACTCCCGGGGCTGGAAATAAATGACAGATTTTGTTTTTACAAAAGTTTTAAAGTGAAAATAATGCATATGTAATAATTCCCATGAAAATAATCTCTTTAAATTGTATATTCGGTTAACCAAACCCAGGGTTGGGCGAGTGAAGCCCCCTAGAGTGTGTGTGTGTGTGTGTGTGTGTGTGTGTATTACATACATACAAATATAAAATAAAACTAGGATAATCTCTGTTTTTTAAAATATACTTTTGCAGAATACAAATTTATCTCAGTCTTCTTCTAGGACAAGAACTACAGAAAATCCTCAAGAGAGTCTATCAATTGACAGGTCAGCATGGCTAAGCTGGTCAGACAGTTTTCATCAATGACACTCATACTTGAACAATTAATTACTGCATTAGGCATAAGGCAGAACAGGAACTTAATTTCAGAAGGAAAAAAAGGGGATAAAATACTCTATTTCCAAGATAGGGACTGTATAAGGGTCAACTGGCAAGCGCGATATAGGTGACATGCAATTTAAGATAAACATCATTGATGCATATAAATATGCCCTGTCAAAATCTTGAAAAACACAACAAACAAAATTACAGATAAGCAAAAAATGTTGCATTTACTAAAAAAAAAAAATAATTCAAAGTTCATTGGTATTTAATAAGAGACATTACACTGGAACATTGGTTTACCCCACTGTCTCACTGGTTCAGAAAGTTGAATTTGAATTCTGATCCAGTTGATGTCTACGATTTGATTTACTCCTAGGGTCTAGGAGTGTTCTCCCTCCAACATTCCAAACACATACGTTAGGCTGGCTGAAGACGGCAAATTGGCATGATGTGAGCAGATGTTGTGTTAGGGACTTTCACTCCATTCAGCTCATCTCAACTCCCAAGACCTAACTTTTTGGTTTGGTTGGTTGGTTTAAATTTTCTGATAGATGCTTCCAAGATGGATTTTTGCTTCATGCAGCCCTAAAATTCTTTAAAAAAAACAAGTCAATGGATGCATATAATACTAATAACTTACAAACTGAAATTGTCATTTTTTACTAAAAGACCTAAAAATAGTAAAATTGGTTCATTATGGTTTTGGAATAGAAATAGATAACAGTTAATTATTGCCATACATAGCAGTAATATAAAGAATATTTCACTTATGATTTTTTTTAATATGAAAACCAACTGTCAATTTCTATGACAGTCTCAGGATTAGTTTCCATATGTTCTTTTCTTAAAATGATGATTACAGATTTGTGTAGCTTCATACATATTTCAATATTGTCTGCAAAGTACTGGGATAATAGTTACCATGCATATAGCTTGTAGTAATGCATGTTCACCCTCTATCAGATGCAACAACCAAACTGTATTGAAACATCCTTCCTTACATTCATAACAGCTTGAATGCCCTCTACCGTATTCCACCAGTACAACGCTGATTAAGTGTTTGTTGTCGTAAAAGAAATATGACCGTTAAGTAGAATTTTCATTACTCCTGGCAGAAAAACCATGGCATAGATATGGATTAAGTCTGTGTGTCTGAAAACCAAACAAGCAAGCTTCTATGCTGTATCAATTGAGAGAATAGCTAATATGCACTTTTAATGTAACCAAAAAAAAGGTAGATCGGCAGATTTCAGGTTGTCCAGTCATGCTTTTTCTATGTTTCAAACACATGCTGTTATCAATATCAGAGGATTAAAAACCATGGGGAAAAAAAAAAAAAAAAAAAAAGATAAACCATGATAAAAATCTTTCAAATCCATCTTCAGAAAAATCTCTCAACAAAAATGGAATGTGTTCAAAAATAAGCATTTGAATTGCATAACCATCTTCCATCATTACAACTATAGTACCTTAGGAATATTTAGTGGCAGTGAGGGAAAACCTTCTAGGTGAAGAACCTCAGATATGCACAAGAACAAGGCACATTTCCTCCCTGATAAATGTTTTCACTACAGGGATATCCTGGATAAAAACCTTCTCCAGAGTGCTAAGGACCTCAGACTGGGCCGAAGGTTTACCTTCCAACAAGACAATGACCCTGAGCACACAGCTAAAATAACGAAGGAGTGGCTTCACAACAACTCTGTGACTGTTCTTGAATGGCCCAGCCAGAGCCCTGACTTAAACCCAATTGAGCATCTCTGGAGAGACCTAAAAATGGCTGTCCACCAACGTTTACCATCCAACCTGACAGAACTGGAGAGGATCTGCAAGGAGGAATGGCAGAGGATCCCCAAATCCAGGTGTGAAAAACTTGTTGCATCTTTCCCAAGAAGACTTATGGCTGTATTAGCTCAAAAGGGTGCTTCTACTAAATACTGAGCAAAGGGTCTGAATACTTAGGACCATGTGATATTTCAGTTTTT
>JANRMT010062792.1:124614760-124650236 GCA_026402145.1 Polypterus bichir lapradei | reverse complement strand
ATATATATATATACACACACATACATACATATACACACACACACATATACATACACACACACTTTTTTTTTTTTTTTTTTTTAAAAAGCAAAAAGTTTTCTAATTTCTATATTGTTCCCTAAACACATAATTTGGGAAATAACAGTTCACTTAATTAGCCCAGGAGTTCAATTAAAAAGAGAAGCTGGTTGGAATAAAAACCTGCAGCCACAGGGGGTCCCCCAGGACAAAGTTTGGGACACACTGGTATAGACCATTGGGAGATAGGGACTCTGCAGCTGTGGCTGCAGGGTTTTGTTTCAACCAGTTTTAGTCAGTCAGTCATGGTTACCTTTAATTGATCTCATTGCTTAATTAGATGACCACTTCCTGTTATTTTGAATTTAGAATGCAGGGGTGTCAGATTTACACATACATAAATTAAGACTTGTATGCATTTTTTCTGTATATTTAAGTGCTTTTCTATATAAGTGTGGGTGTGTACTATTTGAAAATAATGCGCAAAGCAGCTATCGAGTCCATGTCTGTCTGGCCTCGTGAAACTCTTTAGCCTCCAGCAGACCAATTTAGATGAGATGTATTTGAAGAATAAGTGTGCTACATTTGTCGAGACAGTTCAATTTTTGTTCAGATCTCTCAAACAGATCTCACCGCATGAGCTTTTAAATTTTCCATCCATCCATCCAATTGAAAAAGCATTGATGAATTTGCGAACTAGTACATCTTAAAGCGTACAAGCATTTTGTGCAGCTTCAGCTATGAATTAGTGAATTAGTTTACTGATTCAATTTCATCTTTAGAATGGTTGCTTGGACTTGTATATTTTCATCTCTTACTGGTTTGACAGCCAATCAGATGCCCAAAACAAGCAAGTCAAACACTAGTCAGAGCTCGCATGCAAACGGGTCAGGTGGCAGCGCTCTTCTGCTTTTTTAGGCAAGTTAACTAACAGAGTACAAAAATGTCACTTCTCCGTAAATAAATGGATGGGAAACGCAAATTATGTAAACATATAACACACTGAATTAATTGAACAATATTATTTACAGATGATCAACCTCCTGCTACATGACGTTTAATCTAATTGACAACACTGGAAAGGTGCAGTTGCCCTAATTGGTAGAATCATAGAACAGATTTAAAAATGGCTTTAGATGGAGTGAGGCTTCAGTGGCTTAAGCCTGTAATCTTTCGGTCCTAGATATACATACATGATCACAGCAAGCCCCTAATGTACCATTCATATTCCTGTTACACAATACATCAGATCCATTCCAAGTTCTTCCTGTGTTTAATGTTAATAGCTGGATGGGCAAGTTATTTCAGTTCCTTTGCTTTCATAGGGTAATATTGATACTAATTTTATGCCAAAATTGGTTGTTTTGTATTAAAAGATTTTTCAAATACTAATTATTAAACGGCATTCTTTTGAATATACTTTCAAAAATGTCATGTTTAAAAAAAATTGAACAATTAGTCATAGACCCTCCATAACTATTAAAAAATGATGCCATCTTTTTTTTTTTCTTTTACTTATTTGAAGCAAACAACATTCTATACAATTATGTCAAACACATCAGAATTCAACCCTTGTTTGAGAAAATGAGGAGAGCCAACAGCATGAGCAAATCTTTAAAAACAATAAAGCAAAGAGAATGTCCTTCCCCCCCATATAAATGTTTATTCTAAGATTTGATTAATTAGATTTGCCATTTTTAAAAAAAGTTTTGAACAGATCATCCAAGAAAGAATTAAAAAATTTTCCCAAATTCAAATAGTATATAAACCAGTGGGTAGCTGATATTGTAACAGGTGGGCTGAGATTCTTCTAGTTGAGCAAGGTAATTCTACGTGCTAGTGTAGTATAAGCAGTTATAATCAATTTGTCCTCCACCTGAAGTTAAATTTTGAAGTGTATTTTGTTCATAAGAAACAAAGAGAATCGTCTAAGTGTTTTAATCCTGGACACTTTACAATCATTAAAAACCGTAGGTTTGAAAGGGTGGAAAAAGGCGATTGTCAAGTAGCGATGCAACAGATTAAAGCTTCTCTGCCTTAAAGTGCTTCCTGCACTGGTTCCATATTTAAGTTATTGGTGGACAATTAATGATAGCTTGTATTTACTGGGGCACAAAGCAGGGCATATAAAGAAGTGCAGTAAGTTTATTTCTGCTGCAGACCAGGCAATATGTTTCAATGTCCAGATCAATGCCATTTTTAAATTGGCTCGTGGTGGCCCAATAGCTTTTCATACACAGCACATTGCAATTCAAGCGGTATGAAAATTGATGCCATTTTCATATCATTTGAATTGCGACATACTGTGTACGAAAAGCTATTGGACCACCACAAGCCAATTTGTGCTCAGTTTGTAATTCACTGTTAACGTTAAAAAGCACATATTTAGTGTAGTCTATTAACATATGGAACTACATTCTATTATTGCTATAACTTTTGACTAAGATTCATTGTTACAAAACTAAAAATGCAATAACTGACTCTTGGATGAAGTAAATAAAATGTGAAATGCCCCAACTTTCATATCAGTTAATTTAGTGAGTGAACACACCTTAATGTTATGCCATGCATACACTGCCTAACTTGTTTACATTTATTTTTTTCTGTGTAGTTGAATACAGGCAATTAATGTTGAGCAGAGTAAACACCAACACACAACTCTGAAAGGAACAGCTACTTCAGTGTTATCCACTTACCTGCTTATTAGTAAATTGTCCAAATAACCAGAAAATTTAAAAAAAAAAAAAAATTCCAACTCCACCCAGTAAACATAAAGTATAACTAGTTTGTAATTTTTGGATGATTGTGCAAAAAACCCCTAACAGAAACTGGGAAAAAATGGCTTGCATAATTAAGTGGGTTGGAACAAAAACCTGCAGCTACAGTGGGGCAACCAGGACTGAATGCTGAAAACCGTTGGTCTAAACATTAAAACAACTGTAAAGAAAATAATGTACATGCTGTATCTTTTAGTGTACCATTTACTTTGGTTATTAATGCTAAAGAATTTCATAAATTCATGATTTTTTACTACATTTTAAGCTACTCTATAGGTATTACAGATGTAACCAATACAAAATAAATGCATAAACTATTCAACACCTTCATATTCTAAAAATAGTATGTCCTCAGCTAATCATTCTATGAATATCTCAACTTGGAAAAACATGTTCATACCCTTAGTTAAAGCCCATCTTGTTATTTTATTAATTACTGTTAATGAATATTTACCAAGAAAGATGTGTTGCTTCAATTAAGATATTTAATTGAAAAAACTTTAATTTTGCATGTGTATATAATTCTAAAGTGAGTTTTCACTTAATTCACAGTTTACATAAAAACAGAAGACATGAACGTGCATTATTGAAAAAAATACTACATTGAAATTTTTACCATTGGAGAGCAGATGCAGTGTCAAAAAGAGCTCAGCCTAATGTTATTAAATGCCCATTTAAACCTTGACATGTGCATTCCAATAGATGAAAATATTCAGTGTAAGGAAGCAATGTACATTGCACTCAGAGTGCAAGACATAAATGAAGACCGCAATGCAAATAGTTTTAGTGCCATCTCTTGGCAACTACAAATATCACAAGTCTCCAAAGACCAAGCATTTCATTATTTTTATTACATTAAAGCAAATGTAAAAAATAAATCACAAAGAACTTTACAAGGGAACTAACAAATCAAAAGGTATACAAATACATTCATGGGACTCTTAATCATCTTTCTACTGCAATACTTCTAAAAATCTCTTTTTGTGATAAAAACTCTCAACAGCTTATTGGATATACAGTATACACACTATGTAATGGCAGGCAACACTGGATTTAGTCAAATAGACAAATATACTGTAGGCTTAAAGATTTATAGAACTTATTACTCTCATGAGTAAAATGAAATTCTTACTTGCATGTGCTAATTAACACTCTCCAGAAGCATATCAACTTAAGACATACCCCAGGAGACAATATATAGCCACAGCTTTAATTACACTGCCCTGTGTTATCTTTTAAGGGACACAATCAATGGCAAAGAAAGAAAAACACATTCAACCACATTTTATTATTCATGCTAAATGATGCACATTGAAAATGGCAAAGTGTACAGTGTTGTCAGGTACATACAAAATAATTAGATGTCACCCAAAATGCATTTAGCAACTATTCTCACATACCAATATCAGGAAGATATAGACTACAAAAAAAAACTGACTCCTTCAATCAGCCCCCCCCCCCCCGTACCTCTAACATTAATGTTACAGCCCCATTAGTTTGCAAGTACCAGCAGGTAGCTGTGACGATGTGGGTTCTACTCCATGCTCTCATCGCTGTTCAGGAACCCTTGAACCCAACACCGTCAGTAATGTCACCGATGAGCTAGACAGTTGAGGCAATAACAATTGAGCAAGGGGATGGTAAAGATGTGCAAAGTGCTTTTATTTAAAAGAGTCAACAAAAACAGTGTTCAATAAAGTGCAGTGCTTCAAAAAGTCATTAAATAATCCAATAAAAGAAATTGTGGAGGTTAAAAAAACAATAGAAAAAACAATCCTTTAAAATCGAGGTTAAAACATTCATACAGGAACAATCTTTAAAATCAATAACAAGTGCCAAGCTCGGTGCTTCTTTCCTGCTAGCATTAGCGTCTCACCTGCTTCTCCCATACGGGCCCTTCAACAGGCGAGACGCTCTCTCTCTGCAGCTGCCCTTTTCTCCTACATCCATCCACACGAGACTGGAGACCTCCCGATGATCCCTGGCTTCGGTCTGGCACTCATCCCAGTCCCGAGAATTGGTTCATATCCAACGGCCAGGACGCTCACGTTGGATAATCCCCGACCAAGCCTCCAAACTCCCGCGGCCAGTCTTTTCCTGGTCATTCCCGCTACCTGATCGCTCAGCGGGAGCAACTACCAACTCCAACTCCTGGGTGTAAGCCTAACACCCAGACTTCACGCAGCTGTCCACAAGTGCTCGCTCGCTCGCTCCTTGTCTCTGTCTCTCACTGACTTGCTTCCTCGCTCCCTATAACCTCCGTCCTCTTTTCTTTTTTTTTCCTCTCGTTCTGTTCTCCGATTTTTTTTTTTTTCCCCCCCTCCCAACCGACGCACGCTTCTTTTATACAGCGAGGGGCCATAACAGCTGCAGCACATTAGCCACGGGAACAATCATGGATGTGGGCAGTTCCTCATCTGTGCACTCGGTGAGAAACGCCCACACCGCAGATCGCCCCATGGCTTGCTACGGCCACGACGCCCCCTCATGAAGCCGCCGCGAGTGTGGTGATTTTTTATTTAAAAAGAAACGGCCTTTGCTGAGCGAGCTGTGGACCCATAACACCATAGTTGCACATGGAGGAAAGTGGGGCTGTCATTCTTCTTTTGCCTATCACGTAATCATCTTCTGCAAATTGCTTTAATATCAGCTGATGTCACTATGGTCTTTGTTTCAGCAATACTGTGTGGCTGCACCACTGCTCTTGTCCTATCAGCCATAGCACAGAGCCACACCACAACTTGTTGCAAGAAGGACCCGAAGACTTGTTACATGGCTGAGGTAGTCCACACCTCAAATTTATTAAATATAAAACTATTTGTCCTCGGGGAAATTTGGCTTTTTATAGAAGTTCTTTAAAGACACACACAAACAAACCTCAAAAATATTCAACAAAATATTCATATGGAAAATGTAATACTCTGATACTGTGTAATCCGTTGACAACAAAATGACGCAACAATGGTCAATGAGAACCTAAATCACCAAACCACTGAGGGCTGGATTCAACATCACACTGAAAATCTAACTAAAAAACTGAAACAGGCTGATCCAACCTGGCAACTGTTAAATGTGACAAGTAGTGTTTATGGCCCCCATGCCCCCCCAATAATGTCTGGGTATGCTCCTGATGAGATTGCAGATAATGTCCTAGGGCAGGGGTGCCCATACCTTTTCGGCTTGCGAGCTACTTTTAAAATGACCAGGTCGAAATAAATCTACCTACGTTAAAAAATTATCCACACACACACTTATATATACACACACATATACATACATACATACATACACATATATATACACACTTGCAAAATACCCACGCTTCGCAGCGGCGAAGTACTGCCTTAAAATTTTTATTAAGACGACAATTAAACCTTTTTAAAACTGAGAGAAAATATACCAATAATTATTTGTGAAGGATCTCTTTGTATGCCACGTTGTCAGTTCGGCCCTCCAGTTGTAATATGACCAAGCTGTAGCTGTGCGCTGAGCTTACTCTTGAGCATGCAACGTACAGTTGGCCATGTGAACAGTAATCTTGTTTCAAATCTCACAGCTTGGATTGCTGCTGTCATAATCGATTTGAGTTTCATGGTTTGTTTCAATTACGACAGTATTTGTAGGACTTGTGTTGAAGAGACATTCGGCATCTGTCAAGCGTTGCAAGTATACAACCAGTTTCATTGATAACTTCACATCCAGCTTTTGAGAGTTTAAACATTTCTAAACATCAAAGTGTCCACTACTGAAATCGTCACCTGTGAATCTAAGATGTTTAAGAGGCATTGGCAGTTGTCCAAAGGTGTAAAATATTTGGCCATTTCAGTACACTTAAGCATTTCACTCTTCTAGTGCTCCTGTGTAGTATAATTATCTCCTGTACTGTCATCAGTCCACACCTTGAACCTGTCCCAGTCATTCAATACATAAGACACAATGTTCCTCCGGATATCAAGAGTGAGCCTGATATGGCCGTGCAATATATAACAAAGAGAATGGAAAAGGCAGGTGCCATCTCCGGGCATGGAAACCACTTGGTAAGTGACAGTTCTTTGATCGATGGTGATCACCTCGATAGACATGTTAATGGGGGTACGGTTGGAATGATAAAGGAAATGGGTACCTGAACAATGTAAAGTAAGTCTAAAAATACCTACACAATAACTATAATCGTAATAAATGAACAATAAAACAGCAGAGAAGCCGTGGATTAAATAAAAAGGCTGTAGTTATCAGCAGGGAGATGTGAATACCGTGGCGAAGCAAGGAAGGGAATGTAGAGACTGGAGCGACAGACGGCCTTATATAGGCAGGCAGCCAACAACGTGGGAGGCATTGGGATGGGGGAGCCAACGCCACCTCACACGGTGACCGAGCTGCAGGCTATGGACGTATATATGTACGTAAGTAGGATTCAGTTAGCGTTGGGAACCCGTGTACCAAATTTCTTGAAGATCGGCCCATAAGTAACAAAGACCGTTGAAAAGTTCAATATGACGGCCGACAGTGGCATCATATCACCGAAATAAGTACCAAATTTCAGCCTTCTACCTACACGGGAAGTTGGAGAATTAGTGATGAGTCAGTCAGTGAGTGAGTGAGTGAGTCAGTGAGGGCTTTGCCTTTTCGAAATTTGGCAGGCTCATTCCTTACAGCTTACTTACAAAAGTTAAGCAGGTTTCATTTCGAAAATCTACGCGTAACGGTCAACAATGTCCGCCATGTTGAACTTTCTTATTCATGGCCCCATCTTCACGAAATTTGGTAGGCGGCTTCCCTGCGCTAACCGAAACCAATGTACATACTTATTTCGGTGGTGTGACGCCACTGTCAGCCACCATATTGAACTTTCCAACGTCACTAATTCTCCAACTTCCCGTGTAGGTAGAAGGCTGAAATTTGGTACTTATTTCGGTGGTATGATGCCACTGTCGGCCACCATACTGAACTTTTCAACAGTCTTTGTTACTTATGGGCCCATCTTCAAGAAATTTGGTACATGGGTTCCCAACGCTAACTGAATCCTACTTACGTACATATAAACGTCCATAGCCTGCAGCTCAGTCACTGTGTGAGGTGGCATTGGGTCCCCCATCCCAACGCCTCCCACGTTGTTGGCTGCCTGCCTATATAAGACTGTCCGTCGCTCCGGTCTCTACATTCCCTTCCTTGCATCGCCACGGGATTCACGTCTCCCTACTGATAACTACAGCTTTTTTGTTTAATCCACGGCTTCTCCGCTGTTTTATTGTTTGTTTATTATAATTATAGTTATTGTATAGGTATTTTAGACTTGCTTTACATTGCTCAGGTACCCATTTCCTTTATCATTCCAACCCCCATTACGATGTCTATCGAGGTGATCACTATCGATCAAAGAACTGTCACTTACTGAGTGGTTTCCATGCCCGGAGATGGCACCTACCTTTTCCATTCTCTTTGTTACATATTGCACGGCCATATCAGGCTCACTCTTGATATCCGGAGGAACATTGTGTCTTATGTATTGAATGACTGGGACAGGTTCAAGGTGTGGACTGATGACGGTACAGGAGATAATTATACTACACAGGAGCACTATAAGAGTGAAATGCTTAAGCCCTTCACCTATGGTTCTGCATGTGAGTTGATGGCTGCCGCTGAATTGTTCGGTTGTCGCTTTCAAGTGTACCGAAATGGCCAAATATTTTACACCTTTCGACAACCGCCAATGCCTCTTAAAATCTTAGATTCACAGGTGACGATTTCAGTAGTGGACACTTTGATGTTTATGAGTGTTTAAACTCTCAAAAGCTGGATGTGATTTTATCGATGAAACCGGTTGTGTGCTTACAATGCTTGACAGATGCCGAATGTCACTTCAACACAACAAATCCTGCAAATACTATCGGAATTGAAACAAACCATGAAACTCAAACCGATTATGACAGCAGCAATCCAAGCTGTGAGATTTGAGACAAGATTACTGTTCACATGGCCAACTTTAAGTTACATGCTCAAAAGTAAGCTCAGCGCACAGCTTGGTCATGTTACAACCGGAGGGCCGTACTGACAACATGGTATACAAAGAGATCCTTAAATAATTATTGGCATATTTTCCCTCAGTTTAAAAAGGTTACATTTTCTTCTTAATAAAAATTTTAAGGCAGTACATCGCCGCTGCAAAGCGCGGGTATTTTGCTATATATATGGTAAAGCCCATTGAGTCAATTTTTGGCAAGACATAAGTGTTGTCGCCTTGTCAAATGAGCTTCACCTGTGACTAATAATGGATCAATTAGGTCTCAGGTGTGTATAAAAAGAACCCCAGTACACTAGACCTTCACATCAACTGCAACTAGACCTCTGCAAACATGCCTAAGATTCACCCTGAGACTAAAGTGTTGATTATCAAGAGGCTGAAGACCAAATCCACTGCTGATGTGGCAAACGCCTTCAATGGGTCTCAGCGTCAAGTTCAGAGGATAAAAAAAAGATTTGAAGAGACTGGAGACGTTTTTGACAAGCCCAGGTCAGGAAGACCCCGCAAGACAAATGCTCGAGAGGACCGTTTGTTGGCTCGAAAATCCAAGGCCAGCCCATTTTCCACTGCAGCAGATCTCCACGAGACCTGGTCACCTGAAGTCCCTGTGTAAACCAGAACAGTTTGTCGGATTCTGTCTCGAAATGGCCTCCATGGTCAAATCAGTGCCCATAAGTCAGCACTAAACAAAAGACAATTGAAAAACCGTGTGGCATTTGCCAAGGCCCACAGCCTGCTAAAAGGATGGACGCTGGAAAAGTGGCAGAAGGTGGATTTTTCAGATGAATCTTCTGTTGAATTACACCACAGTCACCGCAAATATTGCGGGAGACCTACTGGAACCCGCATGGAGCCGAGATTTACCCAGAAAACAGTGAAGTTTGGTGGAGGCAAAATCATGGTCTGGGGTTACATCCAGTATGGGGGTATGCGAGGGATCCGCAGGGTGGAAGGCAACATCAATAGTCTAAAATACCAAGAAATCTTAGCTACCTCTTATATTCCCAACCATAAAAAAGGCCAAATTCTGCAGCAGGATGGTGCTCCATCGCATACTTCCATCTCCACATCAAAGTTCCTTAAAGCGAAGAAGATCAAGATGCTCCAGGATTGGCCAGCCCAGTCACCAGACATGAACATCATTGAGCATATGTGGGGTAGGATAAAAGAGGAAGCATGGTAGACGAAACCAAAGAATATTGATGAACTCTGGGAGGCATGCAAGACTGTTTTCTTTGCTATTCCTGATGACTTCATCAATAAATTGTATGAATCCTTGACAAACCGCATGGATGCTGTCCTTCAAGCTCATGGAAGTCATACAAGATATTAAATTTGGATCTCACAGCACCACTACTTAATTTGCTGACATATTTTTGGATTTGCAGTAAAGTTGTTCATTTTCTGTATAGGCGACAAAACTTTTGTCTTGCCCAAATTTGACCTTTCCGTCTTGATTAAATGATAAATCTTTTTTCAGTGAAACTAATTTATTTCAGTGCATTAAACATCATTTGGGAGGGCTTTAGCTTTTCATATGAGCTATTTCTAACACGAGTGGATTAATTAAAAGTCAGGTTAATAGCAGGAGTTTCTACAAAATAGAGAAGCGACAAGACTTTTGTCAGGGACTATATATATATATATATATATATATTATATATATATATATATACACACACACACACATATATACAGTGGAACCTCGGTTCACGACCATAATTCATTCCAAAACGTGAACCGAAGCAATTTCCACCATAGGATTGTATGTAAATACAATTAATCCGTTCCAGACTGTACGAACTGTATGTAAATATATATTTTTAGTTTTTAAGCACAAATATAGTTAATTACACCATAGAATGCACAGCGTAATCTATACTAATAAAAGGCAAAGCCCTCACTGACTGACTGACTCACTCACTCAATCACCACTAATTCTCCAACTTCCCATGTAGGTAGAAAGCTGAAATTTGGCAGGCCTATTCCTTACAGCTTACTTACAAAAGTTAAGCAGGTTTCATTTCGAAATTCTACACGTAACGGTCGATAACAGACGACAACGTCCGCCATGTTGAACTTTCTTATTTATGGCCCCATCCACGAAATTTGGTAGGCGGCTTCCCTGCGGTAACCGAAACCGATTTACTTACTTATTTCGATGGTATGATGCCACTGTTGGCCGCCATATTGAACTTTTCAACAGTCTTTGTTACTTATGGGCCCATCTTCAAGAAATTTGGTACACGGGTTCCCAACGCTAACTGAATCCTACTTACGTACATATATACGTCCATAGCCTGCACCTCGGTCACAGTGTGAGGTGGCGTTGGGTCCCCCATCCCAACGCCTCCCATGTTGTTGGCTGCCTGCCTATATAAGACCGTCCGTCACTCGGGTCTCTACATTCCCTTCCTTGCTTCGCCACGGGATTTACGTCTCCCTACTGATAACTACAGCCTTTTTGTTTAATCCACGGCTTCTCCGCTGTTTTATTGTTTGTTTATTACAATTATAGTTATTGTATAGGTATTTTACACTTACTTTACATTGCTCAGGTACCCATTTCCTTTATCATTCCAACCCCCATTACCATGTCTATCGAGATGATCACTATCGATCAAAGAACTGTCACTTACTGAGTGGTTTCCATGCCCGGAGATAGCACCTACCTTTTCCATTCTCTTTCTTACATATTGCACGGCCATATCAGGCTCACTTTTGATATCCGGAGGAACATTGTGTCTTACGTATTAAATAACTGGGACAGGTTCAAGGTGTGGACTGATGACGGTACAGGAGATAATTATACTACACAGGAGCACTATGGAGAGTGAAATGCTTAAGCCCTTCACCTATGGTTCTGCATGCGAGTTGATGGCTGCCGCTGAATTGTTCGGTTGTTGCTTTCAAGTGTACCGAAATGGCCAAATATTTTACACCTTTCGACAACCGCCAATGCCTCTTAAACATCTTAGATTCACAGGTGACGATTTCAGTAGTGGACACTTTGATGTTTATGAATGTTTAAACTCTCAAAAGCTGGATGTGATTTTATCGATGAAACCGGTTGTGTGCTTACAACGCTTGACAGATGCCAAATGTCACTTCAACACAACAAATCCTGCAAATACTGTCGTAATTGAAACAAACCATGAAACTCAAACCGATTATGACAGTAGCAATCCAAGCTGTGAGATTTGAGACAAGATTACTGTTCACATGGCCAACTGTAAGTTACATGCTCAAGAGTAAGCTCAGCGCACAGCTTGGTCATGTTACAACCGGAGGGCCGAACTGACAACGTGGTATACAAAGAGATCCTTAACAAATAATTATTGCCATATTTTCCCTCAGTTTAAAAAGGTTTCATTTTCTTCTTAATAAAAATTTTAATGCAGTACTTCGCCGCTGCGAAGCGCAGGTATTTTGCTAGTAGTAAACTAAATGTAAAAACATTGAATAACACTGTGAAAACCTTGAACAGAGAAAACTAACACTGCAATAGTTCGCGCTATAGTGCTAGGAACCGCTCGCTAAAAACACTTATGAGTTTTAAGCACAGGGAAAAAAATGAACATTTGAAAAATCCGTAATTTAATAAACCACCAAGAAAAGTAACATTGCCACAATGCACGCTATGAACCGATCGCTGTAAACAGAACTGAAAACAAAAACAAGCCTTTCTACCTTTTGCGTCCAGCCTTCCCGGTCTCGCTTGCTCTCTCTCTCTCTCTCTCTCTCTCTGTGCGTGCGTGTGTCTCTTTCGCTAGCCTGGAGCGCTTATGTGTGTGCCGCACGTGTGTGTCGCTCCCTTTCTCTCTCTCTCTCTCGCTGCACAGGGAGAGACTGAACATGTACAAACCTAAAGGGAAACTGGCTTGTTCGTATACTGAGTGTGTGGTCGTGAACCAAGGCAAAAGTTTGGAGACGTTCGTGAACCGAGGTTCCACTCGGTGTGTGTGTGTGTGTGTGTGTGTGTATGTATATATAATATATTATACACACACACATATACACACACACCCCGAGTATACTTTATACATAAAATATATGTTGCCGTACCTTGCATAACTGAATAATCTTTATGGCACAATAACAATTCAATACATTTATGGTCACTACAGTATTTGGATTTAATCATCTTCATGTGGGAAAAGGCTGACTCACTTAAACAAGTAGAGCCGAATAATGCAGTCAAGGAGCTTTTGAATTCAGCCGAGTGAAAAATGACGGCTGTCCAATTAACTGCGATTTTAGTTCCCTCTCCTTTCTCTTTCTCAGATCGTTTTTCGGAAGGAAGTCAGTTTCGTAGTTTTTATGAACAGTTCAAAAGTGCCTTTCCACATTTTCCTTCTTTGGAATAGCAATGATAGATTGACAGATCAGACAAATGCACTTCGATTGTGACATTGTGAGAAAAAAAAAATCCTCTTTCAATTCCACATCCAGCCCATACCCTCCCCAAACAATATATATTTTTTTTAAATCCCTTCTTTAGTCAATATAAATTGGAAGGCTAACTAGATCACAGCCGGAGTTTTGCAATAGCTCACGCGTTTGATCGTGCGTGTGGGATGACCAGTGTGTTAGAAGAAAGATCTCAGACTGGCTACCCTGTATGTCAATCAAGTGGCAAATGCCATAGGAAGGATATGATAGACTAACGTCTATCTCCTGTCTCCTGCTTTCTGGTCAGTGCCACCATCTCCAACCCATATAACATAGCTGGTCTCACTACCATCCTGTAGACCTTCCCTTTCACTGTTGCCGATACCCGTCTGTCACAAATTACTCCGGACACTCTTCTCCACCCATTCCACCCTGCCTGCACTCTCTTTTTCACCTCTCTTCCACAATCTCCATTACTCTGTACTGTTGATCCCAAGTATTTAAACTCATCCACCTTTACCTGCTCTACTCCCTGCATCCTCACCATTCCACTGACCTCCCTCTCATTTACACACATGTATTCTGTCTTGTTCCTACTGACCTTCATTCCTCTCCTTTCTAGACCATATCTCCACCTCTCCAAGGTCTCCTCAACCTGCTCCCTACTATCGCTACAGATCACAATGTCATCAGCAAACCTCATAGTCCACGGGGACTGTCTAATCTTGTCTGTCAACCTGTCCATCACCATTGCAAAGAAAGGGCTCAGAGCCGATCCCTGATGTAATCCCACCTCCAACTTGAATGCATCCATCACTCCTACTGCAGACCTCACCACTGTCACACTTCCCTCGTACATATCCTGTACAACTCTTACGTACTTCTCTGCCACTCCTGACTTCCTCATACAATACCACAGCTCCCCTCGAGGAACCCTATCATATGCTTTCTCCAGGTCCACAAAGACGCAATGCAACTCCTGGCCTTCTCTAAACTTCCCCAACATCCTCAGAGGAAACATTGCATACATTACCTAAAAAAAAAAAAAAAATATAAAAGGTAAACCCGTATACTGTACAGTACTGTACTGATGTCACCCGCAGTACTAGAATCTAAAATACCAATGTTATGTACCGTTATGTAACGTTTTCATTGCCAGAAGCCTTAGAAGGTGTAGGGCGTTTTGACGGCATCTTGGGGCTTTAAGCCTTAAACTGCCACATACTTGGGGGTTAATGCATCCCTGGACGCCAAATACTTTTTTGCTGCACTTTAAGGAAACATCACAATTCACAAAGAAAAAGTGAAAAACTTTTTTCATGCAAAGAGCATCACGAATTACTGCAACACTGATCATTTTACACACTGCTAATGAACTGTAAAAACTATTTAAAAAAATACTGGAACAATATGTACAAGGTGCAACTGACGCCACTGATGAAATTCAGTAAATCACCGAGCCAATTGGACTGAACTGGCTGCACGCAAGCACACAGAGGTAAACGCTGACGCTGGCAGGCTAGTCTAGTGCAGCGGCTCAATCCCAAAGACTGTGAGGCTGCAGTGTGCAGTGCTGCAGGGGCCGGCAGTGGTCATGAGCTGGCTGCTCAAGGAATGTACGGCACTGACTGGTCAGCTCCGGCGTGCTGGTAAATCGCACTGGGAACAGGCAATAGCCAGTTGCGGCGTTCAATGAATGTACGTCGCCAACTATACGCGGCTCCTACGTGCTGGCAAATGGCATACGAAAACTACTATAGCCGGCTGCGGCATTTTAAGGATTAAGAAGAACAAAACAGAAGACACAAGAACACTCAGCTGGAGATGCGTCACAGGGCAGCAGTCAATGAGCAGCAAGGAGAAATGAATAACTCTGCAGAGGTCCAGTGCCGCTAAGATTCACACCGTCGAGAGGACGGCGATTTATTTATTTTTATGGTGGAGATTCCAGGTACGCACCCAGCCTTGACCCGACCCGCACCCACTCACAAACAGAGACAAAAACAAAGCAAACCAGTAATCAAACAGCAAATAAAGAATGTAATGAAAACGATACAACCCCTGTTCCCCTTACGGCGATTATACATTAAATACAACAAAGCACCAACAAAACGCACACAATAAAGTCCATGAAAAAATGGCAACGGATGAAATGTAATGATGAAAATAGATAGTCCAGAGATCCGCATGTTGAATGGGGATGTAAAGATAGTCCTACCGGTAGTTCCTGAAATGGTGAAGACGGGTTGACGGCTTCAGGAGCACTCCTTTCTTCACAGGACGGCAATGAATCCACTTAGACTTTATGTAAACAGGCAAGCGGCAGACAATCCAGACCCCAACCACTAAACGATCCAGGACAAAACGAATAAAGTACAGGTAACCCAACAGAAGGCAGGCAGAGAGACAGGAACTTAAACACAAATTACAAAATTTTTTTCTTCCTTTCGGTCACTGGCCCCCTTTTGAAAAGCCGCGCGGACATCCTTTGACCCTATCAGCCCCTGCACCCTCAACAGAAGATCAATCAGAGCCACTGCAGGGAGTTACAGTTGCAATTTCAAATTCTAGTAGAATACACTCTCAGATTGGCTACTTTCACCATCCCAAGCCGCATTTTCCTCTACGTTTGCTTCCTTTTCTCAGTATTGCCACGAAAAAAGCCATAAAAAATTGCGGAGGATATTTGCGGTTTCTGCTAACAATTATTAGTTAGGTTCTAAGGAAAAAAATCTGCAAACGACCGAGGCTGTGAACCCTGAACCACATCTTCACGGGGGTCTACTGTACATAACGTCCCAGTGGTTCTCTGTTGGATTCAGGTCTGGGGAACATGTGGTGCAGTCAATGGGGTCAATGCCTTCATCATCCAGGAACTGCCTACACAAGGCAAAGCATTGTCCTGCACCAGGAGGATTTCTTCCTCGTGCCTAGCACATGAAGGTCTCCATGACCCTCCAAGGATATGCCTCCTCAGAAAATGATTGACTATCCATAAAACAGGTCATGCTGGATGATTTGGCAGGCTGCATAACTTCCAACCTGGTGTCACCAAACTCACATCTATCACATGTGCTCAGTGTGAATCTGCTCTCATCTGTGAGAACAATTTGTGATATTCTGTGATGAATGCCAGTCTATCTGCAGTGTGATGGGCTGTGAGCACAGGTCCCACTAGAGGACGTTGGGCCCACATGGAGTTTGTTTTTGACAGTTTGGTCAGAAACATGAACACCAGTAGCCAGCTGGAGGTAATTTTGCATGGCTCTGGCGGTACTCCTCCTGTTCCTCCTCACACAAAGGAGCAGATACCAGAGTCCTGCTGCTGGGTTGATGACCTTCTACAGAACCTGTCCAGCTCTCCATGTGTAACGGCCCATCTCCTGGAATCTCCTCCATGCTCAAGAATGTGCTGAGAGACATAGCAAATCTTGCAACTGCACGTATGGATGAGCTATCCTGGAAGACCTGAATCAGCTGCATGTACCTCCTCATGCTAGCAGTTGTGACAAGGACACTAGCAAAATGCAAAAATAGAGAATAATCTGTCAGGAATGATGATGAGAGCAATTGTCTATGACCACTTCCTGCAAAACCATTCCCTTATTGAGGGTTGTCTCGCTGTTGCCTCTCCAGTCACTCTCATTTGCACCAAAGCAGGTGAAGTTGATTCACAATTGCTTATGCTTCCTAAATAGACGGATATCCCTAAAGTTTGACTGACTCAGTGTTAGACTGTGATGATTAAATGTTACCTTAATATTTTAAGCAAGGTGGGTGGATGGATGGATAGAGATATTATATACATACATACATACATACATACAAACAAACAACGCTTCAACCGTTCCTGGCCGATATTGCTATAGATCACCATCAAAGGTCGGATAGCAGGTCAACCTCAAACCACCATCGGACCCTTTCCTGCGATACTGATATGATAAACAATATAATTTGCACAATCTCAACAAAGAAACCGTGAGAAACAGACAAGGTGAAAATAACTATTAAATAAATATTAAAATCGCTCTTAGCTCACCCAAAACACAGTGTGGAATGTGCTCGAGTAGAGCCGATCGGAAGCGGTTACGTATTTCGCTATGGAGGTGCTCCTTCTACAGCTGGTCTTGTCTTTCCAAACACTGCACAATATCCCACTCCAGATCTAATCTAATATCTTCCATGTATTTTCACCCTTTCAAGCATTTCGTGCATGTGGATTCGAATGGCATCTTCGGATGGATTAAATTGGCTGTTGGATTGATTCGGCTGTTGTACCATGGACAGAAGTTTATTTTCCAGCTCTGTCTGGTAATCCTCCGGTTGAAATGCTTCAAGGAAAGCCACTTTAAAGCTGTCCCAACCCCAGATTGTCTATCTAGTAGATTGCCACCAACTTTTTGCATAACCCTTTAGCACTGCATTAATCACCTCTATCAGTTCTTCCTTGCTGAGAGGAGAAATGACAAAAAAATGCATCACCCCGTTCCACAAAGTTGGTGATGTCCTCTGTGGTATATGACTTACCACCAATCTAAGGAACTGCTGCAGGCTCCCAAGATCTGAAGGAGTGGGGTAGTCCTTTATAGCCCGGGTCTTTTCTGGATCCACTTCAACTCCCTTTGCCGACACTGTATTACAAAAAGTGTATTTGGGGTTGAGCAAGGGAACATTTATTCACATTCCGCGTGAGCCAACCTTGTTGAACATAGTCTTCGAGAGAATCCAAGTCCTGAATACAATGTTCCAATGTGAGAGAGCCAACAATAATGTCATCAATGTAGACAAAACACTTTCCTACCAACCCCCAAGAACCTGTTCCATGAGAGGCTAGAAAGTGGCCCCAGTATTTTTCAAGCCAAAAGACATGACCCAGAAATTGAACAAGCCCTCAGGGGTCATCTGCCAAGCATACCTGACAATATCCACTACGCATGTCTAGTGTGCTGAAGATGGTAGCAGCATGCAGGGATTCCAGTATTTCATGCACCTGGGGCATGGGATAAGCATCTAGATGGGTCTTAGCATTCAGCCCTCTGAAGTCCACACAAAAACGGAAAGACCTATCTGGTTTTTTTATTAAAACCATGGGAGCAGCCAATGGGGATGTTGAAGGCTCTATAATTCCCTCAGTAAGCATCTTGTTGACATACTCTTTTATAATCTACTTCTTCTGAGAAGAAATCCGGAACGGACAGTGATGAACAGGGAGTTTATCAGTAGTGTGTAAGTTGTGTGTTATTATGGATGTCTGTCCTAGGTTTTTCATCCATACCACTTGCCACTGATACAGCAAAGGTTATATCTCCTCCAGTTGATGCATGCTGCTTGCTGTTGCAGTGCTCGTGGGGGGGTGTGGGTCTTGATCTCTACTGCAAGTAATCCTAGGTATGCCCCTCAAAGCTCCTCATGAGCCTTAACCAAGAAGGAACATTCCCCATCCTCAGGCACCACATATTTCCAGGGTTGAAAAGATATGCTCATATTAACAGCTGTAGCCGAACCCAGCCCGAGAAGGACTAGAATGGTCAGGTATACATCTGAATGTAACTGGAGTTCCCAATGTACTTTGCTTTTGGCCCTGTTCTTTGCTTCATCTGCTAAAATGAAATCGACACCCAAGGCTGGCTGTAGTTTCTCACAAGGCTCTGTTATTCGGTCCCACCAGCTCTCCTGCATTAGGGTATACCAGCTTCCAGTGTCCACCACACCATCCAGCACCTCACCTGGACAGGAACCACCAGGAGGGGGGGGGGGGGTTAAGGAGGAAAAGACAGAAAGCCCAATGTTGGACTGGCTGCTCTTTATCTTGGTGGTTTTGGGAACTGGAGCCTCCTTTTTAATTGAATGCACTTTACTTCAGTAAATCTTTAGAGGAGGCCCAGTCCCACTCCTCAAGCGAGCCAATCTTCACCAGACCATCAACACTAGTCACACCACCCCTCTCAGTCCCCCAGCCAGACGGGGATTGCATACATTCAGTATGCGGCAGACTATCTTATCTTGCTGCATCTCAAGGTCCCACTTCAAGCACAACAGTCATAAGCAAAGTCCCAGATGTTTTGATTCACCTGTTGTACCATGGACAGTTTATTTTCCAGCTCTGTCTGGTAATCCTCCAGTAGAAATGCTTCAGGGAAAGCTGTTTTAAAGCAGGCCCAATCCCCGCTCATCTATCTGCTACCTTGCCACCAGCTTTTTGCAGGACCCTTTGGTGCTGCATTAATCACCCCTATCAATTCTTCATTGCCGAGAGGAGAGACTGCCAAACATGCATCGCCCTGCTCCATGAAGTTAGTTATGGCATCAGTAGAGGGATGGAGTGGACAGAGAGATTGTTTATGCCTCACGAAGTCTACATGGAGCAGAGATGAATTACTCCACTTCTGAGAAGGAGTGTTTGGCAGTAGTGTGGGCAGTGGAAAAATGGCATAATTTTTCTGGAGGGGGTGGAGTTTGATGTATTCACAGAGTGCCCTCACCTGGATATTTAACCAACCCAGGACATCCTCTCAAATGACCAGGTGGGTGCTGCAACTCCAGGGTTTTACCTTTAAGGTGTTCTACTGGAAAGGGTGTGGCAGCATGGTCCCTGATGCATTGTCACAGATCCCTGAGTCAACAGGCATAGTGTGTGGCTACAGCCGATAGCCAGTGGACTCATTTACCTCTGGGCCTCTAGGACTTGGCTGATGCCCTACATGTATGTGCTGTGTGCCAGAGGTATAGGGAGGCTCCTGGTGAGCAAAACCCGGGTCACATACATTTTGAAGAACTACATGGGGTCCTAAATCGATCAGTGCCGGAAAAACATGGGCAATCTAAAAACTCCAACTGGTGGTCCCCGAGAGGTACATCCCTGAGTTTTATCAATAGTATCACAACAGACAGCCCATTTGGAGAGCACCTTGGTCAGCTGAAGACTCTGAGGCTATTGGAAGTGGCATGGTGGCGCTCGGTATGAAAGGATATACGTGATCACGTGAAAAGGTGCTAGACATGCCAGATGATGAAAGGCCCACCTGGAAAACCACCAAGACAGCTACAATTAGCCATGGTATCAAAACCAGGGGAGATGTTGGGACCCTTGCCTTCCACTCCCATCAAGAAGATGGTCTTGATGGTCATGGTGGATTATTTTTTTTAAATGGGTGGAGCCATTTTCCCCCCCGACAGATGTTAACACTCAGATGTGTGCCACCCTGAAGACTTAAGTATTCACCCGTTTTTAGGTACCGAAATACGTAGTATCAGACAGAAGTCCGCAGTTCACTAGTGATTTAATGCATAACCTATACACGGCCTGGGGTGTAAAGCAGAAATTGACCACAGCATACCATCCCCAGACAAATCTTATGGAGAGGGTGAACCAGACCTTTACGACTATACTGGCCTACTACGTAGGTGACCGCCGTCAGGACTAGGACAAGTGGCTCCTGGAGCTGCAGTTTGCCATTAACACAGCCATGCATGAGGCTACTCATGCAACCCCAGCCTTGGTAACGCTAGGGCAACAGCTAAAAGGCCCACTGGACCGTCTGATAACTGCAGCTCTTTACCAGACATGCCCCAAAACCATACACTTGCCACCCTGGAACAATTGAGGAGGAAGAATAAAGAGAGATTATTAAGTCCAATAGCGTGACATGCCAGATATTACAACACCCGGCAACGTAAAGTACACTACTCGGTGGGTGATCTGGTCTGGGTTAGGACTCACCATCTCTGAAGCCACTAAAAAGGTATTCCTCTAAGCTTGCACCTAAATGGATAGGTCCAGCTTTAATAGTGAAGCAGCTAGAACCTTAACAAATACCCTATAAAAAGGGTAGGAAATCTGATATGAAGATAGTTACAATGTATGTGGTCAACCTTAAGCCTTACTTCGGAAACCACTCAGAGGCTGGGGAATTATATGGCATTGCCGCATAAATGCTATCCGATTTGCTTTTTTCTCTTAGTCATACTCAATGTTAACCCTGTTGCTGCCTATGGTGGGGGGAATTGGGGGGGGGGGGGGAAAACCACAACAGGCACATTGAGCAGACGGTCATAAAGACGACCTTTGGGGGGAGCATGGTCTGTTGCTGTGGTTTCCAATGATTGTCATGGAAAAAGGATGCCAGGATACAGTTAAAAAAGGCAGCGATTAACATCATTTTGGACCAAAATTTTTGTGCCTTTCAGATGCCTTGGTGTCACAATCTCTCCTAACCCATTAACAGCTGTGTTTGGGGTTCTTCCAGATGGGCTTAAAGTGGAGCAGGACAAACAAACTGTCATTGCATTCACTACACTTTTGGCAAGCTAACTTATTTTGCTAAACTGGAAGAATTCCAACTCTCCTCTTTTAAGTCAGTGGGAAAAACTATGTTTTATACTATTTGAAATTGGAAAAAAAATTAAATACTCAGAGGATCTGTACAGATTTTTTTCAAAACATGGCAGGATCTAATCAGTAATATGTTAGAATAAGCTCTTAAAGCACAGAGGAAGCAATTATTTCTGCATTTCTTTTTTCTTCTCTATTTATTTACAAGCCTTAAGTTTTACCCTGTTGGCCATGCTCTCTTTCTCTCGCTCTCAGGGGTCGGGGTCGACTTGTTCTCAATCCTGCTTTTTGTAAAAATTGATTTGTATGGAATGATTACAATAAAAAAAAAAAAAAAAAAAAAAAGTGAAAAAAGGTTTTCAAAACATACTGATAAACAGGACCAAACAAAAAAAAAAAAAAAAATTGACCATCCATGGCCAGAGAAAGGACTGCCTCACCAGCTAACAGATGTGGCCACCTCAAAGACTTTGCCAGCCGACCCACTCTAAAGTAGAGACAGGTGGGATAGTCAGGAGAAATTAAAGTGGGTAAGCCAAGAGCAATCCTTTCTATATATACACATACTTCTACATATTCCTATATACACACACACTAAGTGCCAGGAAGGAAGGACAGGCATCCGATCAAAGATAAAAGGAAGGCTTCATACCCAGCCATGAGGTCATAATGGAAGGGCCAGGGGAATAGGTTTACCAGGAGCTAGTCATTTCCCCAAATGACAGGTGGTAGGGGGCATTGGAATTGTCATCCGGAAACCCAGCCCTGTCAGGGACTTTGGGGACTGCCAGAGAGCACAGGCGGGGGGAGGACTGTCCTGGCTTCCACATGACCCAGAAGTGCTCCAGATGACTTGGGCAGGAGACCAAAAGCAGTTCCCAGGTCGACTTTAAATGAGAGCCCACTTCCTCACTTTAATGAGGTCAGAAGGCAGTGGGCTACACCCTCTTGGAGAAGGAAGGAGAATTGTGGATGGTGTATTTTTGCCGACGTTTGGTAGAAAAGTTGTCTTTGTCAAAAAAATAATAGTTTATTTGAACCTGAAATTGGGTTGGATATTGCTGGGTCTGTGGTTTGGGGCTCAGTGGTTGCAACTAGCATAGTCACCTGGATTTCCTGGCTGTTGGTTGACAGGGTCCTGGAAAAAAAAATTTATAACCAAAACTCAGACCTTAAACCCACAAATCCAACACCTGGGAACAGAAATGAGTAGAAGAACCACCAGAAAAGCAGGCAGATATGTTAAGCAACTGTTCACCATTGGGAAGCCAACTTTTGTAGGAGGACAGCTGGCTAATGTACAAGGTCCAATTATGGGATCCCTTTGTGCAGGAACAGTACTTTGCTAAAGGAAAACTGATTGGCCACTTTGACAGTGCTACTTAATACAAGCAAGCATGAGAAACGTACCATCAAAGAACCAAAATCCCTCCAAAGTGTTGCAGAAAACCTCAAGGACTCTAACCACGAAAACTGCGATCCTGTGGTGGGCCATTTGTTATGTATTTCAGCATCCCGACCAAAAGACAAGGCAAGAATAGAACAGAGTGATGAGGATGCCATTTTTAAAACTCAAACTGCCAGACCCAAAACAAAGGAATCCCTGATGTCCAGACTGGGGGTAGGAGACTCTTATTTCTTACTGGTAGATTAGGGGGGGGGGGGTCATCATAGAATACATGTCTGAATTTCATTACTAAAATTTGAGACAGAACCTACTGTTCATGAAAAGCGACTTCCGGACTCAATTTTCCTGCAGTGCCACAGGATACTCAGCCGCACATGTGATCTGTCAGTAATTGCCGGACTCACGAAGATGGGATGGAGACTCCTGAAGACCCATCTTAAGTCAGACAATCCATGCTGAAAGCTGAATCAACCTCCAGGAACTACAGCTGTTATTAAAGCAGGGGACAACACATCAATCTGTATTAAACAGACTGGACACTGCAGTAAACAGAACTGAATAAACCATCAAAGCACTGCAGTAGGCGCTTTACTATCTATAGCTTTTGGGCATCGGATTGGTACCTGGAGTGGATTCAGCCATACAGGTGAGCATTTCCAGTATGGTAAGGAAAGGCATTGTGAAGTGATGCCTGAACCCAATGAAGGAAACCAACTAACACTTAGTCAAATACATGTGGAGAAAAAATTCCCCATAGTTGGACTTCAGTTCATGGAGGCTGCCTCCAGACCAATGAAATTAACATGGGAAAAGAAATAGAAATAGGGATGCACTGTGAAGGGAACCGAGTAGCACTTGCTCCTACAGTGCAAATGGATATCAGAAATAAGTATCCCCCGGTTATAATTAAGGGCATGCAAATAGTAAAGGGCCCCATCTTTAACAAGTACAGGGTCCAAAAATGCTCAGAGGCCACAAAATAATTAGGAGTCTACCATAAATTAAAGACTCTCCCAACTAAATAGGGGTGACCAATCAGAAGTATTGTTGAGGTCACATCACTTCATGCCTCTGCCTTCATTAGCCACACCAGCTGACAACATGACAGAGCAGGGTGCAACACAGAAAGAAAGAAAGAAAAAAAAAAAAAAAAAGTATTGGACAGGGCAGACTCTATCCAGTTCATCTGCTTTAGCAGGCAGAGGGTGGTGTTTCAAATGCCAAGGGAGACACGGTTACTGGCGACAGTCCACCGGGGCAGAGCCACCTCTGAGGCAGCAGTGGCTACAAACCCAATGAGAGGCAAACTGGCAGCAACCCAGTGACTGTTTCTTTTTGAAAAGGACGGACGGACATTGGAGCTGGACGTCACACAATTGCCTCCGAAGTATTTTACCCCCTTGTGGGACTGGACACTGACCACTACAGGGTTTAGCCGAGTGGGAAGGGGGCAATGCAGGTGACAGGAAGGAAGGACAGGTATCTTGTTCCTGATAAAGGAAGATTTCACACCCGGGCAGAAGGCCATAATGAAAAGGACTGCGCAAACAGGTTTACCAGGAGCAGGTCACTACCCCACAAGTGGTAGTGCTCCAAGGGCTGAACCCAATTAGGACACCAGCAGGGTGGCATGAGAATTGGAGTCCAGAAATAAAGCACTGTCGGGATATTTGGAGACCAACAGAGGGTGCTTCCAGGGGAGTATTGCCCTGATTTCTGCACAACCCAGACATACTCCAGATGATTTGGGCAGAGTATTAGAAGCAGTTCCCGGGTCGACTTTAAAAGAGGGGCCTGCTGCCTCACTTTAATTAGTCAGAGTTTGGAGGCAGTGGGCTATGCTCTTTCAGAAGCAAGGAGAATTGTGGAAGGTGTGTTTTTGCTGGTGTACTGTAGAAAAGATGCCTTTGTTAAATAATTATTTGAACTGAAATTGTGTTGGGTATTGCTGGGTCTATGGATTTGGGCTCAGTAGTGCCCCTTCTGGTTACAACACATACACCACACCCTAGAATTAGTAAAAAGGAATAAAATTTAAAAAGAGCTACTTCTGACATGGACAGTAATAGTGAGGCACTTTGCAGATATATTGGCAATGGTATAGAAAAGCTCCAATTGCATTTATTGACCTACTTCTGCTGAATTTGTTGGTTGAAAGTACTCAATGTGGGTGTATCAGAGAGGAGGTTCAGCATTGTACATAATGGCACTCCGTTTTGTTTTAATTCTCTTCTTTGCTACTACCTCCAGGAGGTCCAAGGTGTGCCCCTTAATTAGCTTGTTGATTCATTGGAACTCACTTTTGGTAAAGTTAACAGTCCAGGAGCCTCATGTACAAACACTCTGTGCAGAAGTCACACTAAAACATGGCATACAGACAAAACTAGAAATTCATTAAAAAAAAAAATTCATATGCATCAGAGCATTCTATGCACTTTCCCCTCTATAAACCCTAATCAACGTGAATTTCAACACGCACATGCGTGCGCCTACAGTCCCACCCCGGCTCCTCACAGAATTTCACTTAAATATGCAAATCAATATAAATAGCCCCTCCCATTCAGTGTGAATGGCAAAAGTACATGTTAAAAAAAAAAAAAAGAATTTCAGTAAATGCTAAATGGAGATCCAGCTCAGTGAAGTGGAGGCAAGGGAAAATATACTATTTTGTACTTTAAGCTGTGGTATAAGTAACAAAGGAACTGATGGAGAGGCACATCGTGGAGTCACTCACAAGTTCAAATTCAGAATGTTGCACAGTGTAAAAGTGTAAATCAAGTGTAAATAATTTGCATGTTTAATAAAACAAGCAGGCAGGAGATGCAGCATTGTGGTTTATTCTGTTTTAGATAATATTACAATGGTGACCCCTGTGCCAGGGATGTGAATCCACATGGTGATAGTGCTGCTGTAGCAAGCCCATCTTCAGGCACTGACTGCGCACACACCCCTGCCTTGGAAACCTCTGGGCAACCATCTGACCGTGTGCTGACGGACATGGTTCTGGAGTCACATAATGCAATAGCTGATGCTGTAAAAGTTGTGGAGAAAGGACTTAAGGAATATAAATTCTGCACTATGTGATACTGACCACAAATTAAATGAATTGGCCTAGCTTAAAAAAAAAAAAAAAAAAAAAAACCCACAAACAACCTTGCTGCATCCGTTTACCCGTTTTTACATTCTGCTAATTACATTGAAATTTAACACAACCAGTTTGTACTATTTTATGTCTCATTATATACTTGCTGTTATTGGTCTTGATGCAAATTAATATATTTTTTATAGCAGAAGCCTGGATTCCATCTTTTGCCTGCATCACTTAGAACTTAAATTATCATCACTCATCTAAATGCATCTAAATCCTAAGACAGCAGTTTCCAACTTTTTTTAGCAAAGCATGTGTAATCTTCCCACAGACCAAAGTTTATAAAATTAAAAAAAATAAAGAGAATTAAAAAATCAAAAATAAAAAATATACAAATAAAATATTGTCACTTCTTCAAAAGTACTAAATTCAGTGGCAGCAATTGGCTTGACTTTTTTTTTGCAAGATTAAAAACTAAAGAATGCAAAGCAAGACAAGACAAATACTGCTTTTTTACTAATAATGTAAAAAGCCTGAGAGAAATTACAAAATTTTTTTTGGCTTTAGGTCTAAGATGCCCTGTATGACTTTTGAAAGTGAAATATTGGAAAATTACCTGAATAATGTCTATGGAAGATATACTACCAATTAATTTCAAAACAGAAAATATAGTCATAAAAACAGGCTTAGGAGGACTTTTCAAATTGCACAAACCGTCAGGATTTCAACAAAACGGATGTCTAATGGAAAAAGTAATGGTCAAATGACTGGACATGAAACACTGCTCAATTACAGTATATTATTTTAATAAACAAGGTAATTGGGTTATAATAGTGAAGTCACCACTACATCAGGACATAAGCAAAATTGTTAAAACAATTTAAACAGTAAAACTGTTTTAGTCACATTTCTACTACTGCAGCGCCACCCACATGTTGCTTATTTGCCATCCTTTTTTTCTTATTAGTAACTACATCATTTGCTGCCAGGCATCTGATTTGTGTAGCTCATATCAATAAAGCATCTTTTTTTTGGAATAGCATTGCTTTTCAAGCCACATACTTAGAATTTGCAGGTACGTTTGCCAATAAGTCAGGTTTCTATGCCTCTTGGGGAAGAAGTGTGTTCCGCTACATTGGGGCCAGAGCATGTGGCATGAAATAACAATGTGATCTATGAACAAAAAAACGGCACCTCACAGGCTATAGTGATAGGGTAATATACAGTGTGTTTGCAATTTAAGCAGGGAATATGGTTTGCACATTGCACCACCACTGCAAACTTTCCAGCTCAGTTTCTTTGACTTATGTGGCCTACATTCTGCTAACCAGTAGCCATAACCCTACATCCGAGATAAAAATCTCAAATTATAAAATTTGTCCATGACGTCGTTTATGGTGAGCAAAGTTTACCTCTTGGTACATCTCCCATGCAGATCTAATTTGTGCAGTTTCTTTCAAATGGGACAATAATGCATTTTGACATCAACAGTGGTAACAGCGACCTATAGGATCAGTGATATAGTTCTGGCACTCCTAAGAGAATTTTTTGCAGGGCAGCCTGGCTTCTGCACTTGAATGAAGGTGATCTTCCAGACAGTAGAGAGGTTAATTTCCAATTGTTTGAAAGAGCTATTTGTGGCCTTTAGAAAGAATGTTCTAGATGCCCACAGGTCTGCAAAGGGATTTAAAAAGCTCTCCAATTAGGCAATGTGATAACATACACTTTAATAAAGTGCAAACCAAACTAAACATCTGAAGTATCAACAAAGTAGATTCAACAAAAGATCCTCTCTAATGATGGATAGTCATAAATGCAGGGGTGTACTTATTTTAAACATGCAAAATTTACATTTATATTTACTTAACATTTCATATTCCATTTTATAAGTTAATGTGACATTATTTTTATATTATATCACCTTCTTCTGTAGATCATGTTTAAATGAAGATCAAATCTTGATGCATTCATTGGTTGGGGAATCCCCATTACAAATAAACCTACATGTATATCAGTCAACAGCAGCGGTACAGGTTGTCAAAAAAAAAAAAAAGGATATATTCAGGATTATCGTGGGATGAGTGGAACACACAAAGTTTGTGTGTGGATCTACTCACGCGCTGTAAGCTTAAAGCCATATACACACTCTCTCTCTCTCACACACACGCACCCGTTTGTAAGTTTTCACTTTACATGCTTCCACTGGGATCTATCATTAGGAAACAATGTTCATTTTCACTCATATGCAGGTGACACCCAGTTATACCTTTCATTTAGATCAAATGAAATTTCTGCAATGTTGTCTTTAATTAGTTGTGTTAGTAAATTAAAAGGAGTGGATGAATGAGAACTACTTGTCTTTAAATACAGAAAAAAAAAAAAAAAAAAAAAAAAAAAAAGAAGGAGATGCTAATTGTTGGAGGGAATGATGCCGATCACAACAATATTTTGTCATCATTTAACTCGGTTGAAATCCCCATTCATTTCACTGAATTGGCCCGAAATCTAGGAGTTATATTTGATTCTATAATGTCATTTAAAGCACATATTACAAAGTTGTCCAAATCATGTTTCTTCCATCTTAAAAATGTTAGGAAATTAAGGCACTTTCTAAATAAACAGGATTCTGAGAAATTCATGCATTTATTTCTAGTTTCTAGTCTGCTGTGATTTATTGATTGTCATAGCAAAAGCTATTCTCACGGTAAACATTTTAATATGAATGGCATATCACAATCTCCTTTGGTGTGTAATGTTATTCGCGGAATATATACACATTACCTTTCTTTTTGCCTGTTAAAATTTGCATCGCTTCTCCATGATCATAAATATACAACTGACCGAATTGTGTATTCTTTGAAATTCAACTTGTCGTTGCTTTAACTGTTCCGGGACCACCGATTCTCATAGCGTATGGTCTATTATTGTGTAAATCCACATTTTGTGCATTGAATGATGCAAATGCGAAGAGACTTTGTTGTCTACTCTTTGCCTTTTATTTCTGACCTCGATTTGTCCTGCTCTTTTTTCCCCCCCAATTACACCTGGTTCTGATGGTTAATCACCTTTTGTTTTGCGGTAATGTGTTCTTTTCTATCTTTTCTTTGACACTGTAGCGACTGACATGATAAAATGTCACAAAAAGTTTTACTTGAACAATTGCTGACTTCGTAACCCCAAACGACTTTCTAGCACCCTCTCCAATCCCTCATCTCCAGCATCTCGCCCCGCCCTGCCCCCCCCCACTGCATCAATCAATACCCCACTATCAGTCTTCGTGCTGTACTCCACCCTCCCTCAAATCAGACTGAACAGTCACTTAAAACCAAAAAGGCCTGAACCTGGCTGGGACACTACAATACTTTCGAATTTTACCGCTTTCATATTCTGTACCTTTCCCTGCATATGAATCGCACCATTGTTTGAGCCTTTCTAATTACACTGCTTTCATAATCTCTTATCTGCCTTTTTTTTCCTCTCCAACACCTTTGGGTCTCTATTCTCCGTATTGTCCTTATACGCTTTATAGGTTATAGGTGTTGAGAGCACAGGATCGGTGTGCACTACGTGCTTTTACTGCGACCGATTGTTTTTTGATGGGTGTGCTCTTATAGGATCTCTTTTGTAAGTAGGGCGTGTCTTTCAAGAATCTCATGTTCCACGTCCCCACGAGACAGCCCTGGGACAATCTCTTGGCACCAAGTCTCATGTTTACGGTCCCCGTGAGACGCTCTGTGGCAAGTCTCTTTTGTCTTATAAGCCTTTTAAATCTCTACCAAGAACTTCTGAGAAGATCATGTATCGTCACCTTGCTTTTGCTTTCCAGGATTTCTTTTTATAATTGAGATATAAAGCATTAAAATGACCAAGGTCTGGCATACTTGTCTGAACTTATGACTTACAAACCAGAGCGCACATTAAGATAAAGACGCCGGTCTGCTTAGGATTCCAAGGATTAATAAAATAACAGTGGGAGGTTAAGCTTTTAGTTACAGGGCCCCTAAGCTGTGGAATGGTCTGCCTGCTACTATAAGAGATGCCCCTTCGGTCTCAGCTTTTAAATCCCGGCTGAAGGCTCACTACTTCAGTTTAGCATATCCTGACTAGAGCTGCTGATTAACTGTACAGACTGAATCTATGCTGTTAGTCATTAGCACTAAAACATAAGCAACATGATAGTTATAATTGGATACTAACCCTCACCTATTCCGTTACTCTTCTCGGTACTCAAATGTGGCACTTGGTGCCACAGCCCACCTGCCAAGTTGTTTTGCCTGTCTAAGGTAAAGTCATCCCTGATGGAGGATCGTAAGAATTGTGGGAAAGAGGTGTCCTTTCATTGGATTGGCTAGCCCAATGCCGTTTCAGCTGTGGAATGGCCAAATGGAGGAGGCAGCTTGATGGCGGAGGTCTCCAGGACTTTAAACAAATCCAAATCATATTGTGATATCTACTGTTAAATTCTGCTACGTACTTCTAAAATTTGTATACACTGTATTGAGGATTTGTTCTGTGTATTGTATTGACCCCTTTTTGTACGCCCAACCTACCTGGAAGGGGTCTCTCTTTGAACTGCCTTTCCCAAGGTTTCTTCCATTTTTTCCCCTACTGGGGTTTTTTTGGGAGTTTTTCCTTGTCTTCTTAGAGAGTCAAGGCTGGGGGGCTGTCAAGAGGCAGGGCCTGTTAAAGCCCATTGTGGCACTTCTTGTGATTTTGGGCTATACAAAAATTGTATTGTATATCTGCAGAGACTGTCACTCTGAATACTCCACATCGAAACTCAACCACCACAAGGGAGTTCCCAGATATAGCCTAAACCAAAGGCAACCTTGGTCCCAAAGAATACCCTAGACAGAAAGGCGGACAACTTCAGTGTTGCCAGATATAATCTAAACCTAAAGTGTAACACATCTTAATCCCAGAGAATAACCTATAACACATGGAGGGTAATATACCTTGGCAATTGGTTTTAACAAACCAATGATTCTTTACTCTCACTCTACCTATTGGGGAGGTTCCTTCAGCATGCTAATTCTGTAGGACACAAAAAAGGTAATCTCTCCCATACCAGGTGCCCCTCATTTACTTTAAATCTTCAATCACTTTACAGACAAAGTTTAGAAATTTAAAAAAAAATATTAAAATAGAATAGCAACAAACAATATCAATGGGTAGCAAAGTCTGGATATATGTAGTCCTAAACAGAAAAATGACTAATCCTTTAAAGTCAGAAAGTTTACTTAAGATTAGCACCAGTGTCTAAAGAGCAGCTTTTAGATTCAGATGTTTAGCTGATGAAATTTCTTGCCATCTCCAGTTCCTTTTACTACTAGGTTATAAAAATTTTCTGGTCGGTCTAAAGTAAACATATATACAGTAGTGCCTGCTGTTCTAAAATTATGATTTTATTCCTCCAGGACAATGGAGGACAGTCCAACTTGCAATATATCATACAAATAAATGTTATACTAGTGAAATGGTAAATGGTTTGCTAGATCAAATATGATGGATTTCAGTTGTTGAACATTAGGTACCTCACAATCTCAGAGGCAAACTTTGCAAGTAGGCTGAAGGTAAATGATCACCCAACCAAATGGCTCTGGAGCAGAATGAGTTACCACAATCTTAAAACCAATCTCTGGCCCCATCCAGTGTCTCACAGCTAGTGCCCTCTCTTCACAACTGGTATACAGAGGTAGATCATTGGTACCACTTGTGCAGGTCACTGCACTGGGACAAGGGTGGGATGTGGGTTTCCCTTAAACCAGG
Source organism: Polypterus bichir lapradei (assembly GCA_026402145.1). Lineage (NCBI taxonomy): Eukaryota > Metazoa > Chordata > Cladistia > Polypteriformes > Polypteridae > Polypterus > Polypterus bichir. The sequence goes on along the minus strand of JANRMT010062792.1, from coordinate 124,618,430 downwards.
TGCTGCATATTGAATTAGAGCTCACTTTTATCAATCTAATTTTCTCCCCTTTTACTTAGGCAGGACATTCCATTTTTTTCAGCTCCTCACTCAGAGCAGAGGTCTACTTCTTAACTGCCAAGTATAAACCTGGAGAGCAGCCAAAAAGGAGGATTTTCTTTAGCTCATTCTTCATACACCACACAGTGGTAAATAATGGACATTCAAAATTGAGCAACTCTGCAATAGCTGAACCTCAGCAACCAAGGGTGGTAGCAAGGAAGTCTTCAACAGCTTGCACAGAAGCATGTTTACTACTCTAAATATATTTTACCATACATTCTTTTCCATCTTCTTCAGTACAAGTAAAACCAGGGAACTGTGAAGGATTACATTTAATTTTGTCTGCACAAGGTTACATTTATAGTCTATGTGCGCATATTAAAATTTATCAGCAATGTACAAAGAGGTGGGTGACTCAAGTCACATGACTTGGCACAAGTCTTAACTTTAATGGCTTACGGCTTGCATGACAATACTTAAAACATGACTCGCTTATTGATGCCTTGCGACTTAACTTGGACTTAAGATAAATGACTTGCATTCTCATGTTATAGCATACCAATTATTTTTCAAATTGCATTCTTTTAAATATAAATTCTGTTAATATATTCCAAGCACAGTCATCATGAATAATCCACGTGCCGGACAGCAACAGCACTGAGGATTGGCAATTTAAATATTTTCAATTTACTGCAGATTATAAAGAATGAAAAAGTTGTCCACAATATCAGAGTCAAAAAAAAAAAAAAAAAAAAAAAACACCTGTACAACACCTTCAAACTTTGTCATTTCAAGATTCATAAAGACAGTTGCACTTGCTAGAGAGAAGACCTCAAATATCGTGACTGATGAGTAACTGGAAACTGCTGCATATCTCCTTGATTGGATGTCATCTTTACCAATTCTATTTCACGCTGCTCCATCTAAACCACTCCACAATTTCCCACATAGACTCAAGTCAATTATTCTACTCAGGGGGCGACACTGCGACCCAATGTATACTTTGTTTCCCCATCTCTGAAGTGCTGATCCAAGCAAAGGCCCTGTCCTGCTGCCAAGTCCCACAAAGGGGATGTTGCAGAGAAGAGCAGTATAAAATGCTTTATCATACAGTACGTGATGTCCCATAGGTCTAACACAAGGCTGCTGATGTTATGGCCAAACATAAACCAAGATATCAAAGTAAAGATTTCTGTAACTAATTCAATGGGCAAGTGCAAGTGTGGAGTTCTCATGTTCTCAGCTGTTTCATTGTAATGTGGCAACTTTGATTTATTTTATGAGAGAATATTGGCAACTAAAAACACTACACAAGCTAAAACACTGCCAAGGGTGTGAAATTAAAATCAACAGCTGGCAAGTTATTACATTTTTGAGAGGTAGATTGTTTTAACACCTTTTATAAACTACCTGTTATTTCTATATACTTTGTTTACTAGAGATGATCGCGGTTAAATGATGAATACAACTCAAGTGAGGGCAATGCAAAACTGAAAGTTGAAGCACTTCAGTTTAGCTGAACTACTATTTGGGTATCTGTGATGGTGGGAACTGTTGACGGACTTTCCCTCATATTTCAAAGTGGCAGTGAGAATACAAGTAGTGCCTTCCTCCATCCAGTTACTGGGTTAGGCAGGTGTTTAGTCATAGAGAGGCGATAATGCAGCCACACGGTTCACAAATTAGTGAACAAATTATTTTCTACAAGTTCAATGCCTTCTAAAAGATGACGAGTTTATGAATATTTAAATATGCAAGATTATATAAAAAAAAATTTGAAATGACAGTTGATAAAGTATACTCTGAAGTGGGCAACACACTGGTAGTGCTGCTGCCTTGCAGTAAGGAGAAGAGGGTTTATGTCCTGCATCCTGCTTCAGTTTACATGTGCTCTGCAGGCCCATTTGGGCTTTCTTGCAGTCCAAAAGCACAACTGGATTGGCAATACTAAACTGATCCTAATGTGTCAGTCTGTTTGCACTGCGATGGACTGGTATCCTGTCACATATTATCATAACTAGTTTAAAATTACAGATAGTAGAAAATGTAAACACTTTTACTCTCAAGTCTTTTCAACTATAACTTGGATCTGCTTGAATAAAGCCAGCTACTCGGCTTAACTTGCTTGAATGTAATCATTATGACTTAAAACTTGAAGAAAATTAGGACTTGAAGCTAACTGAAGGGGGATACCACTATCTGCATGACTCATCACTCTGGATTTTTACTAAAAGTAAGAATCTTTTGTAGCAATGTAAGTCATTTGACTGCTCAGTAAATGGGCCAAAAAGAATAAGATTCCTATATTTTGTACCATATAAATTAAGCTAGTACAGCCCTGGCTCCTTTGAATTAGGCTGTGATCAGTGTTGGTGCTTGCTTTACTGTTGTCTGTCTTTAAAATGCCACTTGGATGGTCTCAATTCTTCCACACAAAGGAAAAAAAAATATATTTTTCCTTAATGGATCAATCTCATGGCTCTGAAGTCTAGAAAAATTCAACCTCACCTTCAAAAATCTACAATGATGTTTCTCATTAGACAGAGAGCACCACCTTAATGCCAATCTAGAACAGTTGGATAACAGTGAAAATATGTTAGGATGTCCGATTGAAGAAAATCACTGGCATCATGATGCAAGTTTCATTTTTTTTTTTTTTTGTGCCACGATTTTAGTTATCCTCCAGATACAAAAAAATAAGACTAAAAATAAACACTATGTAAGAGATAAACATTTGTTTAATCTTCCACAAAACTAGAATCCGCAAACACTATTTTTAAGAATCACATTTTCCAACAATTCTATTAAAATTTAATCAAAACTATTCCTTAACATTTTTGATTAAGCAGCATTATGCTTTATGAAACATTCAATTTCTTTATGATTATTTTAAAAATTACAAATACAGAAACTTAGTTTCATACAACACCCATAATAACCTAAAATTTCTGATGCATTAATATATAAATTTGTCTCATTTTACTGTCTGGAACCACAATATGTTATTGTTGTGGTGTGAAATTTTGCATACAAGTTGATAAATATTTTGTTTGTCTTTATTTGTATGGTTAAGTATGGGGGTACTTTTTAGGACCGAGTCTCTTTGTAATTTTACAACAGGGTTTTGGGTGCTTCAAACCAGTTTGGCAAGTGATTCTCTGCAGGGCTCTCTCAATCAACCTCCACGGCTGAGGAGCTAGCAAGCATCAGCTCAACAAATGGTTTTGGGGCAGGTGTGAAGGTATTCTGTGCCCCACTGGTCTGAAGTATGGCCATTAGGAATTGGCTTGTATCAGAAACCTTTAAGTACCATGATACCCTATTGGCTGTAGGGTTTGGACAGAGAATCTATAAATTTGCTTGCTTTACCTCACCCCCTCGCTCTTACCAACTGATGAAGGAGCATCTCACACACCATGAACAGAAAAGGACAACACAATGAAGAGCACAGCTCAGAAGCCATACTGAGACAGGCATGTGGCCTGTTCTAAACAAAGCGGACCAAAAATGAGGACTTGCGAGACATTTTAAATAACTAACACGTCTGTGTGCTGCCTGAAACTACATATCAGCATTTATCAGGTTGTATGGTTGCCAATATTCAAATGTACTTTGCATATTATCTATA
>JANRMT010062792.1:124600041-124614360 GCA_026402145.1 Polypterus bichir lapradei | reverse complement strand
ATATATATATATATATATATATATATATATATATATATATATGACAGCAACACTCATCACTCACAACAGTGACAAAACAATTACATTGACAATCATGTTACGTTATTTTCAAAATGTTTCCTTTTCTTTTTCATTGCTTCTTTAACACACTACTTCTCCGCTGCGAAGCGCGGGTATTTTGCTAGTTTATTAATAAAAGACAAAGTTACACTTTAATGTATTACACCTAACTGCAAGAAGGGAAGGTGAGGAGAAGTTATATGGAACAACACCTTATAAACAGTAGTATATCTGTGCGATTTGAAGCATTCTGACAAAGGCTAAATAATAATACAAAAGGGGAAAGTAGAGTGATATATTACTCTACCAAGACAAAACAGTTATGATTTAATTTCCCATTTACATCTTCTGTATTATGTAATTTATACCAACATAACTAAAGAAATCAGAACCAATGCCATCTTCATCTAGTTTGCATTAGTTCATCTCGGACTTCTCCTGCACAATTGTCACTCAGTTCACAATTATGTAAATTCTATAAGTTTCTCTCATCCTATATGCACCACCATGATAAAAATGGTTATCCATTCCACAAGAAAAAACAGGTTTATAGAATGTAATCCTTAATTTCTACTAGTATTACACAATCTAGTGGATTCTGTCTAAGATTAAGTTTAATATTCCATATCCCAATTCCCTTCCTTATTTAAAAATTTCCAATTTAAACAGTGTTTAGTTAATCGTTGACATTCTGCTAAGGTAAAGCCCCCCCCCCCCCCCCGAAGCTAGCTTCCAAAACTAAAATTTAACATATTTAACATTTTCTAACTTCCTTAGTATTGCTTATAAAGTTCTCCACAAGCAGCAAAATTTGAAAAGACCACACTTAATTCTACACCAGAGTGTTTTTTTTAAAAAAAAAAAAAAAAAAAGTCTTGGGGATGGCTGGCTGCTTTTATTCTTGGACTGAAATTGACCCATCCAGAAACCTATTCGCAAATCTACCTGTTCTGTTCACATACACTCATCTATGAGGTTATGATGACTACTACAATATGTAAGTTAGTAGATTTCCATTCAAGAATGGGTAATCTAGTCTACCAGTGTGCCATAAGCTTCATGAACAATTACGCTGAAGTTTACAAACACTTAATGGAAACTGCATTTGCAGATTGTGCTTCATACAAACCTTGTTTACCGACATGAATCACTAATGGCTTGTGCTTCACATAATGTGCTTAATTAAAAAGGTTTTGAATAGCAGGACTTTCCAAAAAGATGAAACCAGGACTTGGTCTTAGCATCTGTTTGACAAATACCAAAAAGCTAAACATTTATTACCGTCTCCAACCATAAAGCTTCCATATATGGCAAGACTCAATGAAAAAGTGTTTTAGCATTTAATCTGTCCCTTCTTGCATCAGTCCTCCTAAAACAGCTTCATTTTGGAAGTCTGTTTAAAGAGGAGTACCTGCTCCAGTTCCTCTGTCATGTCTACCAAGTCCTCAAACATTTAAAAGGGAACCACAAGCGAACCATTTTTGTCCAGTAGAAAACTACTTGTCTGTACCTCTCATTATTCCTAGGAAGCACAATCCCCTTTTAAAGGATTTGCAGGCAAGTTCATTTACTTCCATGTTTTAAAGTAAACCACCGAGATTTTTCTCCGTTTCATCCAATCTGAACACATATGCAGACTCTGGCCAAAACTGCTCCGATACCGATGAAGACATACCACTTATAGCTTTTACAATATTTTAAAATTAAAAAAAACACACACCACACCCCCCTCACAGCTAGCATCACCAAATCTCACAATGCATGTTGACAACTGCAGGTTACTGCCTTCACCTAATGCAATCTTCATGAGCTGTATAGTCTTTCTACTGTGATGGTACTTAAACCTAAAATCTGCTGTTAAGTCTTCATGCCTTGTGGCACTTGACAAGTGGATCTGCAGCATTACAAGCTGTGCTTTTATTACGATTTTCTTTTACTTAATTACTACATTGTGAAAGTTATTTCATGGTATCATTATACTATATGATCATTTACATACTAATAAATGATAAAATGCTTATAAAAGTAAGATTGCTTTGCAAGTTTGGATTTGAACATATCTGGATCGTTTCTCCTGTAGACAGCAGGTTTAACTAATGCCAGTTTTAGGAGAATTCTCTGCCCCTGGCATCTGTTGATCCATCTAAACGTCACCATAAGACACACAAATCTTGACCCACTACAAAATTTAACCTCCACTGCAGCAGTACAGGAGTAACTGATGTTCTCTTTCCCTTTAATGAGAAAATCTTGCACTAAATGTTTGAAAAATATTTCTTCACTCAGGGGGAATTGTAGATGCAGTATATTGAATATGCTTTAAAAGGTGAATGGTTGTCCTTAATATTTCTACAAATTCCTACTAGTTAACCACACATTCTAATGATCTATTGTACACTAATTTCATTTTTACAACCCCTTGATATTTAATACAGTGAACCTGCTTTGTAAAGCATTTGATGGTGCTCACTATGAAAGATTCCAGAAAATGACTGAAATAAATATCACTAAGCAAGCCAGTACCTTGTCCGATATTCTGCAGCACACATCTGATCGCAAAAAATCCTGGATTATCTTCCAGTCTGGAACAAGAAGCAAAACCAATGCTAGCACTGACGTGAAGAAATTGTTATCCAAGACTTGAATAATAGTGATTAGAAATGTGTGCAACATAGCAATTTCAATTACAAAGCAAAATGTAATTAACAAAATCAGCATAGGACAGAATTACAATATATGTGGTCAACAGCCTGTTAGAGAAACACTGCTATTCAAGATGTGGTTTTTGGAACTGAATTTAATACAACAAATAGTCACACTTTTTTTTTTTTTTTTTTTTTTTTTTTTTTTTTTAAAAACACACAAAGATATGTAAACAAAATAAATACAATAATCATGAAGAGTGCAAGTTTATTCATTCAGCCTATGGGAAAGTTAAATCAAATTACTTTACCTAGCAGCCTGTAAAAGGCCCGGACTTCCAACATCCTATCAGATGACACAAGAATGCAGTTTTTTGCTATGCAAAAACTCCCCTGCTTTTTTTCTTGATGCTGCAAGTGGCATATTCTCCTCTTCACTCTAACAGTGGCCAGAGAAGCAGCCTGTGAACAGCTCTGTGAATGCCTCATGGCCAACACTGTGGGTGGATTATAGCACCAAAAAAAAAAAAATATTACTTTATATAATTAATTCATAAGAAAAAATACAATTATAGGAAATTGTTACATGTTAAACGCACATTTATCGCTTATTTCCAAATCCTACTATTCTAATACAGTACAGGCCCACACCACAAAAGGGACAAAGTTTATCCTGGCAAAATAAGCCAAAAAGGATGAAGCAAAAGCGGACCAGGAACAAGGACACCACACATAGCACACTTACTCATTGAGTAATTTAAATAAACCTATTAACTTAATGTTGTTGGTGCATCTTTGAGATGAGGACTATAATGACAAACAGAATATGGGAACATATGGACAATGACCATACTTGACTTTTAATGCAGGACTCAGGAGCAGTATGATACTGGGCCAGACTGACATATTCAATTAATCAACCTTTTGCGGCAACTGCAGAAGGATTTTTGGAAAAAGAAAATTGACCGGTCCCATTAGTAGCCAAAAAAAAAAAAAGCCATACATGAAAAAGGTGGTTGGCTACAACATTTATAAGATAACAAGAAATACAATAGCAACATTACAAACAAAGTTAGAAATAAAGAATGTCATACTGTAGTTACAACTGCTTCCTTCGATATTAGCCAGTCTAGAATTAAATCCTGGTCTTAGCTGCTGCCCTGGTAGAATTTACATCTTCTCTCTGTCTACATGGGTTTCCCATACACATACCTGAATAACACTAATTAGTAATTCCAAAAATTGGTCCAGTTATTGGTTCTTGCTTTGTGTCCAATACTGCCAGGATAAGCTCCCCTCCAATCCCTCACAACCCACACCACCACCTTCCTGGAGAGTTAAGTGGATTTGAAAATGTTATTTGAAATTAAGCATACAAACAAATTAAAATACATGAAGCATAATGTTGATAGAACAATGAGGTGTAATAACTGCTCATCAGTAGTGCAACAGTTTAACAGGCAATACAGATTGTACTGCTCAAAAAAGGTACACAGCCCACAATACAAATGCTTAATAAAAGAAAATGCATACAACAACTATAGAAGCAAAAGACTTCCTTGGCAATTAACTCGCCATTTTTTACTTAAAATACCAATACTGGAGGACTCTTGTGTCTGTTGTCCCCCGCCACCATCAAGTTATTTTACCTCTAACTGATCTTATTGTTTAAATGACTGATCTGCCCCCCGTCTTTCTGCATTTAGAAAAGAGTAATAGCGCAAGATTTAAAGCTCCTAAGATATAGTGGCCCTTCTGCGACAATGTTAAGCCCTTAAACCCAAAGATTGTCTTATCAATTCACCTTTTTCAGTGGAGTTTGATCCTTTAATTATAACAATTAAAACGGGAAAGACAAGAGTAGCTGCAGGGTTGCAACTACTTCAATGTCAGTCCCATGAACATGGTCACTAGGAATTGATAGCTTAAATAACCAGAACACCTAGAAAAGCAGAATGAAAATCATAATGATGAAGATAAAAACCAAGCATAAAAAAAAAAAAATACAATAAATTATTCCTTTGCAACATACATAAATGCCTACTACGTTTAAAAAAAAGAAAATAGCAAACCCAAATTTGGAAATGTATCATTTCCCCAGTTGTCTTCTGTTTATTGTTAAACATCATTATTGTGTAGCTAAGGAAACAACGGACACTGGGGGAAAAAAAACTACAAAAAGAGTTAACTTAGAATATGGAAAAATGTGAATCTCATACAGCTGCTCTTTTTTAAATACAGAATAAGAGGGGGTAGAACAATGAGATCAATTAGCAGTAAAATGATTTGCCATTTCTGAACCTGGTTGGAGCAAAAACCTGTAGTCACAGGAGCTCTCTAGAACTGAACCAGAAAACCAGATATAGACTCTGCTACTGATTAAGTATAAAAGGGAAACTCCACTTTAAATTGATTTGCAAATTATAAAACCTGGGGTTATATCCATAGTCCCTCCTTAAACCCACAGAATCTAATTATACACTATAAGCATCTGGTGCAAGATAACATTCTTGCACACTTTAAACACAACTATTCTTTATACTTTACAAAAGTAAAACGTGAGGTTAGTTTGTGCTTTTGTAAGAATGGAAGAAAAAAGTGGTCAAAACATTTGAATAAAAGTGTAAATCAGCACCCACATTAAACGACAGTATTTATATTAAATATTTTAAGCTATGGTAAAGTTTCATATACATGAAATCCTAACAAAAAATTAAACATTTTACATTCTTGCAATACATTACTGTTGTACTTTAATGGATACGAAACTAAAAAAGCTAGTTTGTTTTTAAGTCACCTAATGTCCAAGAGTCTGGATTTTATATTGAATATGACTAATGGATCTTTGTTCCAAGAGGTAAGTTAGGCTTTTTACAGAAACTTAAATGAATATTATAACAAACCAAATACACAAGGCAATTACTAAAAATAAAGAAAACGTCCTAACTCGGCTAAAGATAAAAACAGCTGTCACGGCGAGCCATCATTGGGGTGTAAGTAATAATGGAGCCCCGGTTGCGCATCTTAACACGCTACTTCAGTATAATTAGTTGGCTGAAAGCACTCGGTGCTGGTGTGTCAGAGAGAGAGAGAGAGAACAGTGTAGCAAACTTCACTGGCAAACAAATAACAGTGACATCACAAGTTGCAGTTTTTTTCTTCGACTGCCAGCGAAAAAACAAAGCACATACAAACGTTATTTTGAAAGGAGTCTACAATACATTATGGCAGTCTTTGATTATTTCTAAACAAGCCAAGCCCATTTTGCATGTATTTAAGCAATTCTCCCTCTGTTCTCTACAAATTAACAAGGACTAGATAGATACACCCTGTAACATTCATTTTTACCTTTTCTGCTTTTTAAAGATCGCAGTGTAGGGTTGCGAAAGTAGATCTTGTCATTGAGGAATATACGGTAATTTGTAAACGAACAGCTAGCTTGTTCAGTCACCCATTAGCGACCGGCTACTGGGAATTAAATCACGGTTAAACTGTGATGCAACAGCATGCTGTAATTTGCTGAGCAAATGAATTACACAATTTATGTTTATAATGAGTGGCCCAATGTAGTTCCTTTGATAGCCTTAAATTGACATCAATTATAGAATTGTACATATCTGCGGTACTTTTGAAATATTTCCTCCATGTAGTTTGCAGCCCGATTATTGCCATTTGACCGAACTGCCGCCAATCACCCACACTGCGTACGACCATGCTCATCCACTGACGATGTGAGAAAGGCCGGCTCCGCAAACTCCCCATAAGCTAATGGAGTTAACTGCGCTAAACGGCACTTTGTGACGCCATACCTAGGGTCAATCGGGATAATTAAGCTCATTTAACTTATGTGGTTGATTCTTTTTTATAATATTAATATTATTTAATAATAATAATAATTAATTATGCCGTATAACTGCCGATGTTCTTCATTTAGCACAGTGTTTTAGCAGCGCAAAACTAGAGCTGTTAGGTCGTGGGCGTGGCTTTACGCATTCGTTTTCTTGGGCTACACGAAAGCTTTGACTGCTCAAAAACGTTGACATTTTTTGCCATTGTCAAAAATTAACAGTAGAGGCTTATTTTATATACCATTTCATGCAATCTACTGCCTTAAATGGTTGCATATTTTGAGAAATTTAAGATGAGAAGAAGCTTAAGTTTATTTCTAAAAAGCAGTATTTATAAGCTCCGCCTCTGGTCAGCATCTTTTCAAAGACACTTTGTAAAGTTTACACTCGCTAAAGACGCCGCACGTTTTCGATTTATCATCCATTTATTATTGATTTTTCTAAATATAAAATATACGGTATGTAAAATATGGTAATGGCTAAAATATTTTTACTTCTTTAAAACGCTTACCTGAAAAAGTAACTGCCGCGTTCCTGCTCTGATGTCGCTTATTGAACAAGCGATTACAAAAACGCGCATGCGGAGGTCGTGAATTAACGCAAATCAGTAGGTGTTACAATTGGCTAGGAGTACGATTTGGTGATATTGTAATGTATTTTCAGATTACTTTTGAATTTGACCGTTTAAAAAAAATAATGCTGCTGTAGCATTTTACAAAAAAACCCATACTTTGTAGTCTTTTCTTTGAGCGAGGCTGCTGTAGTGCCATCACAATTGCGTTGTCCCCACCTGCAAGATAGAAATGTTTAAACACAAAATGTTAGAACAGAATGAACTTCTGTTACCATTCAGACATGTCAGTCGTTGATATTCTATTTGCTTTTGGGCAAAATACCTTTGGTTTATCTGTTTTAATTTTCCTAAAGTAATTCTAGGTTCCATAGGTTAATTTTATTTTAATTTTATTTAAAATATCATTTGTGCCTTGTCTTATCGCCATTAAGTAATTTTTTCTTCAGTAATAGCATTGGTATGTAGAGTACAGGGAATTCTTACTTGCTTGTTCACACAACATGCAGCACATTGCCATGTTGGTGCCATGATAAACTAATGCAGTAAAATACATACATTCGATATATTGGACAGAAAGCACAAATCACTTTAAACATCTGTGGGTATGTTTATATTCATAGATGCCATGCAGGAGAGTGGCACAATGCCAAGGGATGATTTTTCCTTTTGCAATGGTTTATGTGATGGCGGTCAGTTTCAATGTGAAATAGCATTACCAAACCTGCTTAAACTAATGCAAGACGGAACAACCCTGGACAGAACCCACTCACACTTAACACTCACACAAGACCACTTGTAATCACTAAATAAGTCAATGTGGATATATTTCAGGATGTGGGAGAAAAACTGACAAAGATGCCATGTAAATTCCATACACACAATGACCAGAAACTGTATGTAACCAGCAAGGTAGGCCTATATCAGTTCAATTACTGTTATTTCAATGTATTGCATTATTTCTTCTTTGCCATGTTACTATCAAAGCAGTTTTATAGATAAATAAAAGTAGGAGCCAGTCTTCTGATGCACAGAAAATTATGAAAAAATATGAAAATTTTATCACATGACTAAAAATTGGAAACTAATGACTACATAGGTAGGACTGCTAACCCACTGCACTTTGACTCTATTTCCTGCTAAGGTGCCTTCTGCATGTCTTTTGCATCTCCTGATTTCACATTGTAAATTATGCTTGTGTGATTAAGAAGGTTAGTGTTTCTTGTGGTGAATTTTTATCATGGGCAGCACTGGTTCTGCCTTGTGGCCATTGCTGTTTGGATGTGTAGAGGTCATGAACGGTTAAAAAAGGGAAAAAATACATCCCAGCCATAAAACTGTCCAAACAAACAAGTTTCCGTTAAAAAATTGTGAAACCTGGGGTGTCGCTATAACTTTCAACTTTTTAGGGGCTCTTGTTAATGCCATGTAGTTTTGCAAAGATGAAATTGCGTTTTGGTGACGGGTGTTGGGGTATCCCCCATGGAGTTTTACGCATGTCATCCAGATTGCAGGAATTGGGCTGGGCTCTTGAAAATCAAGAGCATAGCTAGGCTATGAAGTTAACAAGAAAGGGGCATTTGGGATGGTTGGTTGGGGTCTTGAGAAGATAAGAGGCTAAAGACCTGGAAGCTGTCCCCAACGACACGACTTTATGAACCCAAACCCTACACAACAGTAGGTAGTGCCAGATTGGAATCTTTGTGTGTCCTTAGACTGTTAGAAGACAAAGTACTTAAGAGATAGCCACATGGACTGACTTAATATGAGAACACCACACAGAGGGGGGCCCAACACTCATGTTAAAACAATGTATATGGAAACTGTATAAACTCACTGTAAAGTTTTCTATATTGGGTTTGTTATGTTTTTCTGTAAAACATGTTAGATCATAGTGGGCAGTAGATAAGGTTTTGGGAATACTTTATATTTATGTATTTTGTTTCTGTATAGTCAATCAGTCATTATCCAACCTGCTATATCCTAACATGGGGTCTGCTGGAGCCAATCCCAGCCAACACAGGAACAAATCCTGGGCAGGGTACCAGCCCACCACAGGGCACACACACACTAGGGACAATTTAGGATAATCAATGCACCTAACCTGCATGTCTTTGGGAGGAAACCCACGCAGGCACAGAGAGAACATGCAAACTCCATGCAGGGAGGACCCAGGAAGCGAACCCGGGTCTCCTAACTGCGAGACAGCAGCGCCACCATGCCACCTGTGAGACAGAGTCTTCAACCAAAAACACAACTGCAAACAAAAAGCCATAAAGCCAGTTTTAGAACTAACTGAAACTGAACTATTGCTCAAATCAAGCAATATTAATGACGGTGTGAATTGGTCATCAGACGTTTATAAGGCCAAGTGAAACTGACATTTGTTCAGTAGATTCCCACCTGCCAAGTTTCAGTGAGTGATGTTTGGTTTGGTGTTGGCTTCATATTACTGCTGACATCCTGCACTTCCTTGTTGCCCATTTATGGGGTAACTAAAGATCTGGACTCTTTACAATTCATCAATGAGACTCTGGCGGAGAAAATAGTTGTTGAAATGAACTACTATGCTGAGCAGTGTCGGAAAAGTCACAGTAAATCATATCTTGTCGCAGCTGCTGGCAGCCTGTCACTGCAGACAATATGTGGATGTTTTTCAGTCTCCTGATGCTGCAGGGAACAGAGAGTAAACTCATCCAGAGATGGTACTAGTCTACAACCTGGTTGTTGCCGACTCCCATTTTTGGTGAAGTTATGAGTGAACATTATTTTTCACTCATTATGAAATACCTACATATTACTAATCATGATGACTATGATGAAGGTAATCACCCAACACCAATCTGTACAAGCTGTGGGATGTATATCAGGTGATCAATAAAAATATGCAGAAGGTGTATGTTCCCAATCATGACATAAGTAATGAAGTAAGTCTCATTGGTTAGGAGGGAATTCTGTCATGGATACAGTACATTGCATCCAAATGGATGCAATTTGGTATCAAGTTCTACATGCTGTGCAAAGCAAGCTTTGGGTACTTCTGGAACTCAATACATTACACTGGTAGAGAGACCAAGCAGGTTGGCAAGTACCCAAAAGGTTCATGATGAGGGCAGTTCTAGGTGGGTTTCATTTATATTCTAGTAAGAACACTAAGAAACATTATACGTGTTATGTTTCTTTGTCATTTCTCTTTTCAGAACATTCAACACTATAGCATTTGGCATGGAACATTTTACAGTTAAAAGGATCTTTAGGGATAGTCAAGAAATGCATTATGAATTATTATAGTGATCATCGCTTCAGTCTATGATAATTCTTCCTTTAAAAAAAGGAAGCACTATAAAGATTTAGTACACACATTAACTTTAAATTAAGTCCAATTTTCACCTCAATACCTTTCCCTAAAAATTCACCCACAGTACTACTTGTCTCAACAGCTCATTCTATAACTCATCAAACAAAACAGAAACAAATCAAGAGTAGGGGAATGAGGAAAAATCCTAACATAACAATCCTACCGATGGGTGGAATTCCAGACAGTTGTGGATGACAGAAGTGTTGGAATGTCACCTCCTCAGGATTTGGTTAAAACTATAAAACTCTGGAAACAACACTAAAACGACCCCTCCTACAGGTTCTGGCTGAGAGGAGAAGACTGCAGACTCGAAGAGCGCTGGCAGATCAACAAGGACTGAAGGCTGTGAAAACACAGACAGAAGAGCAAGAATTATATTTACTTGAGCTACACAGCAAAAAACAGCAGATTATGTCAGTGACTTGGACAGCAGTGACTGAAGATTATGAAAACTAAGGTTGGACAGCAATGAGTGAACACCCTGGAGACACTGCCTGATGAGAGAGTACCTGCAACTCAGAAGAGACTGGCTGAATAGTGAATACTGGACTTCAAAGAAACAGTCTGAACAGCCAACACTGTGGAGACTCTGATTTGAAAGGCTGAACACCAGAATCTCTAACATGAGTTCATTAATACCCAAAATATCAAACTGATCCATTAAAGTGCATTCACTATTTTAATTTTTTTCAGCCTTTTAGTTAAATCCAAGAGATGTTGTGTACTGCAATTCAGTTGCAGTTTATTCAGTTTAGAACTTCTAAATTTAGCTCACCAAACAGTTTTGCTTTCTGCCTGGCCATCATCCAGGTCTGTTGCTTTGTAATGATTAGTCAAGTGATGGAAGGGTCGGGCAAATGAAAGGCAATGATAAGGACTAGAGGCAGAGCCCTTGCCCATTCCTAGCAATTATCGTAGAAGGATCCTTAAAGAAACTGCTGTCTGCTCATATCTTTTTACTACTACTTCAATTCATTTATTTGAGTTTGGAGAATGAGATTCAAAGAAGTACTTAAACAGATGTGAATGAAATACACAGATAAGACCACAGACCGATATACAGCTGGAGTCCCGAGGGATGCCCTGTTTGCTGTCCCAATTGTCCAAAAGAATGATAAATAATTAATCATGAAAAAAAAGACTGAGGTGCCCATCGTAGTTCATTCTCAATAGCAAACAACTAAGCTTCTCTCACCAGGAACTCTGTTCTCCTCAGAAGATGGTCCAACAATGAACTCTGACTTCCATGTAAAGTGTTGATTTATATACCATTAGTGCCAGAAGGGGAAGGCCTTGTGGTGCTAGGGTAGAAGTGACATTAGGCATCTTCCAGCAATTTCTTCTCTACTCTACAGAGGCAGATGGAGAAGAAGTTTGTGACTGTGCAGCAACTTTGTTCTTTCCCGTATGTTTCCCGTTAATCAAGCTCAATATTACTCACTACCCATTTCCACATGAGTTTGTTTAAATAAAGCAAAAGTCACATAACTGCACCATTTTCTTTACTCCCTACAAATTATGATGAAGTATCTATAATAATGGATTTAACTATATCTTTAACTATGTGCATACTTTCTCAAACCTCTTAGTGAGTTGCAGGTCGCACTGGACATGAACCAGGAAAGACTCTTGGACTGTGCACCAGTCCATCACAGGGCCCATATCTTAAAATATATAGGTATTTGTGAATTGCAGAGATGTATTCAATGTCATTTAATTCAGCTTATTCTAGTTAAGCACATTTCCACTTAAAAGCCAGTGTGCTATACAATAATTGCAACTCATGTCTCAGCCAGGGTTTTCCCCCTAGCTGCAGTACAAATTCATGTTTTATGTCTCTTTTGTCCAATTTTATTTTTTTTTATGTTTATTATGTGCATCTTTCTTTATTTTTGGTTTTGTTGATGTATACAAGCTGTCTTTGTTATGTTCCATGTGTTTTGTGGTCCATCAGGAAGCAGAGCCACTTGCTAATCATCATCAGGTACTGCCCTACACTCTACATTCCGGAGTGTCTTCCACAGTTCCTGGTGGTTCATTGTTAATGCGCTTGGGAGTGGGGAGTGTATTGCTTGTGCTTAATGATTGATTGCTCTGCTTTTCAACTGTTCCTGGGTATCTGGATCTGGACTCTGATTTTTGATTTGCCTTTAACAGGCATTATATGCCTTTTGTACTCTTCACAGTTTCTCAGTGTTATAGAGCATTTTTCTTGTGAGAATAAACAGTTAAATTCTTTTTTGCCTTTTTTAATAGCTGGGTTTGATGGTTTGTCCCTCTCCAAGTTCACAACTCCAAGTTCACAACACATGAAAAAAGAAGTGTTTTCAATTCTCCTAGGTCAGATGCACTCTGCAACAGGTTGATTTGTGGTCAATCAAATGACCGTTTCTTTCAACAGAAGACTACAGACAAACAGGTCAGTCATATGTGATGTAACAAAAGCGCTCTTTTGGCATCCGACCCAACACAGATGGATACAGAGGCACACGTAAAATAAACCAATTATTTATTCTTCTTCAGCTGGAGGGGACGTCTTCCCGTGTCCCCCAGCCATAGCACAGTCCTAAAAACACCAACAAATACAAAAACCACACTGATTCTTCCTCCACTCCTCCCAGGCAGCTTCATCCTCCTCCACCTGACTCTTGCGCTTTGATTAGTGGCTCTAAGCTTCTTTTATAGCCCACCTGGAAGTGCTTCAGGTGATAATTAACCCAAATTAGGCTGCACTCCTGGGTGTGTCTGCGTTACAGCCCACATGGGCTCAGGAAGCCTTGCAGATCCCCCTGGCGGTGGCCAAGGAGCCCAACAGGGATGAGCTCCAATATAACATAATTGTGGCCCTGATGCAACCCAGGGGGGCTGCCACCAAGTGTTCCGGGGGATGTAATGTGCATCCCATGGCTGCTCCCCCGGATCCAGTGCTAAAGGGGCGTCCTGGCCGGGCATGTGTCCCGGCCATCCGCTACAGTGACTATACATTCACTCCAAAGCAGAGTTACCACAGACACTAAGAAGAGAAAGAAAAAGGAATAATTTGTCACCTGTAAAGATTAAAAATTTAGTGTTATTATAGGGCAAAAACTGCATTGCTGGTAAACAAACTTAGCTGTTATAGTAGAATTACAGTTTCTGTCGAAGGCTTTAAATACATTTCCTGTGATCTGTTGCATTGTAGAGCAGGTTATGCATTGCCTTTAAAGCAAATCACATTCTTTGATTCCCCTTTTATTTACCTTCTTCTGGTTATGGTTAAGCATTTTCATGGCCATCACTGCAGACCACTTGTGCTTAGATGACCAAATGATATGAAGTTGCTCCTGAGCAGTACTCTTTGTTTCTTAGAACTTCTCGTCATTAAAGTTTTTTAACCTGGTGACCGAACTTGCACTTTACTTTTCAACTTTTTGTTCATTTTGTTTTGGGTTTATTGTTTTTGTTTATTTAACATTTTTTTTGATTGATACTGTATTAGTTACAGATCCCATTGCTCAAAATCTTTAGAAGGCTGCAAAGAAATCTACACGCTTCAGTTAAAAAAAGCAAATAAGTCAAATTCTCACTTAAAGGATCTGCTCAAAACTTTTTTAAAATATGGCAGGATCTAATCAAAAACATTTTAGAATAAGCTTCCATTTCGGGGAAAAAGGATACCCTTCCTTTTTTGTTCCTTTTATAGAGTAGCAAAAAAATTAAAAAAGCAAATAACAAATCAGGCTCAGCTGTTTATGGTCACATTATTTTATGTTGTAATAGCTAATATTCTAGCTTAACTTAATATTAATTCTAATATATCTAATCAACAATACAGTGGTGTGAAAAACTATTTGCCCCCTT
>JANRMT010062792.1:124552275-124590041 GCA_026402145.1 Polypterus bichir lapradei | reverse complement strand
ATATATATATGACAGCAACACTCATCACTCACAACAGTGACAAAACAATTACATTGACAATCATGTTACGTTATTTTCAAAATGTTTCCTTTTCTTTTTCATTACTTCTTTAACACACTACTTCTCCGCTGCGAAGCGCGGGTATTTTGCTATTACTTATAAACAGTGTCATACACAACATGGATGATGGACATCTGGGCCAAGATGGATGGTGTCTTGCCCAGCCAGGAAGCCTGTGTACCATAAGGCTCTGTATAGACAGGCCTCCTAGCCGAGTTGGTTAGTGATATGTTTCCTGATCAAACAGGGCCATGTGCTCCGCAAATAAGCTAGGTGGCAGCATCCTTCTGGTATGACTTCCATTTGGACACCTCCAGGGCTGCATGGGAGTTGTAGTTCTGGTGCCCAACCCTGATGGGGTCCTCAGGTGCCACTAGATGGAGCTGCTGAAGACAGGTTCCCCTGTCAGGGAAAGGTTCTGCCTGACTCAGAAATGCATTCAGGTGTTAATCTTGTTACACCAAAGGCACTCCCGGGTCCAGGTTGAAAAGGAGCATTTCCATCTTCCCTAGGTAGTTGGATTCAGGAGAGGAGGAGGAGGAGGACGAGGTGGAAAAAGCTCACCTGGGAAGGGGCAGCGGAGTGACAAGAGAAGGAAAAGAAACTTGTGGTTAGTTAAGCTCTTATGAGAATAATAATAATAATAATAATAAGCTTTATTTATGTAGCGCCTTTTATACACTCAAGGACACTTTACAATTCAATAGAAGACAGTAGAAATTACATACATGAAAAATAATACTCATTGAATAGATGTGTTTTTAACAGATGTTTGAAATTGATAATAACCTTTCCATGCAAAGGCTGAGAGGGAGAGAATTCCAAGTTTTATGGGCTATCACTCTGAAAGCTCTGCCACCCATAGTTATTAACCTGTATTTAGGTAGAGTGAGTAACTTAGCATCCAATGAACGTAATGCACGGGAAGGAGTGTAAAGAAGCAGCAGCTCAAACAGGTAATGAGGGGCTAAACCATGAAGGGCCTTAAAAGTGAGAAGGATAATTTTATATTTGATTCTTGAAGAAACCGGTAACCAATGAAGCTCATAGAGGACAGAAGTGATGTAAGCAGATTTTTTAGTGTGTGTAAGTAAACAAGCAGCAGAATTCTGAACATATTGTAATCTGTTGATATATTTAGTCGGGAGGCCATAAAACAAAGCATTGCAATAGTCCAGGCGGGTAATGATGAAAGCTTGAATGAGTGACTCTGTATCTTTCACAGTGAGGAAAGAATGCAGGTGAGTAATGTTGAGAAGATGAAAAAAGGCTGTCTGTACTATTGAGCTGATGTGTGATTGAAAAGTAAGAAGCTGATCAAAGATGACACCCAAATTACGGACTGATGCTGAGGGTTGAACCAGGATCCCATCAATGTCAATTTTTAGCCCACGGAGGGTAGAGAGGACAGATTTGGTGCCAACTTTCTGTTTTATCAGGATTGAGTTGTAAAATTTTTCTGTCATCCAATGATTGATTTCCTGAATGCAATCAGTCAGTGCAACAGGTGAAGATGTTGCAGTTCCATCCACGCTTACATAAAGTTGTGTGTCATCAGCATAGCAGTGGAAGCTCAAACCATACCGACAGATAATCTCCCCTAATGAAAGCATACAGTATAGATGTTAAAAAAGATTGGACCGAGAATAGACCCTTGAGGGATACCTTGTGTGAATGAAGTAGTGGCAGATTTGGATTCCCTAATGAAGACTTAATACGGGCGATCACTGAGGTATGATGTGAACCAAGAAAGAGCGGGACCAGAGATACCAATAGCTGAAAGTCGGGACAGTAAAATGTCATGGTTAACTGTATCAAATGCTGCGCTCAAGTCAAGAACTAGAATAGCGGCCATCCCAGAATCTGTGATGTGTGTAAGTCATTGGCTACCTTAAGTAAAGCAGGTTCAGTGCTATGTAGGGCTCTGAATCCAGATTGAAAAGGCTCAAGCAGGTTATGTAAATTTAAATAATCATTGAGTTGAGCAGCGACAACCTCTTCTAATATCTTAGTCATAAATGAAAGATTAGAAATTGGGTGGTAAAATTTTAGCTGTAAGAGATCTGAGCCAGGTTTTTTTTTAAAACAGGGGTTACAGCAGCAGTTTTTAAATCACTTGGAACAACACAGGTGCAGAAACTACAGTTGATAAAATGAGAAATGGGGGCAGAAAGTTTGTCAGTGCAAGCCTTAATCAATAAATTAGATGCAGGATCTAGGTGGCAGGTAGATTGATTTAATTTAGATATTACTTCAGCAATATAAGTTGGTGTAGTGGAGTTAAATTTAGATAAATAAACTGTAAATTTAGAAGTATGATCAGTCGACAGAGATGAGGAATGATTAGTAGGGAAACTTTGATATATGGTCATCATTTTTGACTGAAAATAGTCCAAAAATAGGTTACAGTGCTCAACAGAGAAATACAAAGTTTTACCAGCAGGCTGACAAAGTCTGTTAACTGTATTAAAAAGGGACCAAGGGCGACAAGTACCAAAGTCAATAATTGTGGAATAGTACTTTGAGCCGATAAGGCACATATGTATTCCTTCAGGTGTTCAGTGTAAGCCAGGGCGTGAACAGCCAGACCAGTCTTCTTCCAGAGCCTTTCCAAGCGGCGGCCAGATTGTTTCATAGTAGGCACATCTGCTGTAAACCATAGAGATGACCGGGTAGTAGGAACATTCAAGGATTTAATAGGTGCATAATGATCCAAAATTTGTGACAATGTGGAATTATATAGAGAGAAAATCTATATAGGGCAAGACAACCCAGAGACATCGTGGAAACAGGAAGCACCAAGAGACATAGAGAAGAATAACTGATCAATGTTCTTGATATTACGATAGGTTATTTTTGATATTAGACTTATTTTAGGGAGGGGATAAGTGAAGCTAAATTCAATCAGCTTGTGGTCGGAGATACCAATAACAGAAGGTACTCTTGTTAAATAAAAAGTAAGTACTTTTAAATTCAGGACTGCTGTAGTAAAATTGTGTAATGGGTTTGGGGCAGTTAAACAGAAACTGTCAAGCAAGCAAACATTCACAAATTTCTGGTTAGATATGCCTAAATTTCTTTTCACAAAAACAAAAAAAACAGATAATAGACAGAATTAGCCACTATTATCAAATTAACATTTTAGTAAATCTGTGCAGTTTCACTCAAAGCTGCTAGATTAAATGGAACTGAGCAATGTATGGTATATTCCTTTTAACTAATTGCACATTGTAAGAAATGACAAAAAGATCATGAAGAGTTGAGGGATCAAAAGGCAAATCCCATATAATTGTTGGAAAAAAAACAAAAAACAAAACATGAGTTTATAACAGTAGTGATAATGTCTTCTAAGATGCAAGTTCAATCGTGAAATGACTTAAGATGGTGGATTTTCTGGAAGAGAAAGACAGGTCTAAGTGAGCAGAAGGAAAAAGCCAACCCCTGGAGTGGCGGGACATCACCACAGCCCTTAAGCTGTCCCCCTATGCATATACAGATAACAACATGTATTCTTTTTTCATTGTGCTTTCCTCTATGAAAAAAAAAATTAGACTTTATCAGGCAACCATATACTGAAAACACAATCTCTCTATTTAATATACACTCATTGGTGACTTTATTAGGTCAACCTTCTCATCAATGTAAATGGCCAGCTTCTCCAAGCAGCCATTCAGATACCAGAAACTTAATACATATCACATGCTGATATACTCAAAAGAATTAGTTGATTTTCAACCTGATAAAAGCGTATAACATAAGTGACTGTGACATTGGTATGGTGCCAGACACGGTGGTTCCAATATCATAGAAACAACGGTTCTCCTGATATTTTACATCAGTAAAATGTGTAAAGTGTACAGAGACAGGTGTGATAAACAACAATATCCAGGGAGCAGCAGTTCTTTGGACAAAAAAATCTTGTGAATGAGAGGGGTAAAAAGGAAATGGCCTAAGTAGTTCAAACCAGTAGAAAGCCACAAATAGTCAAATTAACAGTTCTGTAAAGCACTGATGTACAGAAGTGGGTATCTTTGAATACACAACATGTCAGACCTTGAAGTGGACGGCAGGAGAAGACCAGACACCAGGTTTGACCCTTGATCAGCTACAAATATAAACATGAGGCTACAGTCTGCTGGTGATCTCAAAACTTGATGTTTGAAGATGGAAAAATGGTATGTTATCTGATTAATCTCAATTTCTGCTGCAACATACAGAGTGCACAGTTCAAATTTGGCATCCACAACATGAATTCATGACTTAATTCTACCTTGTGTCACTGGTGCAGCCTTGTGGATGTAGTGTTACAGTGTTTGGAACTTTTTCTTCACACATATTTGGTCTCTAATACCACTTCTCATTTTGGAGGCTAAAACATATCTAAGCATTGTTGTTGACCATGTGCATCCATTTATGCCAGTCTACACATTTTTCAGATGGATACTTCCAGCACAACAATAATACCTGTGACAAAGCTTGCAGTTCATTCCAATTCTGCAAACATAAAAATAATTTCAGTTCAATGCAATGACACTACAAGTCTCAGCCCCACAGATCACCTTTATTCTTGCAGATAAACAACATATGTTGTGATCTTATTGGGCCAGCCTGGACAAGAATCCTTAAGAAATGTTTCCAACTCCTTGCTGAATCCATACCTCACAACACTCAGTGTTCTGAAGGCAAAAAGGAGTATTAGTGAGTGCTAGGTAGTTGCACTTAATAAAGTCATGTACTTACATCCAGATGTTTGAAACGTTTAGGCCGGGGTCACCAACCTTTTTGAAAGTGAGAGCTACTTCAAGGGTACTGAGTAATATGAAGGGCTACTTGTCTGGTACAAACTTCCTGAATAACATACAGTTGCATTTCCTGTTTGTACTAACCACTACCTTTGTAACATTTTTGAACAAATCATGAACTCTGTACCATGTTTGAATAAATTATTAGTTATGTAAGATTAAAAAAAAAAATGAAGTCACATTTTTAAGTGAATCATATGACATTTGTACTAATCACCAAATCTGTAGCATTTTTAACAAATCATCACATCTGTTACACTTTTTGAACAAATTATTTTTCACATTTTTGTACAATATTTGAGTTTAACATTGCCATTGTGTTTCACTAAAACATCTATTATTCTTTCTTTGTCTGTAAATGTCTGTTAGTGGGAAGCCTGGCATTTCATGCTGTTCACCAGTGTACTGTAATCTGGGGTATAATTTGACACTGCAACTCTGAGTGAGTCTTGTAGATGTGCATCAGTAAGACGTGCTCTGTGTTTGTTCTTGATGAAGTCAAAAAGGGCCAATTCACAGAGATAGGTTGAACCAAAAAGGCAGGCAACTTTCATAGCTGCTGTACATACACCTTGGTACTTTTCTGTGTGCACAAGACACCAAAAGTTTGGTGCACCCTGCTGGGCTTTGAGGTGGAGGTCATTTTGCAACATTTGGATTTCAATCTCCACCTGTCCAGCATCCAAGTTGAACGTTGTACTTAATTGCTTGGCAATGTATGTCATGTCCGCTTGCATGAAAGGATTTGAAATGAATGACACATGGCTCAAGTTGATCAAAATCACAAAACCTGTTCTCAAACTCTTGGCCAAGTCTGTTTATGACTTGAGAGTACTTTTCTGCAGCTTTGTTAAAATCACCAGATGTAGAAGCATTACCATTCAGCACTGACTGCACGGAGGAAGTGCAGAACTTTTTTTCTCTGTAAATGCATAGAGAAAATGTTCATCTTAGCTTCAAATGCATCCACAGCACTTATCATGTCAGTGACAGTCTTACAGTTCAGATGGTTCAGTTTCCCGGTGATGTCCATTAAAAATGCAAGGTCAAATATCCACTCAGTGTCCTTGAGCAGCAAGGTGTCTTCCCCTTTGGATTGCATGAACTCTTTGATTTCACCCAAAAGTGACAAAAAATGCTGCAAAACGTGTCCCCTTCTGAACTATTGGATTTTTGTGTGTAGTAACAGGTCACCATATTCAGCTGACTGCTCCTCCAATAGCACCTTGAATATCCTGTTGTTTGGCTTTGGAGTGGATGCCATTTATGATCTTCATGATGGGAGTCATCACATGATCAAAGCTGGTCACTTTTGCACATATCGCCTGCTGGTGAATGATGCAGTGGTAATGCAGACATTTTGGGAACTCTGTGTCACCTTTGCATTGCCCAATGAAGCATGCATGTCAGCTCATCATCTTTTCCAATGGTACCTTTTTCTCCACAAAGAACCTCTTCAGCACATGGTTGATGTCAATTTCCCCGTTTTCTTCAGGGCAGTAGTGTCAGGAGCTCTTCGTTTGTGGAAAACTCATTAAAAACCATTAGGCTAAACATCATCAGCTGTACTGCTGCTGTCCACGGACTCATCACATTGGATGCTAAGCCACCTGCATTTAACCAGATCCTGTCAAGTTCCTGGACATAGCCAACACTCTTCTAACCATTGTACTTGCCCCCAGTTGGACATCGGAGAGAATAGAGATGACATCAGGACCATCTTTGAACACAGTGTTCATCATCATTGCTCCTTTCAAGACCTTCCTGTCTGACAGGGCTTTCTTGTTCATTATCAAAACATTTGCAGCTCTAAATAAAGCTTCAGTTGCTTTTTGTGATTTTTTCACTGGCCTTGTGAAAATAGACTGCTGTTTGCCTAAAGCTCCCTTTAACCTACGGGCTATTTTCTGCCCGTAGTGCAATGCCAGGTGGGTAGTTAGCATGGAAGCTTTTGTGGCACTTGCTGAAGTGTCGCTCTGCATTGTGCTGCTGTGCCGTCATAACAGTCACCCCACAAATGAGAATTACACACTTTTTTTTTTACTGTTGTAAAAAAGAACTCTTCCTCCCAATCATTGTGAAAATGGCAAGTTTTCTTTTGCTTTTCTGCCATGTTTTCCTTTATTTTTTGGGGTTATAAACTACATCTAGCTCCCCATCATAGCTGCACCTGCTTGCTTGTCTCAGCCAAGAGTGAGATGAAGGTTTGTCTTGCACACGATGTTGAACTTTGACCCAGACTATCCCCCAATCTACATCAATGCAAATGTTACTGGTTCAAAAAGAACAGCAACACAGTTAAATACAATTTTTAGACAGAGCTCCATGGTGACTAGTGCTATTTTTAGAACATGCCCTGTGGGCACCGTGTTGGATACATCTGGTTGGAGATAAAATTTTGATGCTTCTAAACATTCTGTAGATACAGGCCTAAACAGTTTTCTACTTTTGTTAAAACCATAGCGGACAATTCATCTCAAGTAGTAACCTGCTTAGTCCAGACCAGGGTCGTTGGCTAGAGTCTGTCCCAGCTAGCATAGGGTGCAAGGCTGGAACAAAGCCTGGACAGGGTGCCAGTTTATCATAGGCCGAAAACACACCCACACATCAAACACACACTGTGGCTAATTTAGCATTGCCAATTCACCTAATGTGCTTGACTTTGGACAGTGGGAGGAAACCGGAACACACAAAGGAAACCCACCCAAACACAGGGAAAACATGCAAATGCCATGAAAGGAGGACTTGGGATGTGATCCAGGGTCTCCTTACTGTGAGGCAGCAGAGCTACCACTGCACCACCAATGGCGAAAAGTAACAGAATCAAACACAAAGTCTTTTTAAATAGTTGTATATTAGTGTTCTTGGAAACATACTTCATATGCTTACATTGTATATTACTATGCCTAAAATTATGTAAACTCACCAAGTTGGTGCATGCCTAGCAGAGGTAAAGTGATCTTACCATATGGACAACAGTAGCCTAATTTTCTCATTATATGTTGAACCCAAACAACATAAATTAAAGGGTTTAAGAGATATATACTACAAATAAATGGCACATATGAACTGACTATTGAGTAAATGACACCGTTATTTCTAATAATTTTACAATGACTTAAATCTTTGGCTCTAAATTAGCAGTGGCCACATGAATTTAGAAAGTCTTGTTATTGACAGGTCAAAAATTGTTAACATTAAATTTGTTCTGTATTTTAGTCTGTAATATTTTAAGGGACATGCACATTAAGTTAACTGGAGATTGTAAATTGTCCCATAGTTATGTGTGGAAATGTGCAAATGGGTCATGTTATGGACTTCTGCCTCATACAGACCATTTTCTACTCTGCACCTGGTGTTGCCAGAATAGGATTCCAGCCCTCGGTTATCCTGAACTGAATATGTGAATTTAAGAATGTCATGTTATGTTTCATTCAGAATTATCATTGAATCTCAAAGTAACTGACACTAGTTTCGTCATGGACTGGGAGTCACAAAGCACATAAATCCCTATGAGTTCCAAGAACATTTCCAAAAATGCCTACTAGAGGGGGGATATACTGCCAAACCCAAGCTAGATATAAGGGCATCACAGAATTCAAAGGTTTATTTCCACAAAAATGCTCTGTCTCACTATGAAACTCTGAAGAGCATAAAGGCATAAAGGAGGGATTGCCAGAAAGACAATCCAAGGCAAACAGTCTCAATACAATTATTAATGGAGAAATAGCACATTGAAAAGTCCGCATTTTCAACACTCTTTGCCATAAGCTGGACATTTCTTTGTCGCATGCTTGGTCCCATAGCACACACAATTCCTGTTGTCTGTTTTCTGTTTAATTTTGTGCGACTTATCCTTACTAGCCCCTTTTGCACATTTAGACACTGCGTCCACGACCGCATACTAGCCGTCAGGATCATACTTCGTTAGCTGTGTTCCCGTGCTTTCTGAAGCCTGGCATATTTTAATTTACTTTACAAGGTAGCTGCATTCTTACTCATTTGTCTAAAACATCCATGACAATCTGATCTCTTACCGAGTCACACCGTGTGCCAAAGTTAGTCTGTTACATATTGCTCTATGGATTCTGTCTCTTTTTGCATTCTGTTGTGAAAAACTTACCGTTTGTATGTTCATTTTTTTCTTGCCATGCAATGCTGCTCAAACTTTGCCATTACAGCTATGTACTTATCTCCTCCTCTGGAAATTCAAACATGTTGTTGACTTCCTATGCTGCTCAGCCCACCACCATAAGAAGCAGGGTAATCTTTTGATGCTCATTTCTTTCATTCAGACCTATCACCAGCATATACAGCTCTGTCTGAAGGATTTCCAATTTTTGTGAACATTTCCACTCAATTTTAACTCATTTGCCTTTTGGATGCTAATTACACTCATTTTTATTTTTTTTTGTTTTTAACTCCTGGGACCATGTACATTCACGCCAGCCACACTGATACAATATATCTTTAATGAAAAAAGCTTCCATACATACATCATACATAACAGCTAGAGTGTCCTCTACTGTTTCTTATCAGTACACACACATACACACACGTATTTTATATATATACAGTATAGATATATTGTGGCATGTGGCTGGGGGTGGTACCCAGCCGGGACGCCCAGGAGTACCGGAGGAGAGCTTGTGCCTCCTCCAGACCACAAGGGGGTGACCGCCCTGGTTGCACTGGGGACCATGGGTGCAGAGCTTGGAAGCTCAACCCTGTAGGGGACCGTGGTCACCAGCAGGGGGGGCACCCCGGTGCCTGAAGAGCTCTGGTCCTCAGTACGGGAGTATTTCCGGTGCCAGGGCTACTGCCGGGTCATATGAAACTCCATAATAGGGAGCTTGTCTACTTGCAGCGCACTCTTGTGGCACCTAGTGACCTCAGCAGGCCTGCTCTGCAGGACTACATTTCCCGGCATGCCCTGCTGGCTTCCCACTGGGCACTGATATCCTGGGCCGCTGCCATCTCGAGTGCTGGCAGAGTAAAAAAACCCCAGTAACATCTTCCCTTTACAGTGAACTGTCCGTTCATACCTTTTGGTCCTTCCTTCCAGGTCTGATTCCCCCCCTCCTCCCTGGCCAGGATGTCTATCTGCCTGTTAGGAGTGTCCTGTCTGGGTAAGGAATTATCCCCTCTTCTGGCTGGGTTGCCCATCAATCCCATGTGGCATCTACTATATATATGGCATCTACTGTATACTGTATATATATATATATATATATATATATATATATATATATATATATATACAGTTATGTCCATAAATATTTGGACAGAGACAACTTTTTTCTAATTTTGGTTCTGTACATTACCACAATGAATTTTAAATGAAACAACTCAGATGCAGTTGAAGTGCAGACTTTCAGCTTTAATTCAGTGGAGTGAACAAAAAGATTGCATAAAAATGTGAGGCAACTAAAGCATTTTTTAACACAATCCCTTCATTTCAGGGGCTCAAAAGTAATTGGACAATTGACTCAAAGGCTATTTCATGGGCAGGTGTGGGCAAGTCCATCGTTATGTCATTATCAATTAAGCAGATAAAAGGCCTGGAGTTGATTTGAGGTGTGGTGCTTGCATGTGGAAGATTTTGCTGTGAACAGACAACATGCGGTCAAAGGAGCTCTCCATGCAGATGAAAGAAGCCATTCATAAGCTGCAAAAACAGAAAAAACCCATCTGAGAAATTGCTACAATATTATGAGTGGCAAAATCTACAGTTTGGTACATCCTGAGAAAGAAAGCAAGCACTGGTGAACTTAGCAACGCAAAAAGACCTGGACGTCCACGGAAGACAACAGTAGTGGATGATCGCAGAATCATTTCCATGGTGAAGAGAAACCACTTCACAACAGCCAACCAAGTGAACAACACTCTCCAAGGGGTAGGTGTATCGATATCCAAGTCTACCATAAAGAGAAGACTGCATGAAAGTAAATTCAGAGGGTACACTGCAAGGTGCAAGCCACAAATAAGCCTCAAGAATGGAAAGGCTAGATTGGACTTTGCTAAAGAACATCTGAAAAAGCCAGCACAGTTCTGGAAAAACATTCTTTGGACAGATGAAACCAAGATCAACCTCTGCTAGAATGATGGCAAGAAAAAAGTATGGAGAAGGCGTGGAACAGTTCATTATCCAAAGCATACCACATCATCTGTAAAACACGGTGGAGGCAGTGTGATGGCTTGGGCCAGATTTTTTTAACCTAGACATACATAAAGCTGTTTACAACTCTTTTGAAATGTGTAAATGGTAAATGATAATATCTTTGTGTCCAATAGCATACTAGTGGAACGAAAGCCTGGAAACCATATCCCAAACAGTAAAGGTTTTCTGCTTTTCTATAAAGGCCAGGAGGATATGGAAAAAGATGATCTGCTGTGGCAACCCCTAAAGACAGCAGCCGAAAGAAGAAAATTAATATGAAATGGCATTTTACAGCTCACAAAAGCATTAACGTTTTACAGAATAAGTACAGTTTATAGTGTACCGTTCATGACTAACGCAAGCAAATATTAAAAACAAAACATTACATGGGTTACAGACTTCTTCAGTGTTGCAAAGAAAATGGTCGGGAAATGTTAATTTAAAAAATAATAATAAAGAGCAAGTAAACAACGTGGAAAAACATTGACAGGATTGGCAATTCAAGTAAGTAATCTGGATCAAACCGTTTTTTTTTTTTTTCGGGGAAAATTTTTTTTCGCAGTTCTACACAAGAAGGAATTTACATTTTTTTTTCATATATACTGATTTAAATTACATCTGACAATTTTCGTGTGCTTCAAGAAATAATGAAGCATACCACATATTCTGGCAAGACTCCATCCCGAACATGGTTCTGTCACCTGTGTTCCTAAAATAATAACGAGCTGCCTAGCACCACTACTTACGCAAAAACATAACTTAAACGCCCTTAAGCAGGCAACACGTACACGTCTATCTTGTGTGGTTTTTCTTCACTTTCACTATTCGTTGACTTCGTATCGGTACTCCTTTATTGGACCCAAATGATGTTTCTGCGCTCTCTGATTGGACAACAGGACAAAACGTTGCCGAATCAATGGTACAGGATTTAAGAAAGAGAACGTTTTATTGGCTTGAAAGTTTCAATTCCTTTGATTGGTGTGTTTTGAGCGACCCCTTCCTGCTACACCAATCACACGTGGACACGGACGTGTGAGTGGCTCTGTTAGAAGACGTGGAGAGAGGGGTGTTGAGCTCTGAAAAGTCAAGTGTTGTTTCAGGTGAATAAAACCCTGTTAGCTCGACGATGAAGAAGAGTCTGTTTTTAACAATAAATTGTATATCAGGACTTTAATGTTAGGGTGAAATTGCAAATATTTTCTGCATACTAATGATGTGTTAGTTGGTGCCTGCCGACGAGTCTACGTGTCGCACTAAGAGGGGTGCGCTTATTTGGAAAAGATCGATATGTACGAGTGTGATGGAGTATTTCCCCCTTTCCATTAACTTATTTTCCACATTTAGTCATTATTTCGAACCAAACCTTTGACTGTCATGATTTAGTAAAGCAAGCACCAGTTTGTTTGTCGGCAAAGCAAGTTGGTTGGAGCCAAACCGGAAGTGAGGTGTTCTTCTCCAGGATAAACAGCTGGGAAGAAAAAAGCAAGAGTATCTGATCCAGTGAAACCAGTTGGAGCCCGGTTTTTCTTTCTTTCTTCTTTTTTTGTTTCTTTTCTTTTTCTTTTTTCACCCGGACAAGTCTAGCTCTTATTGACTGGCAAGCAGAGACTGATTGCTCTGGGCCAACTGTGGTAAGTAACTGACCAGTTTGAATGTCTTTGGGGCGCCAGTGTTGGGTCGAATTGTGGTGCAGTACACTGACGTCCAGGGGCTGTTTCTTTTGGGTAACCCATGATGGAAAACAAGGACACCACCAGATCCAAGATGCCACGTTTAAGAAAAATGTTGTCAGCTAATGTTCTGTCGTTTGGGCAAACGAATAAAAGTGTGTGAACAGATTCGTGAAAACCGTATGGTGAAAGGGGTGTGTGCTTACGACAGTAATCCCGAGTGAAGATGGACTTCCTTTGGATTATATGGATTTTTTCTATATCTGAAAAGTTGCCGTCAATGGCAGTCCTGAAAAATTTGTCAGAAAAAGTCTTACCTGTACGATCGCATCTACACCCGCTGCATCACACTTGCCCTTGTTTCTACACCAGCTTGTAGCTTCAATCGATCCTGCCTCTTTTTGTCGCTATTAGCATAAGGGTTATTAATCTAGACGTTTTGACACGTAGATCGTTCCCCGAGACACAAGATGTTAAAAGCCATAAGATGTTAAAAGTCATTAAGTTCTAGAAACTCTATTAAGGCAAACTGTTATTTATTCAGGTCGTATACATAATAGTGGTTTGATAAATGTGTCTGGGTTCTGTGCTGTTAATCTGTACTTGACGTAGATTCCTAAATATCTTTTACGAACTTCTCAACTATTAGCTAATCAAATGCACATGACTGAGTGAACAGTCTTTTCTTAGATAGGAGCTTTTCTGATCGCATTGTTTTCAGAATTGTCAAGATACTGGTTAAAGCTTAATGCAGTGCAGATACACCGCTTGACGTATAAGCGATGAACAGTATTTTAAAAGTTCAGAGAGTCTTGAACTGTATTGAAGTGATTTAAAAGAAAAATGGCATGCTAAACAAATTAGATATAATGTATTTTTATTTTGAGTTTATACTTTAAAATGATGGGCATTTCAATACTTTTCAATTAACTATGATTGCAGAAGAGACAATCTCAGAATCCTACAATGTCCTTGGGCAATGAAGACCTTAAATTTCTTCCTCAATCTGATGAAAAAAACATTAGGTGCTGGTTTACTTGCCATTCTTTAACTCTCCTCGTCATTGTTTGGCTGTCGTCTTCTTCTTCTTTTGGTTGCTCCAGTTAGGGTTGTTAAATTGGCTGATATTTTATATGTGTTATATTCAGTTAACTTAATAAAATTTACAAGAGATGGTTACATTTACATAGTGCTTTTATAGACACTTAAATTGCTTTACATAGATAACGAAGAGGCACTTCAACCATCATCAATGTGTAGCATCCACCTGAATGAAAAGACAGCAGCCATATTTTATGCCCATACACTCGCCAAATATTAGCTATTAGGTGGCGAATGGGTAAGGATGATTATGGGGCCAGAATGGACAAGGCCGAGATGGGCAGCCTATTAATGACCACAGAGAGCAGGACCTTGGTTTTATATCTGATCCGAAGGATGGCACCATGCAATTATAAACTGTCTCTCCTTATTGCATAAGTGTGCTGTATTTATTTTGTCCAATTTCTCTTTAGTGCCTGAGACCTGAAGATAGATGCTCCTCAGTCTTGTTTGTTAGCTGGATCATTTTGCTGCTTTCAGTATAAGCAGTGCCATAGTAAAGATCACCATTGTTAAGTCCAAGGCTCTGATTTGATTGAGATTGAGTCCATTGTTTGGCTCAAGTGAGAGTTGAAATCTGGTCAAGTCCAAGCCCAAATGATTGTGAGACACAGTCACAATAAAGTAAGAGAGAGAAAAACAGTCCTGTTAGAGACCAAGCTTTAATTAAAATGTAAAAAGTAGTTTCAGTCCCATCTACTACTGGTATACCAGTAATATTATGTATTGAGGCAGATAAAAAAAAAAAAAAAAAAAATAAGCCAGATAGGTAAAACTTTGTAGAACACCCTACCCATTTACATAACATTTTAGGCACTGTTTTGTTCAAATAAAATGCGGAAGCTGCATAAACTCAACTTTATCAAAGAATTAAGCTTACTTTTCAAACTTTTCCCATGGATTTAGTGTGTATTTGTATATCACAGCCCTAAAATGGCAGTTTTCTTCAGCGTCTTCTACTTTAATATAGAAGTCATTGAAGATTCATGGGGAAAATTGCAGTCTAGATCCTGTACATTTTTGTTAGGGTCTCGATGTATTCTCAAATATTACAAAACTCTTTCAACTGGAATTGACACTGCTAGGACAGACGGCACTTTAAGAGCAAGAGCATGCACTGTGGATGTTTGTTTTCTTAAACCAGAAGACAATGGTGCCCAGCTCTGTAGGACAGCTTTGGATATCATCAAAGTACCGTATTTCATTTCCTGATGACACTTGCCTAAGTGGGACTGCTGTGCTGCTTCTTATGAGCTTCAAGAAGATTATGAAGTCAACTTTCTGTGTTTCTGATGGAAGAAAGAAAATATACAAATACATATTTAAGACACACATTGATTATTAATAACGTTTTAAGTAGCGGGTAAGTAAACTCAAATGTGAATACAAGTTACTTTACAATAAAACACAATAACCTGTCGGTGACTTCTGAACTTCTGCAATTAATCTCTTTATCAGAAGAGCACTTGCAGTTGGCCCTCACATTCACGTTGACTGGCCCAGCTCATTCCAAACTGAGGGTCCAGTTTGCCAGTGTGCCATTACTATGTGGTCCATCAAGTTTGTGGTCCTCAACCATTTGTGGTGCAATTAAGATGACAGTTTTTGCTAGAAAAATTACCAGCTATCCCTAAAAGGTCTTTGATGAATCCATTTGAATGAATTGTATTCAAGTCAAACCCTGTTGGAACAACCATGCAGATTGTGACTCTCTTATCTCTATCTGTTAATTTTGTTGCCTGTGCAAAGGCTCAAAGTGCAGAACTTCCAACTTGAACCACTCACTTAATATGGACAACATTCCTAAAATTTAACAGAGCACATCTCTAACACAGCAGTCTGATTCAGTTCTCTGACCGTGTGCATTTGTTTAAATTCTTAATTCCATTGTTTTACGTTGGCCACTAGAATGGTTTTGCCAGTACCGGAGTAACATTGCCTAAAACTGATCGTTAAAATTGTCCTACTGTGGAGCAGAGTTGCATGTTTTGACACTTTTTAGAGCCACAGTGCACTTACAGTGAAAAATAGTTTCATTACCTAGGATTTGAATTGCATTAACTGTTATACTTGTGTTATTTCGCAGCAGTAGCTTTTGCAAGGCTTTCATGATTTTATACATGTGTTCAGAATTTGTCTGCAGAGTTCCTGCTATGTAGCTATAGTGGCTCGCTCCAAGGATAATGTGATCTTATATATGAACTTGTTTAAAACTTCTTGTATTCATTAATCTTGAATTTCAAATTAGCCAGCATTGCATGTTGTTGTAGGAATACAAATCACCATAGTGACATTTTGTACTAGAGTTCAATTACTCTCAACATTTTGTTCCTTAATAAATTTTAAAAAGTAATTCTTTTTCAGTAGGATGTAATTTGTGTGATTGGCAATAATTGACCAAGTATGGCAAGTATGTTTTAATCTTTATATCTCCCACCCATTTATTATAACAAGAAAATAAAAATGAGGGCAACAGATATTTGAATGTAAATAATCATAGCTAGGTTTATTAAAAATATTTGGCAGTATTCAACAGTTAACTCCAGAATTCATGAACATTTGTATGTTTTGTCTTTCATTCGTCTTTTATTTTATTAGCCTAATGGGGCTTGTATTTTAAATGTGTTTTAACCTATACATCCCAATTGCATTCCCTAAGATTTGAACAGACTGGTAATACAGCATGTATCATTTAACATTCTAAAAATTAGAGTGGTTTGTTTTAAGTTGATCAATCCCCATGCAAGGTTCTATGTGGTGCCCAAGTGCGGTTAATGTAGTTGAGTTGTTAGAACAATAAACCAACAAGTAGTCAGTTCTTTTAGGAAAAGGTTGTTGTAGTAAATCGGTGAATCATGATAAGCTGTCTTGCTTCCTCACTCCCTCTCTCTCTCTTTGGGTTTCTTCTTTACCTTTGCAGAGTTGGCGTGCAATGGTTCGAACCATGGTCGTCACAGCCACCAGCCTGGCTCTCACCACTGCTGTGGTGGCACATGCCTACTACCTAAAGCATCAGTTTTACCCTACTGTTGTATACCTTACAAAGTCTAGTCCTAGCATGGCGGTAAGTGTTAAAAACATAAGTAAATGTGGCTTAAGCGATTTGATTGTATGGTTAAAGTTCGCAATGTTATAGTAGTTGACACCTCTGGATAATGTTTAAGCCTTGTGCATCTTTTAAAGTTATGACATTGTCCAAATTAACAGATTTAGTGTATTATGCTTATATTTAAATGTGCTTGTGATTTAAATTAACAATTAATCTTGATGTACTTATCATTTGAGCTGACAATAAAACAAATAAGTCTATTAACATTTAAAAAGATTTTAAAAACATTGATTCGATTAAGAAATGTACAGGCCATAACCTACATGAAGCACACACAAAAAAATGGTCTTTTTAGTAAGCCAGTTTTAGTATTGGCGACTTCATATAGGATTTCATTCTGTGTAGTTTAATTTGTGTGTGTGTGGCATGGAGTGATGGTAGCAACTGTCCTCTTTAGTTCAGCATAGGGTGTGTAAAACATATTTGTTTGTACTGCTGTCTGTCACCTACATACAGTAAATGGCTTTAGCTTAGATAGCACATTATTTAACTACTTAATACTTTTAAGATAACATCAAGTTGAGTTTTGAAAGTCCCTGAAGTCCTACCACACTACTTGTGTCTTACTCCAAGTGTCTATGGTTCTCTGTGTAAAAACTCAACTTGATGTTATCTTAAAAGTTTTACATAAATTTTTAATGAAATTTTACCCTTAAGTTTCCAACTGTGCCCACATGTTCTTGTTGAACTCATTTTAAAATAAGTCTCGATCCACTGTACTGATTCCCTTCATAATTTTAAACAATTCAATCATGTCTCCTCTTAATCTTCTATTGCTTAAACTCAAAAGGCTCCAATCTTTTAATCTTTCCTCATAATTCATCTCCTGTAGCCCTGGAATCAGCCTAGTTGCTCTTCTCTGGACCTTTTCTAGTGCTGCTATTTCCTTTTTGTTGCCTGGAGACCACAACTGTATGCATTACTCCAGATGAGGCCTCACCAGTGCGTTATAAAGCTTGAGCATAAGATCCTTAGACTTGTAGTCTACACATTGTGCTATGTATGCTGTCCATGTCTCTCTGCAGTGATTCAATGTATTCTTTATTATCTGCCAATCCACCTAGCTTTGTATCATCTGCAGACCTAACCAGCTTGTTACTTATATTTCTATGCCACATAATTTATTTATGTATGTTAAAAATAGCAGTGGCCCTAGCACTGACCCCAGTGGAGCAGCATTCTTAACATCCACCAATTCTGATAATGTTCCTCGCACCATAAATCTCTGCTTCCTCTGTCTAACCCAATTTTGCATCCATGTACAAACAACACTCTGAACCCCCACTTCTTTTAGTTTGATGCCCAACCTCTCATGTGGCACCTTATCAAATGCTTTCTGAAAGTCTAGGTAAATAATATCATATGCTCAACTTTGATCATATCTTTCTGTTGCTTCCTTATCAAATTCCAGCATGTTAGTAAAACATGACCTTCCTCTTCTGAACCCATGCTTGACTGTTCAAGAAAACTCCTGTTCTTGCCATGTGTTTTATTCTTAATTCCTTCCATTAATTTACCTGTGATACATATTAAGCTAACTGGTGCTTATTTGCTTGGATCTGCCCAGTCACCCCTTTTTTATAATGAGGTAATATTTGCCATCTTACAGTCTCGTAATTTCCCCTATGTACAGTGACCTTATAAAAATATGCATCAAGGTTTTATATGTGTACTTGCTAACCACCTTAATAACTTTAGGGTAAATATTATCTGGTTCGTGTGATTAGTATGATTTCAGCCTATTTATTCTAAGCAATTTTCTAATTCACTCACAACCTCCTTAGTAGTCCTTTTTATCGGTGGTAGGCTGTTCATTTCCTCACACTTGGAGTAGGAGGTTGAGAGCATGAATATATATTCTTTAACTGCCTTTTAGGCTCCCAAATATCCTCCTTAATGGTTGCCTTCTTGTTCTCATGTGCTGTAGTACTCACATTAGAGTTATTAGACTTGTATGTCCTATACAGCTGTTTTTTTCCTTTGCAGCATCTTTTTTAACTCTTTATTAATGCACTGCGTAGCTTTTTTAAATTTCCTACTAATTCTAAATTTAGGTATTTGCCTGTCTTATATGTAAAACATTTTTACACCTGTTCCACTGCTCCTTGACTTTCTTCATACTTAAAAGCTTATCCCCAGTCTATCTTCATCTTCACAAAATTTGCCCTACCAAAGTTAGACTCAACAGTTTTAGTCATCTGCACTTTTCCAAATCACTGAGAACTGTATTATATTATGGTCACTTGACCCTAGTGGTTCAGTCACCTCTACACCCTCAGTTCTATCCTGATTACTATAAAATACTAAATTCAGACAGGCTTCACCACATGTTGATGCTTTAACATACTGTGTTAAAAAACAATCACTGATCACGTCTAAAAACCTCCTGATCTTTTCCTCCACTAAACAGAAGTGTATTGTGTTTCAAAAATTACTTAAAAATATACTCCTTCCAATTAGAAATCATTCACATTTTTTAAATTCTGCTACTTTCTAACCCCCTAGAAGAAGTGATAAGTTGACAAGTAAGTGAATATAAATGAGTGGTCTGTGGTTTAGTGCATGTGCATTTCCTTCCTATTTTTACTCCGCTGTAATTTCATTTGAAGTATTTGCATTTGTCTTGAACAGGTGCACAGGTTTGAATTCAAAGGCTGTATTTTCCCTAATTCAACATTCTGAAACCCATATAATCCAATTCAGCATCATAGGATACTGTGACTTGGTACAAGGTAGGACAGTCCTACCATATAGTCAGTTATGAATTGCCAGTCAACCTTATAATCACGTGTAAGCATGTGTTCAAGGATATGAGAGGAAAGTCCACACAGACATGAGTACATTGTGTAAAGTATACTGGCGACTAAGCAGCATAGGATTCAGATTTGGAAACTAGATCTGTGCAGCAGCAGTGATAACCACAGCACCACCATGCTCCCTTTTTCAGTAACGTTTACTACAGAAATTGATATGATGGATGTACAGACTGATTTTGTAATACCTGATGAATAACTATTCACCATAAATTTTGAATACCACCTTTTCAAATAAAGGCAGTTAAATTAATTTTATTTAGATTGCAGATGATAGACCCTTTTTTAATGTGGATTGTCTCAACTCTGAGTTTATGTTTACTACTGAAAATATGCTGTTTCAAGTATTGCACTTTTCTTATATACATTTGATACTGAGCTTTAGGAAGGGACACTTGTTCATTTAAAGTTAGCTGCCAACAGTTTGATACAATTTGCACTTTTTTTCTTCTCTTTTTGCAGGTTTTATATATCCAAGCATTTGTACTGGTATTTCTTCTAGGAAAGTTTATGCGAAAAGTATTTTTTGGGCAGCTGCGTGCTGCTGAGTTAGAGGTAAGAAGCCAGTGCCTGATCGTCACTGGTCATTTCTGCATTTTTAAATCTGCTCTGTGATGTACTGAGCCTTCATGAAATCATTAACTTATTTATTCAATTTTCTCTCAACAGCATCTTATTGAGCGATCTTGGTATGCTGTGACTGAGACCTGTCTGGCCTTCACTGTCTTCAGGGATGACTTCTCTCCACGATTCGTTGCACTGTTTACGCTCCTTCTCTTCCTAAAATGTTTTCACTGGCTAGCTGAAGATCGTGTTGATTTTGTGAGTTTTATTCAGTGTACAAAGAGACATTTGTTTTGCTCAGCCTGTTAAATATCCACTAGTTCCTACACAATGGTGGGGTGTCTGGAATATTACACATGAACAATTGTACATTTATTTTGATAAAGTTAGTATTTACTTATGTTTGTGACAATACAGCACCAGCTCTTTAAATTTCTATATAAATTTTAGGTGGTGGTAGAGCAGTTCATTATCCCGAAATGACCAATAATAAATCCTTTAGAATCCCCAAATGATAAATCATAAAGTTAAAAATGAAATAAACTAAATAAACAAAAATTGACAAATGTATGTTATTTCAGTTCAAAAACTAGTAGTAAACACAAACAACAATTTACAGTGTATTTTAACAGTGCTTTAGATTCCCTGGGTTCCCATAAAGTATTCTTTTGATACCGTAACATTTTGATAAACTAAAATGGAACTGTGTTAGTTTAGTTTATCCATCAGAGGACATCTGCAGCTTCAAATGGTCTAAATCAGTGGTTTCCAGACTTGGTCCTGGGAAACTCCTTGGACTGCAGGTTTTTGTTCCAACAAATATCTGCTTTTAATTGGACTCCTAGCCCAATTAAGTGAGCTCTTAATTTCCAGTTTCTGTGTTTTGGGGTCAATAAAGAAATTACAAAAGTAACTGTGTTGATACATTTTAATACAAATAAAGCAATTATATGTGGATGATGTATTTGTTTTACTCTTGTTTATTTTCACCCTGATTTCCATTCTGCCTCTTCAATATTGACCGACTAGCAGGTCTAACGCTGATGCATTTGCAGTCTCCTCATTTAGT
Source organism: Polypterus bichir lapradei (assembly GCA_026402145.1). Lineage (NCBI taxonomy): Eukaryota > Metazoa > Chordata > Cladistia > Polypteriformes > Polypteridae > Polypterus > Polypterus bichir. Next base: position 124,568,693 of record JANRMT010062792.1, on the reverse strand, counting down.
GGTGTTCACCCAGGTGTCTGCTTTGGTTGGTTTTAGTCAATATTAGGATACAGTAAGGGGAGCAGACTACACATAATAAGGGAAAAATAATAGCAAAAAAGAGTTAAGCATTTAAAGCTGTAGCAAAATATAGAAATACTGTATTTCTAAATGTCTTATAATGTAAAATTCATACTGCTGTGCTTTTCTGAATGCAGAATAAGAGAAGAGAACAACAGACAAGCTAACTAAATGAGATCAGTTATTATCATTTATTGTGAATCTGGTTGGAACAAAAAACGCAGCCATAGTGGGTCCCCAGGACCGAGTTTGGAAACCAGTGGTCTAAATGCACCAAATAATCTGGCAGTATTAGACCATTTATTGATTTTTATGTGGCAGAACGTCAGCCTTCTGCTGGAAAGAGACTATTTTGATTGTTGCAGGGGTGATATTATGGTTTGAATGTAAGAGAGTGTTAAGAAGCATCTATTCAGACAAAACTACTGTCCCCTTGCATTGCAATTATTTAAACTGGGGTAATCGCACCTAGTTTATGCTGTTTGGTGGAGATTAGGCTGTTTATTTATATTAAACCAATCTGAGCCCTCCTGTGTTCTGTTTCTTTTTTGACTTTTCATAAGGAAGTTTACATTTTTACTACATTCTTAATTATAGCACTGGAGAGTGGCAACATGTTGATTTAGTAAATCTTCTTCCTCTACATCTTTTCACCCTTCAATGTGGGATTGATGATTTATTAAATCTATTTTCTGTAATTTGTCTTTTAGATGGAGAGGAGTCCTAATATTTCCTGGCTGTTTCATTTCCGTGTCCTGTGTAAGTATGAATTTTGCACAGATACTAGAATTTGTTGTTTCTTGATATTGAATCAAGAGGCAGTCAATAGGCGGAAACCTTGTTCTTGAAAAAAAGTTATCCTTATTGTTTAAAGCAGCTGTTTAGCATAGGTACTGGTAGTTCAGGAAGTAATTTGCTTAAGGTCTATACTTAGCAGTCCCTTCAGATTTAAGAACCATAATAAGTGTTATGGTTGTGTACACCGCCTGTGTTTCATTTTTGTTGTTCCTTTCTTGTAGCTTTAATGATACTGCTGGGCACACTTGATTTCCTGTTCGTTAACCATGCCTGCCACAGCATCATCACCCGTGGGGCATCAGTACAGTTGGTGTTTGGTTTTGAGGTAAATATAGCTACTAACCACATTTAAACTCTTTATGTAATAGTTCAGTTGTGCCTTTTATAGGTTGTAATGGATGCAACAATTAAAAGTGAAATTAGGAATCTCTCTAAATGGAAGTTGAAAAACAATAATGCAAATGATAGCCCTATTATTTTAGCTGTTAATACTTCTTAATTTTATTTACCTCCTTGACGATTTAAGTTAAATATATGAAGAAGAAAATGACAAGCAGTTTTAAATGAGATTTTTAAGTTTTCCTCTGCAAGATTTTTAAACCGTACTAGTGACTACCATGAATGATGATAAAGTAAAATAAATATATTTATTTGATAGGCGATCTTTTGTAGTTTTTAGTTGGCAACATGCCTTTGTCTGGTGTGCACCGTGACTTTGCTGTCAAAGCGTTCTTCAAAAACAAAAATCCATCATCACTATGCAACGCACCATCCAGACACACTTCAGCATTCCTATGTAATCTTACTTGGAAGTTGTAAAAGTATTAATTATAAAGTCAAGAATGTTGAGTCCACATCTTTAATGTATTTGGTTTTATTCTTTATATTATGTGGGCATAACAGTACTGGAGATTGCCCATAGAAGAGTTGCTAAATTAATTGCAGTTACTATACTGAAAAAAATTAGCTGTGAGGAAAGATTTAAGTAGTGATGTAAATGCTTAAAATTATGAGGGGAGTAATACAGTTAGTGCCAGCTGTTAAGTTATAATTGTAATTTGTTCTTCAACAAGAAGCAAACTCTAATGGAAGGAATTTAAGGGTAATGATCACAATGTTAGAGGCTAATTTCTTATAGAATATTGGAGATGTAATAAATTATTTAGCATGTTGAGAGCAATAGCATGAGAACCTTAAGTTCTTGGATATAAAAGAAATGTAAATTAAATAAAATGTGACTGGACTGAATGGCCATTTCCTATTTGCATGTTTAATATATCTTTAACATGAGCATACTCTGTTATTTGTATATTCCTTATTTTTTTTTCTCTCCACTTCTCAATTCCAACAGTATGCAATCCTAATGACCATGGTTTTGACAACGTTCATTAAGTACATCCTACACTCCATAGATCTTCAAAATGAAAACCCTTGGGACAATAAAGCTGTTTATATGCTGTACACTGAACTTTTCACAGGTAATATGCAGGCTTTCTTGGTTAGTTTGACCTTTCCAAGATGACAGAGCCTCCAAATTTTTTACTAATTTCTTCATATTTTTCTTTTGAGAGGTCGCTTTAAGTTTCTATATTTGTTTGCTGATCTTTATTTACACTTAATGCAGACTTCTTCTTTGTTCAAAGCGCAATGGCACCTTCTGAATATTTTAACGAAACTGCTGTGATTAAGTGCCAGATTGAATGTTTAAAACTGGGTAGCTGTCAAGACAAAATGATTTTTAATATAATGTAATTTACTATTTGTTCCTCTATTATTGTGCATTTTTCATTCAGGAATGGTCTGAAGAACACACTCCTATCCCTTATTGTGTCTTTCTTTTTCCCAAGTTAATTGATAGGGTGAATGAGCACCATTAAACCACAGGAATAGCTGCCAAAATCTATTGCTTAACTTTGTTAGTAGTAGGTAGCCAAGCCAAGTTTTTGTATTGCATTTGATACTGCCAGGATTGTCTCTGGCTTTATGTGCCCCTAAATTTAAATATGCATTTGTATTCATATGTCTATATTTTAAGTAACATAAACCTATGACCATTTGCTTATTTCTTTTACAAAAATTGAAGAAATGCTATTTAATGAGTGTGCATATATCTTCAGATGAAAAAATAGTATAGGCAGATGCCCCACTCCTATTATATTCCCAATAAAGTTCAGAACTTAAAATGGTGTACAAAATGGCATTATTCTGTTTAAATTATTTTGAAAAGGATATATATACACACACACACACAGTGCATCCGGAAAGTATTCACAGCGCATCACTTTTTCCACATTTTGTTATGTTACAGCCTTATTCCAAAATGGATTAAATTCATTTTTTTCCTCAGAATTCTACACACAACACCCCATAATGACAACATGAAAAAAGTTTACTTGAGGTTTTTGCAAATTTTATTAAGAATAAAAAAACTGAGAAATCGCATGTACATAAGTATTTACAGCCTTTGCTCAATACTTTGTTGATGCACCTTTGGCAGCAATTACAGCCTCAAGTCTTTTTGAATACGTTTCGCCCATTCCTCTTTGCAGCACCCGTCAAGCTCCATCAGGTTGGATGGGAAGCGTCGGTGCACAGCCATTTTAAAATCTCTCCAGAGATGTTCAATCGGATTCAAGTCTGGGCTCTGGCTGGGCCACTCAAGGACATTCACAGAGTTGTCCTGAAGCCACTCCTTTGATATCTTGGCTGTGTGCTTAGGGTCGTTGTCCTGCTGAAAGATGAACCGTTGTCCCAGTCTGAAGTCAAGAGCGCTCTGGAGCAGGTTTTCATCCAGGAGGTCTCTGTACATTGCTGCAGTCATCTTTCCCTTTATCCTGACTAGTCTCCCAGTTCCTGCCGCTGAAAAACATCCCCACAGCATGATGCTGCAACCACCATGCTTCACTGTAGGGATGGTATTGGCCTGGTGATGAGCGGTGCCTGGTTTCCTCCAAACGTGACGCCTGGCATTCACACCAAAGAGTTCAATCTTTGTCTCATCAGACCAGAGAATTTTGTTTCTCATGGTCTGAGAGTCCTTCAGGTGCCTTTTGGCAAACTCCAGGCAGGCTGCCATGCGCCTTTTACTAAGGAGTGGCTTCTGTCTGGCCACTCTACCATACAGGCCTGATTGGTGGATTGCTGCAGAGATGGTTGTCCTTCTGGGAGGTTCTCCTCTCTCCACAGAGGACCTCTGGAGCTCTAACAGAGCGAACATCGTGTTCTTGGTCACCTCCCTGACTAAGACCCTTCTCCCCTGATTGCTCAGTTTAGACGGCCGGCCAGCTCTAGGAAGAGTCCTGGTGGTTTCGAACTTCTTTCACTTACGGATGATGGAGGCCACTGTGCTTATTGGGACCTTCAAAGCAGCAGAACTTTTTCTGTAACCTTCCCCAGATTTGTGTCTCGAGACAATCCTGTCTCGGAGGTCTACAGACAATTCCTTTGACTTCATGCTTGGTTTGTGCTGACATGAACTGTCAACTGTGGGACCTTATATAGACAGGTGTGTGCCTTTCCAAATCATGTCCAATCAACTGAATCTACCACAGGTGGACTCCAATTAAGCTGCAGAAACATCTCAAGGATGATCAGGGGAAACGGGATGCACCTGAGCTCAATTTTGAGCTTCTTGGCAAAGGCTGTGAATACTTATGTACATGTGCTTTCTCCATTTTTTTTATTTTTAATAAATTTGCAAAAACCTCAAACTTTTTTCACGTTGTCATTATGGGGTGTTGTGTGTAGAATTCTGAGGGAGAGATATGGGAGAAAATGAGTCGCATATCTTAAAATATTTTTTTATTCTTAAGCTTTCGACAACCTTCCAGGTGTCATCATCAAAAGAAAACGATTAGAAGTACTGGAATCAAAGGCTATATATAGCTGGTGAAGGGTGGATTAGTAAGGTGGAGTTCATTTGCATTTTTACCATAAGCCAGTATTCCATTTAAGAAAGCATTTTGTTTGTTTTGTGAAATAATGAATAAGCAATGAGTATGAAACCAGATGAATCTGCCTTAAGCCACTGAAGTCTCTTGTGAAATGTCTTTTTTTTTTTTTTATTAATTTTATTGCAATCCATACAAAGCAATCAAGTTTTTACAAAAAGAAAAATTGAGTTAAGAACAGATCGATCCCCACCCTTGATGAAATGTGTCTTTGAATTATACAAATGAACTATGAACAGATCTGGTAAGACATGAAGGATGATAATATTTATTTATTATTCTACAGGTTTCATCAAAGTGCTACTCTACATGGCTTTCATGACCATTATGATAAAGGTTCACACGTTCCCATTGTTTGCTATCCGCCCTATGTACCTTGCAATGAGGTAAGCTGTCTGTTAACTGAAAAACCCTTGAACATAGGAATAAATGCCAGTGCTAAAGTATGCATTGGCTTGATTGCTAGTTTAGACCTATGAGATTGTAGTTCAAATTTTAGCAAAAGAGGACAAAAAATGAAGTGCACCAGTGTGCCATTTAGCCTCTAGATATCTGTATAAGACAAGACAATATGTATAGCAAGCATATATTGCTCATGGAAACCAAAGAAAGTTACAAATTAATTGTACAGTTACTGTCAACATAGCTGGTTACCTTTTACTCTGGTAAATGTTCTGCTGTCTTAATGGCAGTAGCTTTATTAATCTGTAGCATCACTTTTGACAGCTATGTAGTGTTGAGATTTTTTTTTATCATCAGTATCAATAAGTAGTCCATCATCCATTAAAGGATAACTATTTTTTCCCCCTCAAAGTCATGTTATGCTGGTACAGTATTTTCCCTAGATACTTGCTTTGTTAAGTGAAGCTGTATTTTATAACATTAATCTTTTATTTTAAAAATGTAATTTTAAAAGCACCTCTCTGAACTATTCCAAACAGGAAACAAAAGTCTTTAAAACTTAGTCAGAATGTTCCTATGTGTTTAGTTCTTGAGATTGTCGACTGATTTCACAGGTGTTTTTTCAAATTGTTTGACTGTCTACCATTACAGCAAAGAAGTTCAGTTGTCCTTATTGCTGTCCTTATTCATGATTCCCATTTCATTCACAGTGGTGTGGTGTGATTGCATGAAAGCTATTAATGTTTTTTGTACTTTTGCTATATTTTCTTTAAGAGTTGAAGAATTAAGTTTGTTATTGATCTTGTTTAGTTAAAGCCATGGTGAGATCACATTGATTTCAAAAGGTATACTCTTACTGTGTTGCTGTCTAATATCTCGGGATAGAACATCCATTTAAAGCTGTACGAACTATTGCTTCAGAATATCGGTATTAATAAAGGGTGTGGGGAAGAAAAATGATCTAACCCTGGTTTTTTGTCCTTATTCCTGTTTTTTTTCTTTTACACTTTTGTTTTTTGAAACTTATGTGACATTAGGATTAGATCACCCTTGGTTCCATGAATATTGTGTGTTGTGCAGAAATAGTAAAATGATCTTGAAGAGAATCAGCATTTAGTTCGGGGTGTCTGGAGGAAGCACTGAATTGCCTAAGAGCGGCACGCTGAAGAGGCCCCCACAGGTGCTTCTTGGCACACCATGGAGGGACGACCCTGTGGCTAAAAGTGTTCCAAGAGAGCTCCTCCAGGAGGGGATTTTTAATGATGGCATCCAATTTTGGCTCCATCCTCTTTTCCAAAATAGCTTCCAGTGTGTTGCGCTGATCATTAATGACTTTAGAAAATGCAGACAGTTGTGACTTAGACTTGTTTGAAATGCTGAGTGGTCTTTTGTCTGTGAGGCACTGTAGCAGTTCACCTACTTTATTAATCTTGAGAGAAAATTCAGCTAAATACAGCAGCAGAAATGTATACAATAAGGATACATGCAGCACAAATAATATAGTAGCCAATCAATCAACTGATATATAAATGGATATTGTGCAGATATTTCAAAATTAACTTAACAAGTACATCAGGATGAAGCATTTAATTTCCTGATAGCAATGGGGGGGAAAGACCCCAACCAACCAATGAACGAGAAGAGCAACTTAGTAAACTATTGTGGAATGAGCCTGTGACTAAAAGTGCTCCAAGAGAGTGCTTCTTGCAGGGGATTTTTCATGATGGCATCCAATATTTGCCACCATCCTCTTTTCCACAACAGCTTCCAGTGTATCCAGTGTTCACCCTGTGATGAAGCAGGCTTTCATGATAAGTTTGTTCAAGCATTGTGTGTATTTTGAGCTCAGTTTGCTTCTCCAGGCAATTGCAGTGTAGAACAACAAACTGGTTACTGTGGACGGATAGAACATTTCCATCACCTTGCTGCACACATAAAAAGACCTCCTTAAGAAGTGCGATCTGTTCTGGTCTTTCCTGTACAGTGCTTCTGTGTTGTCAGACCAGACCAGTTTATTGTTTATGTGAACCCCAAGGTACTTGCGACTCTGCACCACTTCAACGTCCTCCTTCTGAATGATGACTGGTCTCAGGCACTCTTTGGCACACCGGACGTTCACCGCTAGCTCTTTTGCCTTGATGATGTTGAGTTGCAGGTTGTTGTCCCGGCTCCACTATCCTCTTTCACAGTGGGTACAGATCAGAATTAAACCAAATAGATTCTGTCATTGTACAGCTAAAGAACTCCAAAATAAATGGAGCAGATGTATAGTGTTAAAAATGACAATAGTTTAAAAAAATCCATCTGTCTATCAAATTTCTAAATGTGCTTAGTGTAGTCCAGGCAGCCAGTAAGTCAGAGTCTAAAGTAGTCCATTCCACTACAGGACACCACATTCAAATAGGAGTGCAATTAACAAACATATCTATGTGTTGTAAAATTAAACTTTATAGAGTATATTATTTGTATGGCAGATTTATGTAATTTAAAAAAAAAATATATATATCCTCCAATGGCGGTACGGCGGTAGCACTGCTGCCTTGCAGTAAGGAGACCTGGGTTCGCTTCCCAGGTCCTCCCTGCGTGAAGTTCCTCCGGGTGCTCTGGTTTACTCCCACAGTCCAAAGACATGCAGGTTAGGTGGATTGGTGATCCTAAATTGTCCCTAGTGTGTCCTTGGGGTGTTGGTGTGTGTGTGCCCTGTGGTGGGCTGGCACCCTGCCCAGGATTTGTTCCTGCCTTGCGCCCTTTGTTCACTGGGATTGGCTCCAGCAGACCCCGTAACCCTGTGTTAGGATATAGTGGGTTGGAAAATGACTGACTGACTATCCTCCAATGGAAAAACGTCTTAATTTATAAATATGTCTTTTTAGCCTGGACCCTGTAAAAGAGTTGCAGCCGTGTAGAAAAAAGTCTATCTTTAGTATTTTTTACATTGTATGAATTAGCATTGTTCTTCCTAGAAAACAGATTTAAGGCATATTACCAAAGCCTTGTTTGTTTTAATAGCCATTTGTTTTGTGCAGAATTTTTTTTCTTGCAAGTCTAAGAAGTTAAAATGGTTTTTGATTTGTTCACACATATTTGATTATTCATATTGAAGTTTTACACTAAAAAAACTACACATCGTAACTCCTTTAGAAATAAACAAACCAATTATTAATTACAACAGTTGTTTTTTTTCACCTCATACATGTTATACAGAGACAGCATGTGTTTATGCAAGTGAGAAATGCATGTTTCTCTGAATTCTCCTAGAAAAGCCCTTATTTTCCTAATCAATTTATCTTTGAGTATTGTTGTGCTTTTAGTGTTACATATAGCTCATGCTGACCCTGATTTATGCTGTTTACCTTTACATTCCACCAGCAGTTTAATATTCACTCGTGCAGAAGCCCATGGATGTTGAGAGTTTGCCTTTTGAATAAGCTGACTAACTAGAATTTCACAGCTTTGGTTTATTTGCGTTGTCAGGAATTTTGTTTGCTCTTTTCTAGGCAGTTTAAGAAAGCTGTAACTGATGCTATCATGTCAAGACGGGCAATCCGTAATATGAATACCCTGTGAGTAATATTTTTGTGGAAAAATTTACTGGGCTTTAGATTTTTTTAAATTGCATTATTAGCACATTTTCCAGTGCTGTAGAGGATTGGGGGGATAGAATTAAACACCACAAAGCATTTAAAGTATTTTTCTGTTGCATAGTAATCGGAAAAATCAAGTGAGAGTATCATTTTTTTTGGGGTGTGTATTGCCTTCAGGTACCCTGATGCCACACCAGAAGAACTGCAGGCAACTGATAATGTTTGCATTATTTGCCGTGAAGAGATGGTGACCGGTGCCAAAAGGCTACCCTGCAATCACATTTTTCATGCTAGGTAAGGAGCATTCCACTGGTCTCTGTTGTGCTAACACTTGAGTTTGTCATGTTGTTCTTACTTAATCTGGGTTTGTTTTTTGCTTTAAATACCGATAAGTGCTTCTTTCCTACCCCCGTAGTTGTCTACGTTCGTGGTTCCAGCGGCAACAGACTTGTCCCACCTGTCGTATGGATGTATTGCGGGCCTCTCTTCCCAATCAGACACCTGCTCCTGCTCCTGCACAGCAACCTGCTCCACCTGTAGCACCAAACCCCCAGATGCCACCACCACCAAACAGTGAGTGCATTTTTCTACTTTACCATGATTCAGTTTATTCATCTGTAACTAGTTTTCATTAAGGCTGAATGGATCTGTTTCTCTAAAAAGTCTACTTATTTTCAGTAAATCTAATTTAGATCTAACTTATTACAGCAATGTGAGTGCATATGTGCATTTGTCTGTTAGGTAATGGTCTTGTCTTTTCCCTGCAGTTCCTCCTGGAATTTTACCTCCTTTTCCTCCAGGGATGTTCCCTTTTTGGGGTCCCTTCCCTGCTGCTGGACCTGCTGCAGGTGGTGCAAATGTAATGCAGACTCCACCAACAACTCCACAACCCACACCCACAGCCACAACCGCCGAGAATTTAGGAGAAGGTAAGTTGAATACAGGTTTGGCATTTTCATGACCATAATGCTCAGTTTTACTGTCATGCTGTAGATTGTAGTTAAAGTAAGGTTGGAGGTCAAATTTTTGGCAAGAACAGTCTAAATCATAGTTTCCTACAGGTCAAAGTGACATCATTATCCATACTGTGAAGGCTTTTATTTGCATTCAGCTCCAGTATTATACCCATTTTTTTGATACCTGTACTTGGAACTGATGTGAAATTTGAATCAAATGTTAGAAGAGAACAAGGACAGCAGTTTGACACATGATAAAGTTTAAAGGAGCTTCACTCCCCCGGCCACTGAGCACTGAGTCAGCCATTGTGCTTCAGTGTAGCACTGTGATATTAATTGCTACTCTGAAAAACTGGTTTCCTGTCAAGAGTTGGTTCCTGCTTTGCATCTAAGGTTTCCAGGGCAGGTTTCAGTTCCCTTTGTTTTGTAAAATATTCCTTAGATGATAGATGGAATGCTAATCAAGTGTATTACTAATGTATTAAACACTAGCCATGGGTCCTGTCAAAGATGGGTAATATCTGCTTCTCAGACGCACCTTTCTTGCCTCCTGTCCAGTTTTATACTTCCCGTCTTCGAAGGTGACTCTCAGTGTGACTCTTATGCCTTTACTCGTCCTTTTGAGTCTCATACTCGCATTGCTTTTTTTTTTTTTTTTTTTTTTTTTTTTGCATCACCAAAGCCAAAAATAACCAATCAAACCAAAGCCAAACTGACCAATCAGATTGCTCAGAGAGACGGGACAGCGATTTTAGTGTTTTATTATATAGCAGATTTAGACCTCCTTACAGTTTAAAGATATACTGAAAACTATAAAGTACTGCCACCTTTGTTTCCAACAATAAGATGCCATGATTAAATTTAAACTAGATAAAATGTTATCAGACATTTTACATTCATTCATGCGAAAACATTATAAAGCACAGTAAGTGTTCCTGAAAGGATAAGACCATGCTTTGCTCAAAAGTGATTACAAGCTGATTGTGATCTGCAAAAGCAAAATGATGCCCTTTTTTTGACGCAACAAAAAACAATTAACCCTTTTAAGTTTTATATTAAATTTATAATTTGTTTTATAGTTCATACATTTTTCAAATTTATGAATTAACTCATGATTGGCAAAAAAATTGATTTAATTGATCATTTTTAAAAAGGGTTTTCTGGCACTTTATCCAAAGTTTTTCAGACAATTGCTGCTTTTTAGTGGTGGACAGTTGTATGAGCTTCGCGTGTCAATTATAATAAAGACCAAACTGAAATAAAAGCAACATAATTATTTTAAATCATTTGGCACTTTGCTATGTTGCCTATCAGTTCTAAGTGTCCCATTAGTACAGTAGTTACCGAAAAGCCAGGGATCTTTTTAAACAAATAGAGCTCCACAGCCATGACCAATATAAACCAGCACAAATATACAGGACTTTGTGCTGCTGTTAAATGAAATGCAGTGTGTCCCACAAAATGTCTGCTATAGCACCATTATAAATTTAACTTTGGACACAAACACAATAATGGAAACTGATAACAGTACACCTTGAAGGCATTGCATCCTGGAACTGAAATTCAGGTAGGAGAATTATCAGAGTGTACATAATCTTATGCACACACATACTGTACACACACTATAAGATGCAATTTATGTGATACGTGGAGTTTTGGTTATTACAGCATGTCAGAAATTTCTATGTGCTGCAGTACAGGCCTGCATTTGCCTCCTGTGTGAAATGTCCGTCCATTCCCTTTCGAACTGGCCTGTTCAAATAGCACCGTTCCGGCAGCTGTTTCCCGTTGCCCCCCTCCCCGCCCCGGAATCAATGTCAACAGAAAATTCCTGTCAAATGCATTCCATATATTGATGGTGGGTTATCCGGCAGTGCAGAGGACCACTAAACTGGCTTTTTGAGTAGAGATGTTACTCTGTTGGCTACTTTTTTTTGTAGACAAAGTTGAAGTTGCACACTTGTAGCTTCTTTGGTGACTTTTTTAAATTTAGTGTTTTCAGCCAACCTCCATGCATAACGTGATGTGTGAAGATCAGAGATTAAACTTAAACCGCAGTCTGATCAGTGCAGTGTCTTGGGTTCAAAGCATTTGTTTTGGATTATTGAGACAAACTTTAATGGAGCACATAAAACTGCACTTTTCATAGCTCATCTCTCGCTTGCACAGTCTAGCTTAACTGAGAAAAGATTACACTCGACCGGAACACAACATTTAAAAAAAGCCAAAGGTTGTGGCACACATTTTTCTGACAACGGTAAAGTTGCTAATCTTATCAGCTTTGTCTGCTTCCAATATGCAGTACAATGCCTACCAAACTAGTGCTGCTTCAATGGTCTGTCGTTACTCTACATTACCTTTTTCCTCGCTCGTGGACTAGAGAACTGAAACGCTCAAACTGCTCCCACTAATTGACACAGAGCCTTTGTTTTCTGGAGGAGAACCAGCACCTCTGGATTGAATGCATTGATTTCTGACAACAAGGTACTGAAACATTCTGGATCATTAGTTGTAAATTTATCGGAAAAAAAAACTTTAGTTGTGTGCTATGATTTTCGTGCTATTGGTATTATAGCTTAGTGACACAAGTCGGAGTAAACTAAAACCCAGTGGATAAAAAAAAGAGTTAAAATTGTTAAGTGTCTTATTAACATTTGACTGGAATCTTGAAGTTTTCATTTCACATTTTGAAGAGTTACTTGACTTGTATGAAGTTGCAAGAAGTAACAACACCACTACAGTGGAACAGGAAAAGGTAAAAACCTACAAAAAAAACGATATATGTGTGAATTTCAAGGTGATGGTTGTCACACATAAGTGCCCCAGAACTGAAATATATCCAAGACCATCAGAGCCGGGAGTAAGAGAGGTGTCCAGGGGGAACTGCGAAGGTTCCTCAACCTCTACAGGTGCCATGGAAGATGAGCCCTTTACTTCAGTGGAGGAGGGGGACACCTCATAGACTTGGGCTGTAGGGTTGATGATGGACAGAAGTGCCAGGTTCATGAGTGTGGTGGAAGTGTTCTTCCCACAGTACTTCATAGGAGGGATAGTAGCGGGTCATTCAACTGGTTGACACTTGTTCAAGGTGGGCCAGGGTGCAGTCATGCTTTTCTGTTTTACTTTTGTCTTTTCATTCTTACCCAAGGTTCGTGTTTTTTTTTTTGTTTTTTTTTAAATTGTTTCCTACCTGTGTGCTTTATATTGTGTGCACTGTTTTTGAGTGCATTTTTGTTTATGTTTCTGGTTCAGGAAGAAGCCAGAGGATTCCCCCTTTTCAGATTTATGTGTTTTTTTTTTTTTTGTTTTTTTTTTTGTGTGACAACTTCTACTCTTGTAAGGTGACCTGTCTATGTTAAGTTATACGTCCTCATCCAACAAGTTTCATGATCTTCATAAGTGATAATTCACACTCTTGGAAAGTTCAAGAAAAAGATTAATGGGTCATTAACTTTGGCCTTATTAACAGTTTCTTCCAGTTTTAGGCCAGGGGCCATGTTTCTAGGTATATTTTATATTAATGGGAATTTATGTACAAATTTTATGAGGACTTCCTCCCTCACTATGCTTGAGTAAAGTGACCAAAGGCTTGTCTTTAACCTTTCCATTCACATTTGTCTTCCTAACAGCTACCAATCCTAGTAGTCCTCGTGCTACTGGGTCTGGGCCTGAAACTGCACCTGCTGGCAGCATCCCAGCGTTTCCATTTTCTTTCCCTCCTCCATGGATGGGCATGCCGCCTCCACCTCCTCCTCCTCCTCCTTTTGGTGAGTGTTTCAAATTCTTCTGCAAACGTGGCTAGATGCGATGAGATGGATGAAATAAATGTTTGTTGATGAATAATGCATTTAGAGTTATCATTTGAAAACAATAGCCCAGATTAACCTCCCATAATAAAAAGAATGCTAAAATTCTTATTTATTTGCAGTATTATGCGAAAGTAAAATGATTTTTAAAGGTAGTTTATCATTCATTTACTCGTAAAGTCTCCTATCTGTCTATCTATGATATAGCAACTTTTTATCTCTCAGCGATATACAGCATTTTTATCTGTCTCCACCAATGATTCAGCTTCACTTTCCACTACTTTTAATATCTGGTAAAGGCAGATTGTCTTGTGTTCACTGCTATCTTCTCTGCAGGAATGCCTCCAATGCCAGTGCCTCCTCCAGGCTTCTCTGGGCTCAGTGACGATGAACTACGTGCCATGGAAGGTCATGAAAGAAGAAACCTGGAGGCCAGACTGCAGTGTCTGCAGAATATTCACACACTCCTGGATGCCGCAATGCTGCAGATCAATCAGTACTTGACTGTACTGGCCACAATCGGGTAAGTGTATGTGAATTTGGATGAACAGTAAAGTATGGAGAGCAGCATGATGACAGATCTTAGCACTGCTGCCTTATGAATCCAGCATCCTGAGTTTCAATCACTTGCTGATTGTGTGAAGTTTTACACGTTCTCCCTGTGTTTGTGTAGGGTTTTCTTTATGTTAGCCAGTCATTTCAAAGATCTGCATGTCTGCTACATGGAGTCCTGGCCCAGACAGTCTGTGTGAGTGGGTCCAGTGGCAGACTGGCACCTTGTCTAGGTTTGATTCCTGTTAGCAGCTGGAATGCCCACCTCCCAGAATTGACAGTGCCCGGTCATTTAGTGTCAATAGTCAAGCTAGGTGTAGAGCACATTACTGAGTATTTGATCAACAAAAATATTGTTGGAGATTTGGAGACTGCAACCATAGTATAATTTATTGATCAAGAGTTTTGTGTTATCTTCTTTCATTTTAAGGCCTGCTCCTACTCCTGCTGGTTCAACTGAAGGGGCTTCTACCAGCACAGCCCAACTAAATGGGTCAGCTGAAAACAACTTGCACAGTGAGGAATCCCAGCAATCTGTGCCAATAGAAAATGGTGAGTGGAGCAATAGTTAACCATGCATGGCTGGTTCAACAGGTCTTTACTACAACATACTGTTTGTTGACTACAGTTCAAGGAGAAGTTTTCATGATAAAGTTCTCCAATAATTCATAATTCAGAAACTATCTGCAGAACATGTGCATGCAAGGTACTTTCCTCATATCAAAATAGCAAGATGCATTTAACATTTCAACTTTTTTTTGTTTTCTACTGATGTTCTATGATGTTTCGCTTATATGATGTGCCAAACATCTTTTCTTTATTTTTGCTAATATATTCCACATTTTATTCATTAATTCATTCATTTTTATCGGAGATTTGTCCATATATTTTTCTGTTTTTTGGTTTATTTGTGAATATTCTTATTTCATATAACATACTGTTTTCTACATCATGTTTAATTGATTCTTTTTTTGATTTTCTTTTTTTTCATTCTTCTGAAGCTATCCATAATTGAGGAAGAAGACATTGTATTTATATAGTGCTTTTCAAGACACTCAAATACACTTTACATACAGAGCCACTTCAACCACCACCTGGATAGTGTGATGGAAGCCATTTTGTACCATACTTTAGCTAGTAGGTGGTGAAGGGTTGTAAAAGACAGCTGTTTAAGGGTCCAGTATGACCAGGCCGTAATGAGCAATTTAGCCAGATCGTCGAGAATCGCTATACAGTCTTTATGAAAGATGCCCAGTGACCCGTTATTGACCACAGAGATTCATTCAGTACCTTGGTTTTACATCTCTTCCACCTTATTTACAGCACAGTGTCCCTGTCGTTGCACTGGGGCATTGGGATCCACATTCAGACCACTGGGTAAGCACCCCCTGCTGGCCTCACCAACACCTCTTCCAGCAGCAACTTCTAGTTTTTCCTAGGTGGCCTCCCATCTAAGTACTGGCCGGGCCCGAACATGCACCGATTCAGGTGGATGACCTGTTCTGAAGTATGGAGGCTGACAGGGGTTTCCACTACACTCCAATTTTAATGAAATAAGAAATATTTACACCTGCAGGTTGGCACTTTAGACAAGTGTTTCCTCAAGTATGGATTGCTGGAAAAATTGGGGTTGTTGACATGATTGTGGAATAAAATGAACAAAATTTGTCCAAACGTGAATCCTGTGTTCAGTGATGCCCTGCCCTGCCCTCTGCTTGGAGAACTATTCACTGCAGCATCATGAGATGTGAGGTCTGGCCTATGAACAACACTGCTGACACATCAGAGAGCTTTTAGTTTTGATTGTACAAAATGTAATGAATATTCCCTACAACAGCACCACCATTCACACAGCCCATGTACAGTGGGTACGGAAAGTATTCAGACCCCCTTCAATTTTTCACTCTTTGTTATATTGCAGCCATTTGCTAAAATCATTTAAATTAATTTTTTCCCTCATTAATGTACACACAGCACCCCATATTGACAGACAAAAAATAAAATATAAGAAATATCACATGGTCCTAAGTATTCAGACCCTTTGCTCAGTATTTAGTAGAAGCACCCTTTTAAGCTAATACAGCCATGAGTCTTCTTGGGAAAGATGAAACAAGTTTTTCACACCTGGATTTGGGGATCCTCAGAGTTGTTGTGAAGCCACTCCTTCGTTATTTTAGCCAATACAGTCCCCACAGTGAAGCATGGCGGTGGCAGCATCATGCTGTGGGGGTGTTTTTCAGCTGCAGGGACAGGATGACTGGTTGCAATCGAGGGAAAGATGAATGCGGCCAAGTACAGGGATATCCTGGA
>JANRMT010062792.1:124534029-124551875 GCA_026402145.1 Polypterus bichir lapradei | reverse complement strand
CACAGTGAAGCATGGCGGTGGCAGCATCATGCTGTGGGGGTGTTTTTCAGCTGCAGGGACAGGATGACTGGTTGCAATCGAGGGAAAGATGAATGCGGCCAAGTACAGGGATATCCTGGATAAAAACCTTCTCCAGAGTGCTAAGGACCTCAGACTGGGCCGAAGGTTTACCTTCCAACAAGACAATGACCCTAAGCACACAGCTAAAATAACGAAGGAGTGGCTTCACAACAACTCTGTGACTGTTCTTGAATGGCCCAGCCAGAGCCCCAACTTAAACCCAATTGAGCATCTCTGGAGAGACCTAGAAATGGCTGTCCACCAACGTTTACCATCCAACCTGACAGAACTGGAGAGGATCTGCAAGGAGGAATGGCAGAGGATCCCCAAATCCAGGTGTGAAAAACTTGTTGCATCTTTCCCAACAAGACTCATGGCTGTATTAGCTCAAAAGGGTGCTTCTACTAAATACTGAGCAAAGGGTCTGAATACTTAGGACCATGTGATATTTCAGTTTTTCTTTTTTAATAAATCTGCAACAATTTCAAAAATTCTTTTTTTTGTCTGTCAATATGGGGTGCTGTGTGTACATTAATGAGGGAAAAAAATAATTTAAATGATTTTAGCAAATGGCTGCAATATAACAGAGTGAAAAATTGAAGGGGGTCTGAATACTTTCCGTACCCACTGTAACAATCAAACTGAGATGACTGATGAGAGCAAAGACCCCGAATAAGAAAGAGGAAGAAGGATGTGCTTGTCAGGTGAAGGCATCATGGCACTAGTTTGAAATGTCGAAATATTGACAGAGGCAGCACAAGCATGTGGTGATTTTCGGATGGGGAGTAAGATAGGGAGAGAGATGTATCTCATAGTGCCTTGCCAGTCGTCTTCTTCTTCTTTCAGCTGCTCCCTTTA
Source organism: Polypterus bichir lapradei (assembly GCA_026402145.1). Taxonomy (NCBI): domain Eukaryota; kingdom Metazoa; phylum Chordata; class Cladistia; order Polypteriformes; family Polypteridae; genus Polypterus; species Polypterus bichir. Next base: position 124,550,957 of record JANRMT010062792.1, on the reverse strand, counting down.
GGGTTGCCACAGCGGATCATCTTCCATATCTTTCTGTCCTCTGTATCTTGTTCTGTTACACCCATCACCTGCATGCCCTCTCTCACCACATCCATAAACCTTCTCTTAGGCCTTCCTCTTTTTCTCTTGCCTGGCAGCTCTATCCTTAGCATCCGTCAACCAATGTACTCAGCATCTCTCCTCTGCACATGTCTAAATCAATGCAATCTCGCCTCTCTGACTTTGTCTCCCAACCGTCCAACATGAGCTGATCCTCTAATGTACTCATTTCTAATCCTATGCATCCTTGTCAAACCCAGTGCAAATCTTAGCATCTTTAACTCTGCTACCTCCAGCTTTCTGGTCAGCGCCACCATCTCCAACCCATATAACACAGCTGGTCTCACTACCGTCCTGTAGACCTTCCCTTTCACTCTTGCTGATTTCCGTCTGTCACAAATTACTCCCGACACTCTTCCCCACCCATTCCACCCTGCCTACACTCTCTTTTTCACCTCTCTTCCACATTCCCCATTACTCTGTACTGTTGATCCCAAGTATTTAAACTCATCCACCTTCGCCAGCTCTACTCCCTGCATCCTCACCATTCCACTGACCTCCCTCTCATTTACACACATGTATTCTGTCTTGTTCCTACTGACCTTCATTCCTCTCTTTTCTCTAGAGCATATCTCCACCTCTCCAGGGTCTCCTCAACCTGTTCCCTACTATTGCTACAGATCACAATGTCATCAACAAACATCATAGTCCACGGGGATTTCTGTCTAATCTCGTCTGTCAACCTGTCCAACGCCATTGCAAATAAAGGGCTCGGAGCCGATCCCTGATGTAATCCCACCTCCACCTTGAATGCATCCAGCACTCCTACCGCAGACCTCACCACAGTCACGCTTCCCTTTGACATATTCTGTACAACTCTTAAGTACTTCTCTGCCACTCCCGACTTCCTCATACAATACCACAGCTCCTCTCAAGGCACCCTGTCATATGCTTTCTCCAGGTCCACAAAGACGCAATGCAACTCCTTTTGGCCTTCTCTATACTTCTCCATCAATATCCTCAGAGCAAACATTGCATCTGTGGTGGTCTTTCTTGGCATGAAACCATACTGCTGCTCACTAATCATCACCTCACTTCTTAACTTAGCTTCCACTACTCTTTCCAATAACTTCATGCTGTGCCTCATCAATTTTTATCCCCCTGTAGTTACTATAGTCCTGCACATCCCCTTTATTCTTAAATATCAGCACCAGTATACTTTTCCATTCCTCAGGCATCCTCTCACTTTCCAAGATTCCATTAAACAATCTGGTTAAAAACTCCACTGCCATCTCTCCACAGGTATGTCATCTGGACCAACGGCTTTTCCATTCTTCATCCTCTTCATACCTGTCCTTACTTCCTCCTTGCTAATCCGTTGCACTTCCTGATTCACTATCTCCACATCATCCAACCTCTTCTCTCTCTCATTCTCTTCATTCATAAGCCTCTCAAAGTACCCTTCCCATCTGCTCAACACACTCTCCTCACTTGTGATTATATTTCCATCTTTATTCTTTATCACCCTAACCTGCTGCACATTTTTCCCAGCTCGGTCCCTCTGTCTAGCCAATTGGTACAGGTCCTTTTCTCGTTCCTTAGTGTCCAACCTCTCATACAACTCATCATACGCCTTTTCTTTAGCCTTTGCTACCTCTCTTTTCACCTTGCGCCTTATCTCCTTGTACTCTTGTCTACTTTCTGCATCTCTCTGACTATCCCACTTCTTCTTTGCCATCCTCTTCCTCTGTATACTCTCCTGAATTTCCTCATTCCACCACTTGGTTTCCTTTTCCTCCTTCCTCTTTCCAGATGTCACACCAAACACCCTTCTTGCTGCCACCCATACTACATCTGCTGTAGTTATCCAACTGCTTGGTAACTCTTCACTGCCACCCAGTGCCTGTCTCACCTTCTCCCTAAACTCAATCTTGCAGTCTTCCTTTTTCAACTTCCACCATTTGATCCTTGGCTCTGCCCTCACTCTATTTCTCTTCTTGATCTCCACGTCATCCTACAGACCACCATCCTATGCTGCTTAACTACACTTACCCCTGCCACTACTTAGCAGTCTTCAGTCTCCTTCAGATTGACCCTTCTGCATAGGATGTAATCTACCTGTGTGCATCTTCCTCCACTCTTGTACGTCATCCTATGTTCCTCCCTCTTCTTAAAATACGTATTCACCACAGCCATATCCATCCTTTCGGCAAAATCCACTATCCTCTGACCTTCTTCATTCCTCTCCTTGACACCATACCTACCCATCACCTCCTCGTCTCCTCTGTTCCCTTCACCAACATGCCCATTGAAATCCGCTCCAATCACCACTTTCTGTCCCTTGGGTACACTGTTCATCACTTCATCCAACTCGCTCCAAAAATCTTTTTTCTTATCCACAGCACACCCAACTTGCGGGACATACGCACCAACAACATTTATCATCACACCTCCAATTTCCAGCTTCATAATCAATACTCTATCTGACTCTCTCTTTTTTTTTTTTTTTTTACCTCCAGAACACTCTTGACATACTGACTGTTCTTTCAGAATCAATCAATCAAAATATTTATTGTCATTTTAGCAATGAGACATTGTACAACAAAATTTAGGTGCAATTTTCCAATGCAAAAATAAAAACAAAACACAATTACTCAAGTTAAAACTAAAATTTTCCATTCATACATATGTCATATTGCACTTGTCCCATAGCCAATGTTAACTTAGAGCTGTATTGTAAACATGAGAGTGTACTGGGTCAGATTGACCACTAAGCAGCATTCAGCATGGTGATGGCTGAAGGATAGAAACTGTTTCTCAGTCTATTTGACTTAGTCTTTATGGATCTGAAACATCTGCCTGAAGGCAGGCGTTCAAACAATGCACGTCCTGGGTGTGGTGGGTCCTGAAGAATTTTCTTGATGTTCCTGAGACAATAGGAACTATGTAGTTGTTCTAGTGAGGGGAGAGGACAGCCGACTATCCACTTGGCGACCTTAATGACCCTGTGGAGCTCTTTCCACTGTGCTACTGTGCAGCTGGAGAACCACGCACAGAGATAGTAGACCAGGATGTTCTCTACTGTGCAGCCATAAAAGGACACCAGCAGTTTCTCAGGGATGATGTTCTTCCTGAGAACCCTCCGGAAGTAGTGTATTTTGGGCCTTCTTCACTACCTCAGCAGTGTGTGTTCCACAGGTCAAGTCCTCCCTAATGGTGACTCCCAAGAAGTGGAAGTCTGAGACCCTCTCCACACAGTCCCCATTGATGATGAGTGGCTGGATGTTGTCTGCCTTCTTCCTGAAGTCCATGAGGAGCTCCTTGGTCTTGGCTATATTTAGGAGCAAGTTGTTATTCTTACACCACGTTTTCAACCGCTCCACCTCATCCTTGTAGGCGAACTCATCCCCACCAGAAATGAGCCCTACTACCATGGTATCGTCAGCGAACTTAACAATGGTATTACTGTGGTAGGCAGGAATGCAATCATGGGTGTAGAGAGTAGAGAGCAGGGGGTTCAGCACACAGTCCTGTGGGGAGCCAGTGCTGAGGCTGATGGGCATGGAGAAGTAGGGGCCTACTCTAACCCTCTGAGTGCGATCACTCAGGAAGTTCTTGATCCAAAGGCAGGTGGAGTGTGAAAATCCTATGTCTGACAGTTTGGTCACCAGTCTGTGGGGTAAGATGGTATTAAAGGCAGAGCTGAAGTCTATGAAGAGTAGCCATGCGTAGCTACTCTGCTGCTTCAGATGGGACAGAACAGCATGGAGAACAGTGGCCACAGCGTCCTCCGTAGACCTGTTTGCTATGTAGGCAAACTGGTGTAGATTAAGCATGGGAGGAATGAATGACATGATGTGGTTCCTGATGTGCTCCTCGAAGCACTTCCTAACCACAGGGGTCAGTGCAACTGGCCTGTAGTCATAACCCCTACTCCATTTCTCCTCCTATCCACACCATGATAGAACAATTTGAATCCACCTGGCCTTATTCCCCTTCCATTTAGTCTCTTGCACACACAATATATCAACCTTCCTTCTCTCCATCATATCGGCTAACTCTCTCCCCTTACCAGTCATACTGTCCACATTCAAAGTTCCTACCCTCAGTTCCACTCTCTTTACTTTCCTCCTCTCCTCCTGCCTCCAGACACGTCTCCCCCATTTTCTTCTCCTCCTTCTTCTTTGGCCAACAGTAGCCCAATTTCCGCCAGCACCCTGTTGACTAACAGTACTGGTGGCGGTTGTTGTTAACATGGGGCTCGACCGATCCGGTATGGAAATTTGTATTGCTGTCCGCATATTGATTTGGCAAAATTTTACACCGGATGCCCTTCCTGATGTAACCCTCCCCATTTATCCGGGCTTTGGACCGGCACAAAGACACACACTGGTTTGTGCATCCCCTGTGGCTGGGTTCTCATAGTGCCTTGCCAGTGTTGTATACTAAATGTGGTTTCAGTAGCCATGGACAACCAGTCCGTGTCTCCTTGCATGTTCACCGTCATGGCATACGTGGAATCCAAATCAGTAACAAAAGTATTTATTTCAATGTACCTCAGTGAGGATGCATTCCTTCTTGTAACACTATTTCAAAGTGGTATGATAAATTTCAGTCTACAGATAGTGTTAAGGACGTGTTTGTTGGACCATTGAGAACTGCTGAGAATGTCAAAGGGGTGAGACAGGTTGTACATTGGACTTCAGCGTTGAGCACGATGAGTAGTATTAACATTTCAAACTGTACTGTTCACTGAATACTTCATCAAGATTGATCCTATCCACTGTACAAAATACAAATAGCGCATAATTTTTTTTTTTTTTAGGAACATTATAGCTACACGATTCAACATTTTTACTCGGTTTAATAATTACAGGGGTATGCGGAACAATTTGCAAACTAATTTACAAGACTGTGGAGCTCATTTAAACACTTTATTTTAAAAAGTTAAGACAAGATAAATAAATGGCATTGATTTAATAATGTTGAGTTCTTTATTACTTAGCTGGCATCATAAATTTAAGTGACCTTACATATTGTCCTCTTAAAAATAATATCCTCGGATCACACCTTTTCTAAAGCTCACTCTAATCCTGTCCACTGACAGAGATATACCCCAGGTATCTATTCCCCGTTTTGAATGCTAATTGTTGCTTTATTAACAATACATTTACTTTCCACTTCTCTTTTAGTAATATTCCTCTGAGGAATATGCATGAGTGGTAACAAATGTTTTCTGTTTATTATATGACCATTCCAACTTGTCTGTGTTTGGATTTGCTGTCATTATGGTAATAATTTTATCCTTGGGTCTCGGCCTGGTACTGACATGCTTATCTGCGTCCTTAGATTAAAAAGTTCAGCAACCATAAGAGCTTTATTTTCCATTGCTCGGCCAAATTCTTTAAAGCCTCTTTTTTTTTAAATGTAGGAACTGTCTCGTTTTTACTTTTGAAATAGGCTCTGAGCTCGAGGGAGCAGTTGGTTTTACTACATCAGCACCGGACTCGACCACAGGAGATCTGGACGACGTGGAAGGAGAGCCAGACACGGCAGAGTTGAGGAGACGAAGGCTTCGTAAACTGGAGACCTCCGTACCATCGTCGGGACTTTGAAACTCGTGACTGCCTCAGTGGTGCAATCAAAGGTCTCGCTTCACTCTCTTCTCTATGACGGAGTGGTTCCCTGGACCAGCAGCGTTGGGGGATTTGATAGCTTTCACGTTTAAAGAACTGCAGTTGAAACTTTAAATGTGGGTTTTTTCTATTGTTATCTGATTCAAGTCAGATGGTTTGTGGTTCTCTGTTTCTAAACCTGAACAGCCTTATAGAACTGTCTGATTTTTGAGAAGACACCAGCCTGCATATGACAAGTGCTAATATAATAAGTCCTTTAATTGTTTATGGATTGAACTTTCATGATGGCCAATTGTTGTAATAGCAACTTCATGGTACACTGAAAAACTCGAGGTTTAATTTTAAGGCGGTCTGTAGTCTTCTGTTTTGCACTTGAGAACCAAAAAAATATGAAACTGAATATGTACCAGCGTGTGCAAAAAAGAAAAAATACAAGCGTTGGCTCCCTCTTCTGCATAGATGGAGTGTAAATATGGCCTTGATTGTTTCTGGTTTCTGATGTTTTTTTTTTTTTTGAGGGGGGGGCAACAAATGTTAAAATCTTCAAGGTCACACACGTTTGTGTTCTGCACAAATACAGAATTATGCTGAAACACTTGGGAGATTCCCCCCCCCCTTTCAATTTTGTCCCTTTTAACATGTAGACGTGTGCTTCGGATTATGTGATTGACCAAGCCTTGGATTAGTTTATCTCCACTGGGAGCTGACCATTTGTGGTCTCAGTAAAGCAGAGAAAGGGAGAAGAGCAAAGTTAGAAGGTTTAAGATGGGACGCAAGAAGAACCTATTAAGAGCAGCATGTTTAACTTGAGGAAAGAAAATTCTGTTTCCCGCTAAATATTTTTTCTGAGTCAGGGAGTATTCTCAAAGCAGATTAATTTTTTTTTTTTATTTGCATTTTGAATCTTTATGCTTTTTTGAATTAAAGATATAAATTCCAGAAATGAGACTATTTAATTTGTAAATACTGTTTAAAAAATTTTAATAGATAAATGTACATACTAACAATAAACCGAATGTTAACACAGCAGTCAAGCCTTTTTGTCTAATGCTGAATCCCATTTAGATAGCTTTTAAAATGTGAACCTGAGATGATAAATCCTTCGCAATAACAACCAAAGGACTCAAAGTTGTGTGTCCCACCGCGGAACAGCAGATGCTTTGAGTTCTGTTCTGCTGTTAACATGGGTCATCCTTCAATGTAATTGGGCTATAATAAATACAACATGTCGCTTCAAATAGACTGTATAAAGAATACACCAATCACATTATGCTTTTGCAAAGGTTGGTATATTTAGTGCTTAAGTTAGTATTACACTGGAATAACGCACTGGCCTTAAACATCAATCTCGGTCTTGTAACAATGTAAATGACGGTTTGAACTCTGACAACCACAATGACTACAACAAAGAATTTCTTTACCATCAGTTTTAGGTTCTTGCTGTTCACTGCCTGTACAAGTAACGATTGAATCCTGCATTTACTTGATCAGTTTGGCACTCCTGACTTTCCTCCTTCTCTGTGAGTGCACTATATGACACATATAACTCTTTGGAAGTGCAAGTCAGTTATAGGGGGCTGCAGGGATTTGTCACGGGCTTGAGTGGACACTAGGGAGATATGGGAATGTACACAACTCTCATCCATAAATTAGCAATATTAGCACCCGATCCAGAAAAGCAGAGAAATATGGTGGTGCGCTTATCTTTTCCTATGATATGGTCACACAAAAGACACTTCATATTGTTTTTATTGACAAAAGGAAATTGAAACAGACTGCAATAGGAAACTATTTTAGAATAAAATATGCAAGTATCTTTTAGGTTATTTCAGTACAAGTACAAGCCATAAAGTGCATTTCAGGTTACTGAAACAAAGCAAATTAACTTTGAGTCTTTAAAGCAAAGTCAAAAATATTTATCAAAACTCTGCTCCCAAAATATCATAGTCCATGAAACATACAGCTCTGTTCCTTTTCAGTTTTTATAAATTTTAGTGGAGTGAGTATGAAACCCATAGTGAGATTCCTATGGCTGATTAGAAGCTCCTCTTTAATGCTTAGGATACAATGCATTCTAAACTGCTGATGAGTGCACACGTTATTATGCAATCAAATTGCCCGGATCTACTCTTGCAAAGCAGTATTTGGCACAAAAGTGACAACAGCCCCTCGGTTTCATAGGAATGTGTGCGCTGGAATGGTGACACCACCAAGCTAAAAGGTTAATAGGTAAATTGTCACAGTGCACATTTGCAAGAAAATGAAAATGACTAACTGAATGAAACTTTTTGGTTTCGATGTTTTAGTAAACAATTTCCAGTTTCAACAGTGTTTGATGTCCCCAATCTAAAATGCGTTCTTCACATTAAAACGAGGGGATTCTCAGCGTGTTTGTTTAAACAGTCTGCTGTGGCATAAGGTTCTCCTTTGGTTTTTCTATTGATGTCCTAATAAATGTAAGGAAGTAGCTGGATCAGAGCACATTTATGGTCCCTCTAAAATTGGCTTCCCCTCTTATAATCTGAATTTATGTTTTGCAAAAGTGTTGAAGTAGGGAGGAAACTTTCCAAGCTGTAACAATGAAGTTCTAAAGTTCCATGCATTTGTAAGCATTGCAGTCCAGACCAGCTAAACCAGAGAGAGCTCATGTGAACATCTCTGTTTCAGACAGTCTTTAAGGAGAAGCCAAGTAAATGTTAGCTAAACGAGTCCTCACTAGTGTAAGCACCATCTGTTCAGGATTATTTGGTGATGGTAAATGGAGGGAGAAGGTGCCACTTTAGTTCTGTGGTGTGGAGTACAGACTATGGTGCTGATTGGTTTGCACAGTATCCCTGGCAAACAAAAGAGGTGCAGTTTCATTGTGTCCAAACCAGCCAGCTTCTGTGCCATTTCTTGTCATCGCACCATACCAGCTGTTCTCTTGCAGGCTTCCTGTTAAACTGGAGAAAGAAGGAACATCACATTTAGACAAAGGCTTTGTTATGCATAACGGCATATATCACAAATAAAAATTAAGTACCAGATTATGCTTTCAAAAGTATTTTAAAACTTGGGTGATTAACTTCAATAAAATGGAAATGTTTTCTACAATTAGGGGGCTCTGCCCCCTGCTCGCTTCGCTTGACCACTCGGGTTTGGTTAACTGGATATACAATTTTAAGAAATTGTTATTTTCATGGGAATTGTTACATGTTTCACTTTTACTTTAAATCTATAGTAAAAACAATATTTGGAATTAACTTTTTTTCCAAGATCGCATTGAATTTTGATTCCATGTTTGGACTTGCATTGTGACAACGCAACATATAACTGCCTGTGAGTGAAGATCGTTTCTTTCTCTCTAATAAATGACTTTTTTTGAATGTTTGCCCATGTTCTTTCTTCTTCGCTTAGTCATTGATGTATCATCTAGAACGTATAAAATTATTGTCCTGATAAAATTTATAACAGCTGAGAGAGCAGGAAGTGTGTCTGCCAAAGGCATTCACACAACTAAGAGCTGAGAGCACAGGAACTGTGTCTGACAAAAACATTCACACGACTGAGGTTAGATGACTGTGGTCTTGTTTGAAAATAGTTGTAAGTAGGGCATGACTTGAAAAAATCTCATCTTAAAAGTCTCCACCTCACGGAACTTCATATCGCACTGTTTTTTGAATCTTTTAATTCTCGCTGGCAACACAAAAACGATCTACAAGTCTCCGACTTAAAGTTTAAATCTGAACAATATATTCATTCTGTTTTCACTGTTCTGTTATTTCACTGAGTAATAATTTCCATTTGTTTGTGCTAATGCAATCTTTCCTATCCTTTTTTTGAGACCTTCAAATTTTCATACTTCCATTATCTTTAACCTGCTCTGCGTTTAAAATTTAAATAGTATAAATGGACAAGGACCTTACCAGAATAAAATGAACACAGACTTTTCTGACCTTTTACTGGTGACATGAGACTGAAACAGTGAGTGCTGCTTCACATGCACTCTTGAGAGCTTGCCTTGACCTCAGTTAACCACCAGATGTCACTGTTCACACTGGGGCTGTGGGTTCAAAGCTTCAAATCTTTTTTGGCACAAATAGAAAGAAAGCCTCAAAGCTTCACGAGGCTTCTTTTTTCCATCACTACAGCATGTAGAAATCGCAACAGTTTTTATACATAGTCTCCCATTTCAGGACACCATAATATTTGGGACAACTGGCATCACAAGTGTGTGTGATTCCTCAGGCGTGTTTCATTGCTTCATTAGATACCTACTTTTGCTTCTACCCTTTGGAGTCTATAGTTGCCATTGTTCAACATGAAGCCAAACATTCAGCCAATAAGAGTCAAAGAAACAATTAAGAAGGTGTAAGACAAGGACAAACCATTGGAGACATCAGGGAAACCTTAGGTTTATCTAAATCAACTGTCTAGACCAGGGGTGGGCAGATTCAGGCCTGGAGGGCCGCAGGTTTTTGTTCCAATCGAGTTGCTTAATAAGAAACTTATTGCTCAAGTAACACTTGTGCTTCACTTTAGTTGTCTCGCTCGTTACGATTCTGAACCCTTATTGCTTGTTTTAGTCTTAAACAGCTGTTCTCTTGGTTTTTAATGGCTTTTTAATAGCAATAAGATTCAAATGACAAAAGAAAGCAGCTTTTCTCCATTTAGCTAGTTACCATTTACACCAGTGTGTATTTATCATGCACTATTGGCTTTAATTAAATACTTGGAAGGAAAGTGAAGAGAAAAAAGTGAAAGATTGAGTTTAGCCTTCAAATCATTTAGATGATATCCTTTACAAAGGGGAAGAACATCTAGGATATGAGAATGGCCTGATCTGGCAGTGTTAAAGCACTAAAAAGCCAGGAAATTAAATTATTGGCAGGGATTGTCTTCTAATTAAGCAACTGGGTTGGAGCAAAAACCTGCAGCCTCTGCGGTCCTCCAGGACTGACTTTGGCCACCCCTGGTCTAGACTATGGATTCCTAAACTCGGTCCTGGAGAAACACTGTGGCTGCAGGTTTTGGTTTCAACCAGCTTCTGTTTTTAATTGGACTCCAGGGCTAATTAAACTGTTATTTCTCAGATTCTGTGTTTTGGGAACAATATAGAAATTAGAAAAGTAAGTTTGGTTAAAAAAAAAAAAGTATTAAAATGTACTAAGCAGTTATATGGGGAAAAATGTGTTTTTCTTTTTAACATTTTCATCTTTATTTTCATTCTACTTTTCCAGGTGTTCTACTTGTTTAATCAATTCATTGTTTTCTAATTAGTGGGGCTGACACTGAAGTAGTTGCAGCCTTTGATTATTTAGTGTTGTTTGCCTGGGTGTCTGCTCTGCTCATTTTTAATTGTCATTATTAAGACACAATGAAGGGAGCAAACTGCACAGAGAAAGGGCAAAATATAATGACATTATCAAAAGAGAGTTAAGCATTTATATCTATAGCAAAAACAGAAATATTTCTAAATGTCTTATAAATGTAAAAATAATGAATTTGTGCTTTTCTGAATGTAGAATAAAAGAAAGAAAATGCCAGCTAATTAAATAAGATCAGTGTTATCAGGTGTTGTCACTGATTAGGAATCTGGTTGGAACAAAAACCTGCAGCTACAGTGGGCCCTTAGAACCGAGTCTGGGAATCCCTGCTCTAGAATAAAGAGGGCACTGGTGAGCATCAGTAATCGCAAAGGGACTGGTAGGCCAAGGGTTAATAGATGACTTATTTAATTTCTTTCACTACAATTTGCAAAATCCCATCAAGTCTAGGGGTTTTATTAAGTCTTCAACAATGAAACTCATGAACAGTAAGAAGCCTGACATCAAAAGATTGCCAGCTGGGGCAAGGAATGTTGATAGGTTGTCCTAAACCAGGGGACTCCAAACTACGGCCCACGGGCCAGATGCGGCCCGCGAGGCCCTCTCATCCGGCCCGTGGAGACTTTATCTACGGAAAAAAATTACGGAAATTTACGTGTATCCTGCCAAGATAAGCCGCCGCTTACGTGGACGTTACGTTTTTACCGAATTAAAATAGAGGCGCGCAGTAGTGTGTTATGTTTTTCAACCGATCACTACATTGCAAAACCTTTTTCGCTGCTTACTTTTTCTACTTCTGTTCACAGTCAATAAGATGATATAACGCCATCTAGTGGCAGAGTTTTTAAATGGTTTGCTGCTTGTTCAAGACTCGATTATTTTGATCACAGTTTGCCAGTTGTGGTTGACTGCTGCGATGAGAAAGTGTTGGTGTCCGTTAGCGTCTAATTGCGAAACATGTTGCACTCTATTTTATTTAGTGATAATTTCCTTCGCGTAATTACTTACCAGTGTGTATAAAGTATTGGCAATGTCGTTAGTTTAACAAGAATTTTCCGAATATTCTGAAGAGGAAACATTAAAAGCAACAATCTCTCTACCATAAGTGGATATTTGCAGACTATATTCAGGTAAGTTTAACATAAGAAATCATAAGAATTTTTAAAAATTGTTTCGGGTCATTTGCAGCTATAATTGTGACGAAATTAGTTCGCATAATCAGGTTTTTTGAGTGATATTGTGTGCAAGATACTTTCAGTTTCAATATTTATTCATGTTGAAGTCACTATTTTAGTGCCCAACGATGGCCGAGAAGAGGAAAAGAAAAATAGACGATGAGTGTCGGCAATTTCAAGAAGAATGGAGTTTGAAATACTTCTTCATCAAATCCGGCGAGAAAGCATTGTGTGTGATTTGCAACGAAACCGTGGCTGTGATGAAAGAATACAACCTGTGCCATCATCATCGAAGCAAACATCAGGAGAAATATGCAAAGTTGGAGGGTAAAGTTTGTGCCGGAAAATTTTCTAAATTACAAAATCAACTCACATCTCAGAGGGCATTGTTCAGTAAATCCTTAAATGAAAATGAATCCTTAACTAAGGCCAGTTATAAAGTTGCCTACGTCCTGGCTAAAAGTGGCAAACCGTTTCCAGATGGTGAAGTAGTGAAGGAATGTTTGTTGGAGGTGGCTGAGGAACTTTGCCCAGAAAAGTTGAAACAATTTAAAAATGTAGCTTTGGGTGCAAATACCATTGCCCACCGTGTTGCAGACATGGGTGAAAACATTGTGACTCAAATAGCGAAAAATGCAAGCATGTTTTGCCATTTTTCAATTGCAATGCATGAATCGCTGGACAGCTGTTCCACCTCTCAACTGCTTGTGTTCATTAGAGGTGTGGATGAAGACATGAACATAACACAAGAGCTGGCTTCCCTACATAGCATGTATGGCACTGTTACTGGAGAGGATATTTTCAATGAATTGAAAAAAAAACATTTGCTGATTATAACTTGGACTGGACTAACCTCAGTTGCCTGACTGTTGATGGAGGAAAGAACATGAGTGGCATAAAGAAAGGCTTGGTTGGACAAGTGAAGCAGATGTGTAATGAGAAAAACATTCCACAACCAATGTTCCTGCACTGCATTATTCACCAGCAAGCTTTGTGTGCTAAATATGTGGACATTAGCAGTGTACTGAATCCTGTGGTGAAGATGGTGAATTTAATAAGGTCACATGGGCTCAACCATAGACAGTTCAGAGACATGTTGAAAGATACTGACACAGAATCGCAAGATTTACCATATTACACTTATATTAGTAAGATGGCTAAGTTGTGAGAAAGTTATGAGCAGAGTATTTGAATTAAGAAAGGAAATAGGTGACTTCCTGGAAAGTAAAGAATAGCCACAGCCATTACTATCTGATAAAGAGTGGGTATGGAAATTGGCCTTTGCTGCAGACATAACTAGTCATTTAAATTTTCTGAACCTAAAACTACAAGGAGAGAAAAATCTAGTTTGATTTATACACCCACCTAAAGGCCTTCAGCTCTAAACTTGTCTTGTTTTTGCAACAAGTACAGGCCAACAACTTGACGTACTTTCAGCAGTGCAAGGTCTTCATGGCTGAAGCAACAGCCGAGTTCCCCACGTCATTTGCATGCGAGATCATCAAAGACCTCCAGCTGCAGTTTCAGGAGCGGTTTTCTGACTTGGATTCAAAGGCAGAAGAAGTGAGACTGTTTCAAAACCCATTTGAAGCAGATGTGGCCAGTTGCCCAGATGAACTGCAGCTGGAGGTCATTGAGTTGCAAGCAAATAATTTCCTTAGGGACAAGTTCAAAGAAGGACTGGTGGGTTTTTACCAGTTTTTGCCCAAGGAAGACTTTCCTAATGTCAAAACTTTTGCATCAAGGTACCTTTCAATCTTTGGAACAACATACTTATGTGAACAAACATTTTCAAGAATGAAATACATGAAGAACAATTTGAGAATAAACTTGTCTGATGATAATCTCAGGTCACTGTTGATGTTACGGACATCAAAAAAGCCAGAAATGTCTGCTATTTTGGCATCTAGGAAACAATTTCACCATTCCCACTAATACAGGTGTTTATGTGTAGTGTATCAATGTATTATTAAATAACTGAATAAAATAATATTAAATAAATAATTAAAAACAACATCTATGTTTTGATTCTTTTTTATTTGGACCTCGAGTGTGTAGTCGGCCCCCAAACTGCTGTTTGATAGTTAATGCGGCCCTCGGGCTGAAAAGTTTGGAGACCCCTGTCCTAAACGATGGAATGTCCCAGTTCACCCTATTAGTTGGAAAGTTCCAAAGATGACACCAGCTTTCACTGGTAAGCCAGTTAACAGGCAATAACATTCAATATTTTTGGCCTAAGGAACGAGTCTAGCAGCAGTATTATGAACCTGATGGAATCTGTTGATACTTCACACAGGAACATCATTGGAGTGAAGCAGAATGAAGGTATGATAAAGTATTTTCCCCATCAATAAGAATTTGGAGTCACATTGAGGCAAATATTTGTGTCAAAGGTAATGCCAAAAATTTGAACATGACCAAAATACAGCTTTAAATTTTTATAGTGTCCAAAAGTTAACTTCTAAGCATGTGACAGAAGATAATGAATTAATTTATCAAAATTTAAGGTGGCTTTCAGTCATAGTCTATTTGGAATATCAGTGGGTGCTATGCTTGGTGAAGAGCACAACATCAAAGTGTTAAAACGTTTGCACATTCTCAGGAGGCTGACATTTTAACTTTACGCTGTCTTAATCACTTTCTAAAAGTAAGCTATAAGTGACAGACTAGTGTTGCCCCACTAAAACGTCCCAAGTGTGTGTGTGTTTTTTTTTTTTTTTGTTTTTTTTTTTAACTGAAAAAGTGTTTTGGATGCAGGGTCTGACAGTATATTTCCAATCAGAGACTTTAGCCTATGTCTGGATTTTGGAGGGGAATGTGTACTTCATTTGGTACCTCTGTATAGTTTTCCTTGGGACATTGTTCTATGACAAACGAGAAGACCAAGCTTATGAAAAGGTCAACGATGAGATGTATTTAATTTTATATTTCTATGTACAAGACCACCAGAGTCAAATCTGATTTTGGGCAGAATGCTAGTGAAATTATTACACTTGCAATTTAAAATATTCTAAATCAAATTCACGTAATACTGTATAATTGCTTAAGGTCATAATATCTTTTTTAAACATTTTTTTAATGGCTTTGGGGTCAGTAGCATAGACAACCATTTTGTCTGAATGCAGAGGTGTTATTGAATGTGATTTGTTCCTTATTGTGAATTTTTCTGTTTATTTTCATGCTTTTGCACTTAAGGAGTCATCACTTGAGGACATCATTCGTACAGCCCTTGAGCCAAACATTACTACTACACTGACATCATTACTACACACAAGCACCCCTGAAATTTGGATGTCATGACAGTCATGCACATAGAAACAGAGTGTAGTCAAATGTTTGCTTAGTGCAAGTCTGCAGCATTTTTAGAGTCAAGCAAAGGAAATACATAAAAATGTAGAAAAACTTCAATAATTTTTATTTGTGTTAATATCTTGTGAGTATTGTGAGTTTAAGGAAACATATTTAAACCCTAATTTCTAATTATTATTACATAATTCATAACCTCAAAGCTTTTTTATTGGGAATCATAGTTCACTTTAACCAACATGTATTTAACTCCTACCCACCACATGAAAGACATGGGTCTACCTCAATCTACATCCAAAACGGGGATATTAATCATTTCAGCTTCAAAAGAACTTTATAACCATTCTACAAAGAGAAAAAAAATTCTGCAGATGCCTTGCATTCTGCAACCATCACAGCATGGAGCAACATACCAAGGGAGAAAAAAAAAAAAAGACTTTACCTGGATCTTTCAGCTTGTCCTGCAGAAAGCCAAGGTGCAGGAAAATTGACTTCATACTGGTGAGGACTATCAAAAAAATAAGAGCGTGGCCCAGTGCTTTGCCCATTGATAAGCCCAGTGTTAGCCTGAATAAAATGTTATTTATAGGTTAAAAACTATTACTTAATGTGCAATTGAATTTTTTCTTTGTCAATTATACACTTACCCTATCTTGGGACGGCCGGCGTACCCTGAAGAACCCAACCAGCAAGGCAGTGGGCAGAAGTTCCCACACAAATAAAATAACACCAAATACTAAGTAGCCATTCTCCCCAAGGTCCATTTGCAGATCTGCCTGTGTGAATAGTGTAACAATTATTATTATAGTTGACAACAATAGTATTGTCCACCCTGAAAATTAAACTACACTGGTAGTATCTGCACAATTTCTTACCTGATCAGAAATATTATACCAATCAAAGTCAAAGGAATCCATTTGCTTCTTTCTGGAGAGAACTAATGCTGCCAGATTATAACATGCCCTGCTGGTGAAAAGCAGTATTACACACGTTCCTAAGGCAGCAGTCCGGCACACTGTAGTTCCCTAAATAACAGAAAGAAGCAAAAAAATAACAGAGTGCCTTTCAAATCAGTGACAGATGGTTCAAGAAAAAAAGAAACCCTTCTCACAACCAGTTAAAGTAAACAGGATGCCTTACATTTTTCATGACCCCATAATAAATAGCACAGAATATGCAACTTAAATAATATACTCAGCAAAAAAAGAAACGTCCTCTGACTTTCAACTGTTTTTACTTTCAGTAGACTTAATGCGTAAATATTTGTATGAACACTAAAAGAGTCAACACCATAAGACATAAACTAAAAATGTTTCACAATGTGTCCCTGAATGAAGGGAGGCTCAAAATCAAAAGTACCAGTCAGTATCTGGTGTGGCCACCAGCTGCTTGAAGTACTGCAGTGCATCTCCTCCTCATGGACTGGACCAGATTTGTCAGTTCTTGCTGTGAGATGTTACCCCACT
>JANRMT010062792.1:124479880-124534019 GCA_026402145.1 Polypterus bichir lapradei | reverse complement strand
AGGATGATCAGCTGTCCTTCCTGTCTCCCTGTAGCGCTGTCTTAGGCATCTCACAGTGTGGACATGGCAATTTATTGCCCTAGCCACATCAGCAGTCCTCATGCCTCCCTGCAGCATGCCTAATGCACATTCACACAGATGAGCAGGGACCGTGGGCATCTTTCTTTGGGTGTTTTTCACAGTCGGTAGACAAGTCTCTTTAGTGTCCTGCGTTTTTAGAACTGTGACCTTAAATGCCTACTTTCTGTAAGCTGTTAAGGTCTTAACGACCATTCCACAGGTGCATGTTAATTAATTGATTATGGTTAGTTGAACATGCATGGAAAACATTGTTTAAACAATTTACAATGAAGATCTGTAAAGTTATTTAGATTTTTAAAACATTATTGTTGAAATACACAGTCCTGAAAAAGGGACGTTTCTTTTTTTGCTGAGTATATATATACAGCGCATCCGGAAAGTATTCACAGTGAAAAATAATAAACTTGTAACCCTCGGACCTTTAGTATATTATATTAGGGCATTACTCTGTCTACCTGGTAGAGTGATTGACCACTTCAGGTACAGTGCATCCGGAAAGTATTCACAGCGCATCACTTTTTCCACATTTTGTTATGTTACAGCCTTATTCCAAAATGGATTAAATTCATTTTTTTCCTCAGAATTCTACACACAACACCCCATAATGACAATGTGAAAAAAAGTTTACTTGAGGTTTTTGCAAATTTATTAAAAATAAAAAAACTGAGAAATCACATGTACATAAGTATTCACAGCCTTTGCTCAATACTTTGTCGATGCACCTTTGGCAGCAATTACAGCCTCAAGTCTTTTTGAATATGATGCCACAAGCTTGGCACACTTATCCTTGGCCAGTTTCGCCCATTCCACTTTGCAGCACCTCTCAAGCTCCATCAGGTTGGATGGGAAGCGTTGATACACAGCCATTTTATGATCTCTCCAGAGATGTTCAATCAGATTCAAGTCTGGTCTCTGGCTGGGCCACTCAAGGACATTCACAGAGTTGTCCTGAAGCCACTCCTTTGATGTCTTGGCTGTGTGCTTAGGGTCGTTGTCCTGCTGAAAGATGAACCGTCGCCCCAGTCTGAGGTCAAGAGCGCTCTGGAGCAGGTTTTCATCCGGGATGTCTCTGTACATTACTGCAGTCATCTTTCTCTTCATCCTGACTAGTCTCCCACTTCCTGCTGCTGAAAAACATTCCCACAGCATGATGCTGCCACCACCATGCTTCACTGTAGGGATGGTAGTGGCCTGGTGATGAGCGGTGCCTGGTTTCTTCCAAACGTGACACCTGGCATTCACACCATAGAGTTCAATCTTTGTCTCATCAAACCAGAGAATTTTGTTTCTCATGGTCTGAGAGTCCTTCAGGTGCCTTTTGGCAAACTGCAGGCGGGCTGCCATGTGCCTTTTAATAAGGAGTGGCTTCCGTCTGGCCACTCTACCATACAGGCCTGATTGGTGGATTGCTGCAGAGATGGTTGTCCTTCTGGAAGGTTCTCCTCTCTCCACAGAGGACCTCTGGAGCTCTGACAGAGTGACCATTGGGTTCTTGGTCACCTCCCTGACTAAGACCCTTCTCCCCCGATCGCTCAGTTTAGATGGCCGGCCAGCTCTAGGAAGAGTCCTGGTGGTTTCGAACTTCTTCCACTTATGGATGATGGAGGCCACTGTGTTTATTGGGACCTTCAAAGCAGCAGAAATTTTTCTGTAACCTTCCCCAGATTTGTGCCTCGAGACAATCCTGTCTCGGAGGTCTACAGACAATTCCTTTGACTTCATGCTTGGTTTGTGCTCTGACATGAACTGTCAACTGTGGGACCTTATATAGACAGGTGTGTGCCCTTCCAAATCATGTCCAATCAACTGAATTTACCACAGGTGGACTCCAACTAAGCTGCAGAAACATCTCAAGAATGATCAGGGGAAACAGGATGCACCTGAGCTTAATTTTGAGCTTCATGGCAAAGGCTGTGAATACTTATGTACATGTGATTTCTCAGTTTTTTTATTTTTAATAAATTTGCAAAAACCTCAAGTAAAACTTTTTTCACGTTGTCATTATGGGGTGTTGTGTGTAGAATTCTGTGGAAAAAAATGAATTTAATCTATTTTGGAATAAGGCTGTAACATAACAAAATGTGGAAAAAGTGATGCGCTGTGAATACTTTCTGGATGCACTGTATGTTATAGAGAATATATATATATATATATATATATATATATATATATATATATACAGTATATATATATAGTATATATACATATATATGTGTATAAAGAAATAGAGTAATATACTGTATTAATAAAGAATAAATATGGTGTGTATGCTATATTTGTAGTACAGTTCCAGAGGTTTGCATGACACTGGGTGGGTGTATTTCTGGAGCCCTACGTTTAAACAAATGGGAATGACAGTGTTCTCCCTTATTTGATGTGTTTTGTCTGTGTATGATTAGTTTAGATTAGGTGTGCAGTTTTGACATATGGATACAAGACAGAGGTTGTAGGAGATCAAAGTTTAGTTCAGGTAGTTGCAGCTGATTATTTGAAAATGGTGCTGTAGTCCAGCTTGGGCTGTAAATAAAACTCAATATGCCTATATTTTCATGATCTCCATGCCTGTTTTTCCTGTTTAGTTACAATCTCAACAGGGAGGTTTTATGTTTAATTTCCAACCGTCCCAAATCAGCTCCAGAGTGAAAAGAATCATTCCACAGGCAAAAAAATAATAATTTTGAAAAAGAAGATCTAAAAACAGGTCCATTATTTGTGACATATCCATTTCAAATAAAATCAAAACACAAAACAGCATGCAGTATGGACAAGAAACAGACATAGCAGTGGGAATCCCAGCAGGCCTTTTTAGACCTCAAATGAATCCAGAGACAATGCCCCTGTACTGTTTTAAAACACAGAAAAAATAATTTAATGCAAAGAATAGCATTTTTAAAATGTATTTATAGAATTCAAGGCAGTGTAAATTTATTCAGCTTTAGCATTAAGGCTCTCTTGTGCAACTAGTTTGTATATAATCTCTGTATATAATCTTCATTTGGATCTTGATCTTTGTTTGTCCGCGAATTAATTAAAAGAAGAAGCACTAGATGGCAGTAGAGAGACAGCTAAAACATAGGCATTGCACTAAGAATCTCCTCCAGGCTTATACTACTGAAGACTGTAGTACTCCAGTCACACCTCAAAACACAGACATTCAAACTAACAAATTGTTGTGCTTTAAATTAACTAAAGAGATCTTCATTTAGATCTTGATCTTTGTTTGTCTGTGAATTCCACGCATGCGTAGACCACCTTCCAGTTTAGTACGCTGTTGTTACTCACGGATGTCAACAATGTGCCAGAATAACGAAAGGGGTGGTGGACAGTGTTACGCTGGTTAGCTCCTGAGGCCTGGTTAGAGAATGAGATTGCCGTAAATAAAAGGTACGTGCCTACGTAACATATGAATGAAAGAAAGACAGTGGGTAAAATGAATGACAACGTAACAGCACGTTCCAGAAATTATTATTGTTACGTTGTAGCCGGCGAGTGCTGCGCGTCTTACAGTTGTACTGTGCCTTGCTCACATGTCAGTGAAGTGATCCCTATTTATGCTTTAAAGAGCCTAGATACCTATGTGTCCCCCTTTTATAACCATTGCTCCGTGTATATTGCCTTACTCTTTGGATTGCCACAAAGCAACCTGCGAGATTGGAGAAAGGTTGAGAAGACATTGTGAGAGGAAACGATAGCGTCGTGAAAACGAGACAGACTGTGAACGGACAGAAGCAGAAATGCTCCTACACCACCACATAATTACTATTCGGACAGTGATTCCGAGTAGGCCATTCCTATCGAATCAATGTCTAAGGGTTTTCTTTTGTAATTTTGTTTCCCTTATAAAAAATCATAATGCTGTGCGACGAAGGGCCCAGTTCACGACTGGCAGCCGCGTTTAAACAGGGAGCCCTTCACAGAGAACTTTAACACTTGCAACGTAGTTGGACGCACATGGCTAGTAATGTATATAAATAATGCCACACACAATTTAAAATTCAAAAAATGTATTATAAAAAACAAAAAAAGTACTGATTACATAACTATATGTATAGGTAATTTTTATTTAAACTTTTATTTCAGAAATATTTTTTCTCTACAAAGCTCTCAAGGCAGAAAAGTCTAGCTGTTATGGCATTGTAGTATGAGCACTGGTTTTGATCATAACTAGGCCATTTGGATACTGTTGGAGGATCATTTAAACATGAACAATGATCTGTCAAAAAACATTTAAAAGCATTGTCCAATGTACTGTTTAAAACAGTAAAATTATAATTTAATATTTATATATATATATATATATAAATAAACAATTCTACCATCATTAACATTAGATGGAACTACTATAATTTCCAAACAAGGAACTTCAGAATGACTTTTTAATAAATTTATTTTTTGTAAGTTTAATAACAAATCCATTTACCAGTTATATGCAGTATTACTAATGTATTTTGGTGCTTTTTGCTTTTAAACATTTTTTTTGTCTGTGGTATAAACCTTCCAGTATAGTTGAATTTCTCAACCTGGACAAGTCAGATTAAGAAGCCGCAATACTGGCTACAGACAAACCAAAATATAAACTTCCACACTTTGACAACAACTATGCTCTCTAGGTTATTCTAAGTTATTCCCACCAGGCTGTCTCAAAGAGAAAGAGAAAATGATTTTGTAATGTGGAGTTGTGACATGTTTGCCAGTTTATTAAAAACAACTTACTATAATCAGCTTTCACAGGCTCACAAAACCCTTAGATTACACTCGGAAAGAATATGTTATATATTAAACATTTTATCTTTCTTTCCCACTCTACAAAGGTGTTGGGATCCACAGGGAAACTTTGCAGTATTTTACCTATTCCCATATGTAAATGTAATTGTCCTATGCAAATGTAGACTTCTCTGCTGAGGAAAATACCAAAGCAAGTGCAGAAATAGTTCTGAAAAACTGATACATATACAGTAACCCACCCAAACTAGTTTTCCTGAAGTGGACAGCACCCAAAAATAATCAGCTTGGAGGCAAAATATTTTTATGTTAGGTCACAACAACCTAAGAAATCTGTGAACTGGAAAAGTAGCCATACTAATTTTGAACATGAAAAGGTGACCATTTGGGCTAAAATGAACCTAAGGTGGGTTGGCTCAGTGGTAGTGCTGCTGCCTCACTATAATATGGTTTATGTCCAAAGTGCTCCCTGCACGGAGTTTGCAAGTTCTGTATCCAATTGCCTTTCTTTTGGGAGATCTAGTTTCCTTCCACAGTTCAAAGACACGCATACATATTATATTTAAATGAATACTTTGAAGATTGTATATTTTTGTTACAGAATAAATGGTTGCATTGTTGTTTCGAAGTACGAGTATATATGGATTATTTTTATACAGTACATGTATACACATACAGGTGTTGTGGCTATGGTGCATAGCACTACTCTACCACTAGGGGCAGTGTGTTATGAACTGTTCATATAGGAAAATAAGAATAGTGGAACGAGTGAATGTAGTGCTTGCAAACCGCCAATTTGTTGTCGAACAGCAGTTTTATTTGAATATACGGGACATCAATATCCAAGACCTGCTTGAGCAGTTTTTTTGGTGCATTTTATAGAATATTCTTTATTTTTCTTTCGCGCTTTTCAAATATCTGGAATTGAATGCCATTTTGCTCTTTTACATTATCTTTACAGAAGGCGAAAATAACTCGCCTTTATGCGTCTGTTCCTGTGCTGTAAAGTAGATTTGAATGAAAATGGGCAGAAGGAAAGTTGAACAGGAAACTCCGGTGAGAAGGTCCTCCCGCCTTAGGGATATCCCGCCCGATAAGGTGTGTAATAGTATTTAAAGAAAAATGGTATTGGGTTACGTAGGATCAGACAGACTCTGCGTAGGGCCAATTTTTTTTATGATAAGGCGAGGTGATGCAAATTGTAGCATGAACAGGAAAATCGCTTAACCGTGCAGGACTGCTATCGGAAGCAAGATAATCTGCCTTGATACACTGTCTCGGAAGTTGCCATTTTATACGTTAATTAGCAAGACGACGTTTGATTGAAACAGAAGCAAGTGAACCAATATATAAGCCTCAGTAAGTACCAAATAACACACTGCATTCAAAAAGCAGACGATCAGTTATAGCGGTGTTAAATGCTTTATGTTGGCTGTTATCTACATTTTCGTAAAGGGGAGCATTTCGTAAAGAGTTAACTTTTATATCGTAGCCGTTTTGAAACTTGCCGCCTTAGAGTTCTTTGCATGCTTTTTTTCTATGCATTTCACTGAAATGAAATCGTATGATGTCTGCTGATTTTCTTCTGCTAATTATTAATATTTTTCATTGGTATTATCAAAGTGTTTTCCATTCAGGCATTCACACATCTTTACATTTTTCATGTTGACAATTTTACAAATAAATACCGATAACCAGATTAACAGATGTACGTATTTTTCCATTTAAAGGAACGAAATAACACTAAACAGTTTCAATTCATTTACCGAGAACAATGCCAGTTTTGAGATGTGTCCCAGGGGACTGCCTAAAAAATAACTATTGTAATGCGATTTTTAGAAGTTTTCCAAAAAAAGTTATAGATTTCGGAAGTTTTTTTTTTTTGCAAACTCTGGTTAAGCAGGTTGGATCTTTTTGCTTGATAATGTATTAGCGCTTTGAGTAGTGAGTAAAGCGCAATATAAATGTAATGAATTATTATTGTTATTATTTGGTAAACGTCAGCGAGCAAAGAATAAAAATAGTTAATTTTATTGACAAACCCATGAAGGTAGTACTACATTTTAAGTTATTTTAACAGCTGTAGAAAGACTCATGCAACAAATATGGATTCATACTGTACATTTTTCCGGGATCTTCTACATAGATACTATTAGACATTTCTCAGTGCATTTTAATGCATAACAGTTAATTCTGACACAAGGTAAAGATATACTGTATATATTTCTCAATTAAAGATTATATGCGTATAATAGGATATTGAAAAAAAAACTTATCTTATACAGACAGGTATTATGGAACCCAGTCAACAATCAGAATCCAGGACAGATGACTGGATCGGACCTCACCTACGGAAAAGTATTAAAGCTTATAGAAATCCCACATCAGAACCAGAACCTACATCAGAACCAGAACACAACAGCAAACCTACTAAGGAAAAGGTAGGTGGTAAATAAAATATTATACTTGTTTTGTACATCAAAAAAAGACCTTGGATTTTTTTCCGACTTGGAAGTACATCTTAAATTCTAAATCCATCTTTAATTTTCTGACCCTGTTTTGTAAGCTGGGACAGGGAGTCAATCCTAGCATCAGAGTTTGTACCAAATGTTGCTGGGGTACTTGTCCTTTGCAAAACACACTTATTTATACCAGGCCAATTCAGAGTTGCTAGTTTACTCAATATATTTGTTTTAGAAACAGGGCAAGAATTTACAGTATTCATAGAAAATACTGTGTGAATATAAAAATGTGCCTATAAACAGGGCCCTGTTTTTCAGAAGTAGTCTAATTGTATTTTGTTTATCGGATTAGATCAATTCTTGAAAATGGGTTGTTCAAAAGATAAAAGAATTCTGAAATTTGGTTTGATCACACAATCCAGTCTTGGTTTTAATCTGGATCAAACCTTCTTTACGTGTTGTTGTTCAAAACTTCTTTTTTGAAACTCTTTTGTTCAAAAGAAAAAAGAATTCTGAATTTTGCCTTTATCACACAATCCAGTCTTGGTTTTAATTTGGACCAAACCTTCATGTGTTGTTGTTGTTCAAAACATTTTAGTAGGGCTGATCCCAGCAAAAGTGTGGATTCACTGAGGATTTCAGGGAAAAAATGTAATAAAATTTCAAAATTGGTCAAATAATACAACATACACTATCTATCATGAAGTATATATACATTTAAGTTAGAGTTTGCACTTGATTTCTTTAACTATCACTGTGATAAAGTAGACATTAAGCTACCTATCAAGGCTTTCAGAATTGTAACGTTAAAAAGAAGACGGTTTTGTCCCAATAATATAGACCCTCAAATTGCTGTTAATATCAAACAAAAATAATAATTGTATATTTAATTTTAACTATCCTACTTCAAGGGCAGCACAGTGACACAGTGGTAGCGTTGCTGTCTCACAGTAAGGTACCAGGGTTTGCATCCCAGGTCCTCCCTATGCGAAGGACCCGGGACGCATGTCATAGCAGATAGGGATGTTGCACCTGGTAGTGATGTTATGCAGGACAATACAGGCAAGTATTATGATGCATGCTCCTTGTGGTTCCATTCAAAAGCAGTTAAAATATGCAAAGTACCTCTTCAGAACACCATTCAAGCACCCAGTTGCACATCTTGTTTTGCAGTGAACAGTGTTGAAGTGTGCCTGCTCAGGTGTGTTTGCTGCAAGAAAAGGGGTCATCAGCCGTGGTAGGGGTGGGTAGGCACTATGTCCTAATATTATGGCATCTGGTTGATGTGTTTGAAGATGTCTATATAGAGTGCTCTCCATCAGAATATGCACAACATGGATAAACTCTGGTCATTTTATGAATCGGTTTGTGATGATGAGGTCAGCATTGCCCACAAGCCAGATGCTGATGCTGTGCCTCCCCTTTTGGTCAACATATTCCCACTGTTTCTCATGAGGTGCTTGTATATGTACTTGAGTGGAGTCAATAACCCCAATAGTACTGGGCATGTTCTCAAAAAAAAAACTTGGACTGGGCAATTTGTTCATCCTTTGTAATGTATCAAATCGATTGACCAAACTGGCCAATATAATTGATACCGTTTTCACCACATCACTCACAATTGATTGGTCTACTCCTATATTCTCAGCGATAACCTGGAAGAAAGTCCCAGATGAAAAGAAGCACAGAGCAGTGAGGCCCTGTTCTTGACGTTTTGGCCTGACAAGGTCTGCAGTATACTTAATACCAGCATTCCCTAAGCGAAACCAAACATTCAGTTCCTCAGTGGTGTTTTGTTCCAGTGGTTTTTGTATGCTCACCATACACCCATTGACAGTGTCCACTCCTATGTATGATTTATTTCAGAAATTAAACCAAATCCTGTTTATTCTTCTATAGTTTCAAAGAAGTAATCTACCCATCAAAGATGTGTAATTCAACTAGCTATGAATATATTAAGATAATGCCAGCTGAGAAGAATTAGAATAGCAATGTAAGCAGTTTACATAGATTCCAGAAAAAAAATCGTATTGGGTCATTATTATTAGGAAAATCCTCCTGGGCACTATATAATGTTTAGGTTAACATCTACTAATGGCTCACATCCATTCAAAAATCAAATTGGCATTACAGAGTAGAATGCTATCTCTCCACAACATTAATTTTAAAATACTGTAAGCTCTCAACCTAAGGGAAAAATAAAGAAAGAGCCTGGACTGGAGTTATACCTGATAATACTTTCTTCATGTAGTTATGATCCTTCTTAAAATATTTAGATTTGACTGTATAGTAGTAATACAATTATATGTCTAAGTAGGAGATTTCATGAATTTAAAAGAGTGGTACTAATTACCATTACATTGTGCTGAAATGTATTTTTTAGCTGATGACCAAACTGTATAGTTTTTGTTATTTTATTTCCTGTGTCAGATTTATGGGTTCATAATCGTACATACTGTCATATTAAACCTGAATGAATAAGTGAACATTTCACTACAATGAAATGAGAGTAAATCTGTCACATTATCTGGTCACAAAATAAGGTTCAAGATAGTGGAGACTTTTTATTAGAATTTGAGGTAGGGGAGAGATACATCATTCAAAAAATACTTGCCAATTTCAGAGTAAAATTACTTTTTTTAATGCAGGGCTAGCAAAATGAGTTCTTGAGACAGTGGCAGTAGGTTTTCATTCTATTGATTTGTTTATGTTAATGGAATTTGACATTTAATTAGAATTCAGCTTTTCTGTCAGTAGTTTCAGTAAAACAGGTAATAGTATGGAATTTATAAGGGTGCAACTTAAAAACATAGCATTTAGTCTATTCTGATTTAATGTAACCTTTTTAGTTTTTTTACTTGACTTGCTCATTGAAATTATTTGCTTTTGTATTCTTTCTTATGCAAATGTAAATGACAACTAGGTTAAATAACAAGGCAGCTGAAAATATTTCAACTAGCATTTTCACTTATGTGATTTTATTTTAAAGTAAATGGCTGAGGGAAATTTTTACAAACAATTTAGAGAAAAATATGGTCATAGATGCAAACCTGCGCAGTGTTCTAATGACATTTTATTGATTTTCTCAGAGAAGTAAAATTTATGTAGTTAGGGGTTTCAGACAGAAAATAATGCAAACAGGGAAAACCCTCTGTAAATGAATTTGAAGCCCATCTTTTAAAGTCATGCTTCAGTTGGAAAGCAGCAGTAATCTCCATGTTTAACTATAGGTAATTATAATGAAAATATCATTCCTTTCATTTATTGGGCTCCAGGTTTAATTGTTTCTTTTCTACTATTTCTGTCTTAAGGGTTAATTTCTTATGCAGATGTACATTCAACCTCGACGCTTTAAAATAATTCTAATTATTTTTTAATAAATTAGCTTCTTAGACCATAGATAATATACAGTAACAAAGAATATGTGTGGTAGTCAGTCAATAATCATGTTCACAATAATTTGTAATTTATGGAAGAATAAAGAAAGTGGGACTGGAATGAAACATGTTTTATTAACAAAATATATTGAGCACCACCGTTATTGCATACTTTTCTGGAAAAGGAATAAACATATGTTTTAGAGACCATTTAATCTCGTTTACAAGGATCACAAAGTAAACTGGGAGATATACAACACAAAAGACAAGAATTAACTTTTATTCAAAAGATACAGAATCCTGTGAAAACCTGTGGTCTTTGCAGCCCAGCCCTGTAGGATAACCTGATCTATAATCTACTCATTAGAACAGTAGTGTATTCACTCCATGACTTAATGTACAATTTGTAGTCAAAGTAACCCTGCTGTAATATTTTAAAAGCAGTAATTTTTAATTAGCAACATCTTAAAATACATCCACAGTGCCAACAATTTCTTATCTTGCCATTCCAGTGTTTCACACTCAAGCTGACATGCTATTCCACTGATTACAATTACTCGCACCCTCTTTCTAGTTGAGAAAAATGGCCTGTTAATAGTGAAATTCCTTACTGTGGCCATTGGCAAACTAAGGTATAATGATTCACTTTCTTACTAAAAAATCATAAGGCTCCAAATGGAGTCAATATTATGGCACATTAAGTATTTAATTCTTGTGTGTGTTGTTATTGGTGTTTTGGCATCACACCTATACCCACATTTCAGATAAATAGAAGTGCACTTCCACAGTAAATAATCAGATTAATGTTTTGCAAAATATTTACCTTATTCTATAATGGTGATGTTATCTAAATTTTATACTTTTGCAATTTTATTGTCTTTTACAATTTTGGTACCCCTTATGGTAGTGCATGTGTTCTCTAGATATAAGAACTACCCTGAACATTCTGTGTCCAATACCTGGTTATGCAACCAAGCAAACTTCTTTTTATGTTTACTGAACCAAATATTTTGATATTTTGTTGACAAGTTTGAAGGTGTAATTTTTTTTTTTTTTTTTTACATTATTCTTAAAGGAAATACCCGATGAAGATCCAAAGGAGATTGCTCCAGCCAAGGTGCATTCAACAAAAATTCCTACTTACCATGGGTCAACAGTGAAAATTCCCCTTCCAATGCAGATAACAGCAGCAGAACCAAGAGTTATGCTAGGATTTAGGGTTCCTATGAAATTAGACAGAAGGGAAATCACACCAGAGACAACCAGATCAGACAGCCCCATCTCAGATCAAGGGGCCACACTGAAAGGAACTGAAGATGGACAGGAAAAACTTGTTTCTCCACCTGAAGAAACTGTAAAACATATTCCAGTCCTTTCAGAATCAGTCTTGGAAGAAAAAGTCAAAGATGAAATTACTAAGCCTGACACAAAAATCTTACAGCCACGTACTAAACAGGACAGACTGGCTAGAGGAAAATTTGCTAAGGTAAGTGCAGAAATTCAAGAACACAAACTTAGATTTGTGATGATCAGCATTGATTCATTGTGTGCTTGTGTCAACATGTTGTTTGCAACATTTTTCCTTTGTATAAAAACAACATTGGTTTAGTATCAATAATTTTTAGCCTAACAAAATAAAAAATCATTTTAAAATGCTTCTGCCAACTAAAACATTAAGTTAAGATAGGAGGTATCTGCACATTTTGTGAATTTTATTAGCTGTTAAAATATTAGTTTAACTCAAATTTTAATAAAATTTCACAGTCAAGGAATTCCATTTTTTATTGTGTAATACTTTTTCATTATTTTGTACATGAGAACATAGTAGTATTTATAATGAAACTCGGCAGTCTATGATTTAATAATTCAGATAAAATGGCAAAATGCACACTTAGTATATTCAAAGCCAACTCCATTTTGCAATGAAAACCTATGTGAAGTTTTACAGGTTAACAAATTAACTTTAAAGTGATATATTTTAGGTTAAAAAGATTGTAATGGAGCTTGTTTCTTTGCACACATTGTTTTGATATAGGAAAATGAGTATGCTTTGTTTTGCTCAAATAAGCTCTGAATTTGTAATAGAATGGTGTCAACGAATCTGACATTTGCAAAAAGATATTACTAGGCTGCTAGTTTTAGTAGTTTTGCCATGCTTACAATTATTGGACCCTAATTTAATTGTGGTGTCTGTTATGTGCAATTTACACATTCTCTTATTTGCATGGGTTTTTTCATGGACTCCAATAGCATCAATGAGATGGAATTGGCAAAGTTTCACAAGGGAGTTAGTGTGTCCTGCAGTGGACTAAGATGCTGTCCAGTGCTACTTCTTACCAAGACATAAGAGCTGCCATTGTTACATCAGAATTCAACTCTCTGCAAACCATAGTTGAGAAAAGCAGGTTCATAATATGAATTAATTTAAAATATTGTATGCTAGACCGTCCTAAATTAGGTGAAACTGAATAAATACTGCATTTTGCTATGGTATTTTTGACTGTACATGTATACTGTATTAGAAAGATTAAAGAGTCGTCTGATGTTTTATATTATAAAATTACAATGCTTATGCCAAAATTGTGTTTTCTGTTGTTTTCTTTGACCTCTTGTTGTCTTAAGGAACAAAATTGGTTTGGCATAAATTGTGGTTTTAGGGCAGATATGTATTTAGTTGATACTAATGCCATTGTTGCATTTGTTTACATCTTGCTCTCTAGTATCTGGAGAAAGATCCATGCAGACATTGGAAGAACATCTAATCTGTGTAAAGAGAGCTGTATTTATACAATTGTTGATCCTGAATGTAATAGGAGAATTACATCTAGAACTGTATGTTTCAGGGGTGTTATGTAAGAGTATTTAACTATAGATTTCCTTTGAGAAAATTAAATATTTCTTGTCTCTTTTATATAAGGAAAAAACCCAATATACAGTATTCCTGTTTTTAAAAGACTTTTACAATATATATTGAAAAAGACCTCCATTTTAAATAAAATAAATGTTTAGTATTATCTTGTTTTATTGTTTCCGATGGTATTGTTAAATAGAAAAACAGAATGAAGCTCAACATCGCTACAAGAGGAATAGCAGAAATAGCAATTAGGCCAAGAATGCCATGTCTTTAGTATATTGTACTAATGCTTGCTAAGTATAGCCTAAGTTTGTTTAGTTGAAGGTTTAAGTTATAACTTATGTTAGAGTTCTCATTTAGCTTTTACATGATAATTGTGTGATGTTTCCTGAAGATTGTTTTTTATTTGCTTGTTTTTTCTTTTTTTGTTTATATAATTACAGCCAAACACTATAATGACTCTGAAAAACTTAAAACCCGTGACTACAGGACACACAAAAAAGAGGGTAAAACATAATGTCTTTCTGGAAATATAAATGTTGTGTAACTTGTTTAAATAGCATTAAAATATTAATCCAACTGTGCTTTCTTCAACACAATAGTACATTAAATAATTTCCAATGAGTAAAAGTGGAAATCAATGTGTATTAATTTCTTTTCAGTACTTGTCATTTTTGTGGCTATTCCTTCTACCAATACTTGCAGTGATTTTGTGGTATTACGAAATTCCAAGATCTGGCAAAGCCCTCCTTCAAGAGATGTCATTTGTCTCGGACCCATCCATTTTTGTAGACATGTTTATGGGTCCAGAAGAGCTTTGTGAATCTGACTGCGGGTAAGTGTCTTAGACTTGAATTGCTGTATTAGCGTGGATGCAAATACTTGAATTAAGAAGTTGAAAAAAGCACAATATGTACACTACATTGTTTTAGGGTGAATTTATGGATCCTGGACAGTTTTTTTTCCCCTGTTGTTAGCCTTTCAGTCTATTTACGTATCTATTAATGCTAATTTCCTCATGTGCTGTTGAACATGTATAATTTATCATTTTTGTAAAACTGAAATAGGCAGATGATCAGCTCTTTAGAATTTTATTTTAAAAAATAAATGTGTAAAACATTGATTTGTTTTGGTTGAATGGGCAGTCCAGAATAATAACAGTGTGTACTACTGCATATTTACATCTTTTTGCAAACCTGATTAAATGTTTCACTACCCGAATATGCATATACTGTACGGAAACCAGGAGTTCTTTGTACATGCATTTGGGCAAGTGCTTGTTCAGTTGACCATTTAGTTTGAGTGAGGGAGAAGAGCAACAAGAAGTGTTTGAAGCATATTGCTCTTTAAGAACTAAGCAATTGTCATTGGCATCAGAACCACAGCCATATGATCCTTATCTCTTAATCCAAGTTGAAGCCATTACAGGGAGAACTTGTCAATGACAGTATCTCTCTTGAATGCAAGCAAACAAAAAAAGTCTCTCTTGAATGCTGAAGTAAGCTGCTCAAAAAGTTTTTGAATGTTTGAACTGAACTTGAAATTCTTTTAGTAGCTCCTGAGCAACTCTGGCCACTGCAGTTGTGAAAATATTTTTATTCAGTCACATTTCCTTCAGAAAACAACTGTGACATATTTATTTTGACAAATTAATTTTATTACTGTATTGAAAAGCAATCATGAAGAAGGCCCTCCATTGACTTTTCTAATTTTTAGACTTTTTTTTCAAACGGTTCATCTACAACGTAAGCTATGTAAAACCATCATGTTAGTGGAGGTCTAAGCAATTGCCATGATTGTCTGATGGTTAAGACTACTCTTACAGAATATAGATGAATATGTTTTAAGGTTTCTTTCATTTAATAACTGTTCATATACAGTACTATAGAATTTGAATGCAACTTTTTTTCTGTTTCCTTCATTTAATAACTGTTTATATACAGTACTGTAGAATTTTAATGCAACTTTTTTTCTGTTTGTATTTATTTATTATGTCGATATTTTATATTTTTGTCCAACACTGTGGAAGTATAATGTGAAAAATATCTTTGTTTAACAAGCAGGTTCAGAAATAAATGAACATTCATAATTTTTTATACCTTTAATGCATTAAGAACGATAAATTTCAATTAACTGTAATTTATAAGAGTAAAATTATTGTTAATTTATTTTTATCTGTAATGGTATTAGTTTACTAACAAAAGCTACCTTTACAAACATCTTGGTTTGGATTTTAAAGATTGTGACTACTTATTCTTTAAAACTCTTAATTATTCCTTGTTAGCTTTCAGCTGGTTGAGAGCATACCTACTGGGCTTGAGTACCCAGAAGGTAGTCCTCTGTATCCATCCATATTTCAAGCATGGAAGCATCTTTTAAATGAAGCTAATGGCAGCGTGGACATTGCAGCTTTTTACTTTACATTAAGAGATAAAGAACTGGAAAACTTAGATCCTTCAGCTGATCAGGTATTTTTAATGTGTGACTCACTGATATACTTTAAATTGATATACATTCAATTTATCAGTCTATAAAGTAACCAGTAAGCGTATTTTTACTCTGAGGTACAATTTTTCTGTATTTTCACATCCAACTTTTTTATAGTATAACATATATATGAATATTAAGTCATTTACTACAGCAAAGACCAGCGTTTTAGACTATTCTGAGTGCTAAAGATTACATTAAAACACATATCTGACTCCGCATTTAGTGACCAGCAGTCCCAAAATGAAGAATACTGGGTTGCCAACTTAAATGTTAGTGAAAAATTTTTGGTTTCAGAAATGTATATAGGAATATTGCCACACAATATTATAAAAATACCTGAACAAGTTGTTAGCTATGATTAACACTTTTGAATAACATCTCCTATAAATTTCTTATAACTCACTTTGTTGTTTTTCAAAGAGTGTATTTAACTACATTATACTGTATATGTTTAAAATGTTTTAATGATTGCTCTTTTCAAAGGGCAGGCAGATCTTTGAAGCACTCTCTCAGCTGCAGCCTCGGGGAATAAAGCTAAGCATAGCAGTCAACAGTCCACAGTCTTCAGACCAGGACACCACAACTCTTTCTGATACAGGTGAGAACTATTTATTTCTGTTTTTTACCTTATTTATTCAAAATGTGCTTAGAGATATTCTGCACATTTTTCTTAAATCAGTCTCCAAATCAAACAAAGATGTATAAAAATAATGTTTGTTCCATTATTACTAAGAAATGCTGCTAATTTCTGCAGTCATTCCTTTATGAAACATTATTCTACCCTTTTATAATGCATTGTGCCTTCTGAAAGCACAGTGCTAAGTAGCTGTCCAGTCACATAGCCCTCTGCATCATTAAAGTATTATTGTTTCGTAATGTTAAAAAAAACCCAAAAAAAACAACATGAAAATTCCGTCCTGACCTGCCTGAGGCGTTTGCCTTGTGGCTGGCCCTGGATGCTACAATATTTTTTAACATATTAATGCAGTGGGAGGTAGTAGTCCTTGTATGGTAGCTCATTCGGGATACCCGCAGGGGTGCTTGTGAGTTGGAATCTGGAAGTGCAGGTTTTTCAGGGTCCCTGGGTACCAATAGAGGGTGCTGTTGGGGGAGGACCTCCCCACTTTCTTTATGGCCCAGAACAGGAAGACATGGCATAGCACTGGAAGCATTCCCAGGTCCGGCTTAAAGGGAGCCCACTGCCTCACATAAATGAGTCAGAGTCAGGAGACACTGAATGGAGGGCAGAAGGAGGAAGAATTGTTTATTTTTGTCATTGTGCAACTGGTTTTTGGAAGACTGATTGTTGGATTTGCCCTGAGGTTTAATAAATACCTTTTATTTAAACCTACGAGTGTGTCAGATATTACTGTGTCTAGGGTATATATAAATATGAATGGAAGTGAAGGTCTGTGATATGGTTTGTGGATTTGTAGCTTTAAATCCACAAAAGGAGAAAATGAATCGTGTATCACCAAAATATGAAGTACACAGAAAAAGGCCTTAATTCGTTTTGTCGCCAACTGCATTTCTAGGGTTTCTGTTGTTGTTTTTAACAATAATAATAATGTATCATGCAATCATCTTATCTTTTCTTCAGGTGCTGAAGTGCGTAATGTAGATTTAAAGGCGCTGACTGGTGGAATCATTCACACAAAGTTGTGGGTTGTGGACAAAAAACATGTTTATGTTGGCAGTGCAAATATGGACTGGCGATCTCTAACACAGGCAAGAATATATTGACACTAGTTAATGTTTCTAAGTAGCAACTAGTTTGATACAAACTGTAAACCATAGCTTATAATGTATTTTGCTGGTGTAGACTCTAAACTGTTGAAAAAGAGGATATTTTGGTAATTATTTTTGGAGATATGCATAATAATGCTGCCAAGTTGTTATCTAATAATTGAAATAAGGCACAAGTAACAGAGGTGACAGAGGAGCTATACAGAGAAAAATAAAATGACGAAACTACACAGGACTTCAGAAGGTTTCCACACTTTTTTTTAACTATATTTATTAAGAATTTCAAAAACAGATTACATCACTTTTCTACATAATTATCTTCATTTGCGATGCAATTTTCCCAGCGTTGTACCAACTTTTTAATGCCCAATTACTACTCCTCCCACCTTCACTGTTTCCAACGAAAATATAAAAGTGCAGAAACTTTTTGAATGCCCCTCGTAGAATTGTACTGTACATAGTAATCTATTAAGCATCAGCTTACTTGACATATAGAGAAGATATGTATTGTAATTGGCCAGCTCTACACATTCACTTTTATGTGTGAATAGCATAGCTGAATGCTATCTAGGTGGCCTATATAGGTTACAAAGCTAAGAAAAGCATTTTTTTTTTCTTTGTTACTTAACATAATTCACAATAAGATTTAGTTATCTATCTATCTATATATATATTATATATATATATATATATAAATCAATCAGGTTTTACATGACTTGTACCCTTATTTTTACCCCTTTAGAACGGCTATTTAAACTACCAATAACATAAGCTCCGTAAAATGTTTAGGCTTTTAGTGCTATGCATCGTATCAAAAAACCCTATTCTGAAACCACCAAAGTGATGTAGAGACACCTATCTCTTGGTTTGTTTGTTGTATGGGGAAAAAGCAAAATACTAGGTTTTTAGCCACTTTAGAGAACAAGTTTTATTTCTGTTTTTCCCCTATGGGTTCTCTTCTTAATTTCTTTAAATTTTTTTAACTTTTCTTTTCCTATTTGAATGAGGGAAACACACAGGAACAAGTCATTTGAGCCATCAAAATAATATTCAAGAACACATTTTGCATGTTGTAGGCAGGGCATGATCAGTCTCTTAAGTGTATTTTGCAATTGCAAAAAGAGAGAGTAAACATGGTATTAGGACTTCAAGTCAACTCTCCTGGCCTCCTGTGTCCCAATATATTTCCTTGTAACAAAACCATATATAAAACACCCTTAAAACAATAGATTAACCCGCTAGAACACGTTTCCTCCTCAGCAGAAATACTTTCAATACTTTTTGTATTGAATATTGGGTTAAAACAGATTGTAACATCCTACATAGAAACAAGACATTCAAATATGGACCATTTAGTTAATGTAAAAGCAATCGAGAGCATAAGTTAAGACTAGTGATGTTTTCCAAGTTTTTAGCTGGGAAGCACATTTATAAAAACATGCTGCTAAAATGTTTATATTCTTTACTAAGTATGCCTTCAGTTATTATCATTTTATCCTGTACATTGCCTGGCACTATGAATGGTTTTATGATAAACATTGCTCATCATTTATGTTTCCTATAAACATTTGTCTTCCTACCAGGTAAAGGAATTAGGTGCTACACTTTATAATTGCAGCTGTT
Organism: Polypterus bichir lapradei; assembly: GCA_026402145.1. Classification (NCBI taxonomy): domain Eukaryota; kingdom Metazoa; phylum Chordata; class Cladistia; order Polypteriformes; family Polypteridae; genus Polypterus; species Polypterus bichir. The sequence goes on along the minus strand of JANRMT010062792.1, from coordinate 124,514,664 downwards.
TGGCACATGATATGGAGAAGATTTTCCAGATGTACTTTTATCTGGGGAAGAAAGATCACTTAATTCCAGTGCTCTGGCCTACTGAATATGCAGCGGATTCCAGTAAAGAGTATCCTCTTAGCCTTAAGCTTAATGGTGTTCCATCAAAAGTATACTTATCGGTAAGCATCCAATAGGCTGAGATGTTTTGAAAGATAAAAGATAAATTATTTCATTTTTAATCATTTTTATAATGTAATCCCCCTTTTTGTGTGCAGTCTGGCAATTATTGTCAGTCAAATACGGTATAACAGGATGTGAATGTGTTATATTGACCCTTTTTGCATTGATTGAGGCTTAGAAGGTGAAAGATGAACAAATATGTTGGCCTAATTGAAAATATGAAAGACATGGGAAGAGAAACCCACAGAGAACAAGGAATATAATGTAGAAAATATTCAAATAAACACAATGCTCATATTGTACCACTGAATTAAATTACTTATCTGTTTTTCTGTCCCAGAGTGCCCCTCCTTCTCTCTGTGGAGATGGTCGCACTGATGACTTGACCGCAATTATTGATGTCATCCAAGATGCTCAGAAATTCATCTACATTTCTGTCATGGACTATTTACCAATGTCTGAATATAGTACACCCAAAAGGTATTACAATATGTGTGTTTATATACCCTAGTTATTTCAATATTGAAAATATCGATTAAAGTACTGTCTCATTTCTTTATTTTAACAAGGATTATAGAAGAAAAAGAAACTTTATACTCTTGATATTTTAGTTGAGCTTGTCATACAAATTAGTGTGATTAGCATGTTGGCAAAGAAAAGATAAATGTATCTATGATGGCATGACAGCTAATTGTACACAAAAGGGCTACAAATATTATATACATCACCAGTCATAGTTTCATAAAAACAATACATATTGTTTAATTTGGTTAGGTTAAATACCACTATTTAGTTAACTTATCTAATTCCATAAGAGGCATATCAGGATCACTTAAATTGTTAGAACTTTCCTAAGTAGCCAATTAATTTGGTTTATTTAATTTAATTATGTCTTTCGACTGTAGAATGCATATGCAAGTGAGATGGCAGTGTGTTGGAAGCACACAATCATCACCTCAGCTTATAAATGTAAGAAGGTGCAGTCTGCTTTGGACAAGTAAACAGTAACTTTTTTAACAGCTAACTGTGGTGTTTGTACTTTATTAATATGAATGATTCACTCAAATTTACAGAATGACAATACATTAATATTCAACTGCATTGATTTAAAGCGACTCTTATGTACAGAAAATGTATGTACTTTATTAATATGAATGATTCACTCAAATTTACAGAATGAAAATGCATTAATAACCAACTACATTGATTTAAAGCTACTGTTATGTACAGAAAATGTACTACAATTCCGTTATTTATCATAGAACTAACCCTGATATGTACATTGAGACGACTGTCTTGCAGCTAGTGAACTTGTTGCATCTTTTGCATTTGAGGAGCTTCAGCTATAAACATATTATCTTTTAAAATAATTAAAAACTTAGCCAGTAAACAAATATTGATTTCAGTGAACTAGAAACATAACTGTAAACCTAATAGTATACATAGTTTGACAGATGGCCAGGGCCATTATCCTGCCAGGATGCTGGCTTGGTGGAAGGACCGAGGGAGAGACTGTATTTAGGACATTATCTTCCCCGAGACATTAGAGGACAACCCCCTGGGTTGCTACAGCACCACAGATCACTGCAGGGCATGCCGGGAGTTGTAGTTTGGAGCAGCCCTATTGGGCTCCTAGGGTGCTGCAGGGTATGATGCAGGTGCAGCTGAGTCCTTATGGGGTGTGGTGGAAGCGATTCCTCTAAGTGCAGCCACAAGAATGGTCAAGAAACACCAAGAGCACTTCCGGGTGCACTATAAAAGGAGCCGCCTCACCACCAGTCAAAAGCCAGAGTCGGGAGGTGGAAAACAAAGCTTGCGGGAGTAGGAGTGGAGATAGAGAGAAAGAAAGAGGAAGAAAAGGATTGTGTTATATATATTTGGTGTTTTGTACTGTGCTGTGTAGTGGGGAGCAAAAGAAAAACGCTTCCACACTTAAATAAAGATGTGTTGTCTGGCAAGCCTTGTGTCTGTGGCGGGGTTTGGGGAGCAGTACACCCCCTGGTGGACCACAAGAATGATAACGTAGCCATTCAAGATAATAGTATTAATGTGCCTGTGCTGTGGGTGGGATGTGAGGGGGTCCCTTTGGGCTTTCATGCACATTCATGTCATGTGTGGTCTCCAGGGGATGCTACAGCTCCTCAAAATCTCAACACAACAGACTCGGACACAAGTTCTCATGAAGTAAACAGGTTTATTGTGTAAAACTCTTATAAGTAATAGTTTTCTACACCACAACCACAACTCTGTTTCTCTGCTGCTCTCTGTCTCCTTCTCCTCCACTCCTTTCGCAAACTTTGTCCTTCTCCTCTCGAGCTGAGGCAGGCTTCTGCTTTTGTCCAAAATTCAGAAGTATTTCCAGTTTACTGAAACTGGTTTGGGAGTACATCTGGGTGAGGCTGGAGCCAACAAAGCAGGGCTCACAAATCACTTCAGTGCCCCCACAGAACCCAACAGGGTTGAGCCAATGAACTTCAGTTCCCAACGATCCAAGTGGGAATCTGTGATGGTACCGAAATCCATGAGAGCTGCCACCTAGAGTTCAGGGGTAGTCAATGTCCTGTGCAAATTGTCTTCCCTTTTTCTTCCACGGTATAGACATCCCGGCCAGGTAAGGATCTCAGTAAAGTTCTGGCCGGGATGCCTGTCCTTGTTGGGTATCCCTGGCAAATGATATAATATTGATAAGGGGCTATATTACATATGATGCACAAAAGAATCAATGCTTATTGCTATTGTACTGTATATAGTCAAAAAAAAAAAAAAGATAAGGGGCTGGGATCAATAGATCACCCCCTCCTGACACAACTTTGTTGCTCCTGGCTGGTCCTGGATCAGAGGACATCACTTCTGCCTGTACTTCTGTCTCACTTTTTGCTTCTCGTGAAGCAACAGCTACTCACAGCCACAGTGCCTGGGACTGGCACTCCATGTTTATAGAGTGCTTGCTAACCATTGCCCTTTGCATCTTCCTTGAAGTTGGCCAAGCTTTCTCTGTCCTTTTGATACCTGACTGAAGACACCAAACGTAATCCTGTCTCTTTTTTCTTTTCAAGGACACTGCCTCTTCTTTAGTCATTCATTTACCCAATCGGTTAGTGCTGCTGTTTGGCTCATTAATTGCTTCTGCTTTGTCCTTTGTTTGCATAAAGCATGCTCTCAGTACATCCATAAGCTGACACAGTACATCATCCTAGTAGTATTGAAATCAGTGAAAGCGTTTTTGTGATTTTGGGGTATTTAGTTTTTCTATTGTAATGAAGGTTTTTTACCCTTAAATAATAATATATCGAAATGTCCTTTCTTAGTGGATGCCTGCTTCCCTAAATCTAACATCTTGCAAAATTTCAGCTTTTGGTAAATAGTATTTTGTTTGATAAGTGTGTGAGTCAGTCAACTTTGAGAGAGAGAGAGATTATAGAGGAGCAGGTTTCTGGCAAGTGGTTAGTACTGCTGGCCCTGCCTCCCAGAAATTGGCTGTGACCACCAGGGAGCACACCAACTTGCCAAACCCGACACACATAGACACCAGGCATAAGTTCATCAGCCCACATGGGTTTCATTTAGATGGAAACTATTCCTAAACTGTTTCCCATAGGAGTACAAAAGCACCAATAATAAAAGCAACACTTTCTTTCTGTTCTTCATTTCTCTCCTTCTGCCCCTGGCTCTGGCTCCTTGAGTAGTGGCAGGCAGCTCCTTTTAAGTAATCCCCCAGAAGTACTTCCAGGTAACGCTTGTCCCAGGAACACTTATAGGTGAGGCTGGAGCCCCATGAAGTAGGGCTTCCCAGTCCCTGCAGCACCCCCTGTTATCACCCACGCCACTCAACACGGCTGAGACACAAAACTCCAATTTCTATGATGCTCTGTGAGAAACTGTGGAGCTGCCATCTAGTACTCTAGGGGGGATAATGCCTTATGCATGCTCTCTCCCACCGTCCTTCCAATACGGAGGTGTCCCTGCCGGCTGAGGGCACCAGCCTTCCCTCATATTGCTTAAGTAGGTTATGAAAATGGGCAGTTTATAAAGCAGGACTAGAAAATTTTAGCTAGTGCAGATCCCGGAAAGTGAGAGTGGAAAAAAACCTGCAGAAGCAGTTTCTTTATTTATGCCAGTTAAAGTGGAGATACAAATACTAAAGACAAGAAGATAAATGTAAAAATGTTTCTTGGTAGACTATTCAGTAAAGGCAGTAAGCAATACATTTCCAAAATAGCTTAGTGATTAATTTGTTATAAACAGTTGTGAAGTTTTTAGTTTGAAGTTTCAGTGACACAATTACAAACATCAGTGGATTTTGCAGGTTTATTCCAGTCTTAAACTTCAAGTACAAGAACCTCAGGGTAATTTTGTCATTTAGTGCTTTGAATCAACATTTTATCTATTAAGTAATATTGAATATGCATTGAGTAAGCTATACTCTGTGTATATTCATAGTCCTATATTATTGAACGTTGAATTAATGATTTCCACAATCTTTACGTTTGTATTAGGTTTCAATAACGTGTATAAAATGAATCGTTTTCAAATATTACAAAGAAAAGTTGTTCTTAAGTTACTTAAACTTAAGTTTAAGTAATAAACTTAAGTTATAGTGTAATGAAAATTGCATAATTAGATCTGGACCACCCTATATATCTTTGTTTTGCATTTCAGGTTCTGGCCAACCATTGACACTCAACTTAGAGTTGCTGCTTGTGAGAAAAGAGTACAAGTGCGTTTGCTAGTGAGCTGCTGGGAGCATTCATATCCTCCAATGTTTGTCTTCCTTGAGTCCTTGGATGTTCTAAAACAGAAACCACTGGAATGCAAAATAGAAGTGGTGGGTCTAATTTATTGAGTCTATATTTATAGAAATGTTTTATATACAGTATATATGTGAATTGTACTTGTATATTCTTCAAATAATGGTATAAAGCAAACTTAAATATACAACATATATACTATGTATATATAGTCACTCTTTCTTCAAGGAACTGCCTTAGAACCTTTTCGTGAGTTGATCTTACTAAGTATCAGTCTCACATTCCATATTGCTCCCTGTAAAATTATAAAATACGGTAAAGTACCAAAGGTAAGACAATCCTGTTTTTATTTGCTATATGCATACTGGACTTTGTTTAAGTTTTGGGCATGGATCAGTAAAAAGTAAGCATCTTTGACTGAAACTGTATATTATGTGAACTCATGGTATTTACAAATTTCTGCTTTTGCCAGAAAATATTCCATGTTGGCCCTAATCCTGGCCAAAGGAAGATTCCCTTTACCAGAGTGAATCATGCCAAGTACATGGTGACTGACAGAGTAGCTTACATAGGTAAGCCAATTTGTTCCATAAAATGTATTTAGATACTGTTGCTTTAATCACGGCTAACAATGGTTTAAAAGTTTATAGCTTCTAATCCTTATTGGATACTGCCATATTTCTGTTACATTTTGGTCATAAAGGATACAATTCTTTTGTCATTTATCAGGAACTTCTAACTGGTCCGAGAGTTACTTCACTCAAACAGCTGGAGTTGGAATCGTGATAAACCAGACAGACGCTAGTGTCACTGAAGACCAGACCACTGTGCAAAACCAACTACAGGCTGTTTTCCTTAGGGACTGGAATTCTAATCATGCTGTTTTCTTGGAAAAGGAGCACAGTAAAAAATGTCATGTTCATCATAATTAAACAATTATTGCTAAATAGTAACAGTGTGAAATCTTAGAAAATGTAATTCTATTGTGCACCAAAGTCTCTTGCATTTTTCACTGCTGTTTAGAAATACATAGTTCTCCACCTACAGGGCTTCATATGTGACTTTGCTTTCATTATCTAGTGTTCTCAGTGCCAATTAATGCTTCAAATGAAATTCTTTACAGAAACTGTTTCTTTTATACATTTTATTTAGTGTTGGTAGTTACATCAATGTGAAGAATACAAAATATACATAATTTCTAAAGTTAAAAACTACAGCTAGAGTCAAGATACATGTAGTAGTCTTTATATCACTTTTCATATGTGTCATTTGCATGGTGCTTCATGGAATAATTATTTGAGTCCTCTTTGCTTATTTTTAACATTTATCATTGCGACTACTTTCGTGGGTTTTTTCTTTTTACTTCTATGGCTCAGGAACTTTGATTAGCGTCTCAGGAATATTAATTTGTGCCAATTCTATTTTAAAATGGTTTATCTTGAAAGTTAAAGATATACAGGTGGAATCCAGTTATAACGAAACTCACGGAACCATAAAAATATGTGCCGCCGGCGATTCGTTGTGTCGAACAGTAGCGGCGCAAAGACAGCTGCGTAGCGTCTGACAGTAAACCAAGGAAGGGCAAAGTACAGTAATTGGTTGTCCTCGGCAAGATCAGGGTTACCGCGTACCGTACCTGTCGCACAATGTTTAGAACATTTAACACTGGGCTTTGATCTGGTCTTCCTCACACTCTCCTGATCTGTCTTCTCCAGATCGCGTCTGCCACAGCAGTGATTACGAGCCGCTGTTCCACTTCTAATCTGAAGATGTTAGCTAAAGCAGAACGATTACCTGTGCCGCGGCTCCCAATAGCTCCTATTCTGAATGAAGTCTTGAGACCACCTGCCTTTCCTATACAGTAATAAAGTACGTCTTTTCCTTGAAAACTTGGACTCCCCTTTCTGGCTCTCGTGCAATTGTGACCCAAATTTGACAATACCTGTATAAAAAAACAACGCACCTTAAAATGCAAAAATATTTTATTTGAAAATGAGACGTTAGATATAACTTTTCATATAGAAATACAGTATGGAAATATAGAATGACAGCGGTGAACTGGCGCCCTGCCCGGGGTTTGTTTCCTGTCTTGCGCCTTGTGTTGGCTGGGATTGGCTCCAGCAGACTCCCGTGACCCTGTAGTTAGGATATAGCGGGTTGGATAATGGATGGAATTTAGAATGAAAACGAGACTTTTGATGTATTTTTTTAAAAATAGAAATACAGGTATGAACACACGAGTGAACGCTAGACATTAGATATAATTTTTAGAATAGAAATACGGGTATGAACAGAGTAAAAACTAGACGTTATATGCAACTTTTTAATAGAAATACACGTATAAAAAAAGACGTTAGATGAAGATGAAGGCGGCAAGTCATTTTTCTTTATTCTGATATCATCGTTTTCCAGGATTAATTTTCCTTTCAGCGTAAATTAACGCCGTTTCTCACTTTTTTGTCCATTTCAAATAAAACTTTGAGAAGTTCTATGAACCTCGAATATGTCGGTATCCGCACACAAAACAACCCCCCACGCGGACGCTCGGTGGGGCAATGACTCAGAATTCGGCAATGTGTATGATGTCTTATCTGCACTCACAGAGACTGCCCATGGCCGGAAACTTCACAACAGACTGTTTCTCTGTTTGTGCCATCCTGTTGCATTTTTTTGCATTGCATTATCATCTAAGGTGGCCATTTTTGGTCGAACAAATGTTCGTTATACTGAGATTTACATTTCGTTAAAACGAGATTCGTTTAACATGATGTTCTGTGAACGTTTGTCCGGGCTCACAAAAAGTATTTGTTATTCTGAAAATTTTCGGTATTCGTTATAACGGGATTTAAACGTATTTAATTTTCACCACATGTATTCTTCATTATAGTAATGATCGATTATTTTAGCAGTTCATAAAAATGTTTTTTTAAAGTGTGTTGGAATTTTAATAATTCGAAAGTATATCACTATATCTAAAAGCAGAAATGTTATTTTTTTACTTGAAAGAAAATATTTATGCACTATATGAATTTTTTATCTTAAGAAAATTAAAAATTTTTTAATAGGTTGATCTGAAGATTATAAAAAATGAATGCTTTTAGCTCAATATTGACTTGCATGCCTTTAATATTTTTTCACTAAATGTTTACACAAACAGCTGGTTCTTAAGTAATCAACAAAAGCCAGACACTTGTAAGAATTGTTTACAGTGCATCCTCTTCCAAGGCTTAATTAACTTCAGGAAAACCTATAGGTTGATAACCCATTACTTGTCCCCTGAAAAAGACCTGTTTTGTATTACTCTGTAAATTACATTACTTTTCAGTTTTTGGGGACCAGGACTTTTTTTTTTTTTTTGACATGCAGTAGTTTACTGCTTATCATACCACTTAAGGTTTTTTCAACATTAACATAAACTAGAAAAATGGGGGTGTTCTTAAACCTTTCACCAGTGTGTGTGTGTGTGTGTGTGTGTGTATATATATATATATATATATATATATATATATATATATATTGTGGACACGGCCCGGACACAGACAGGCGGACATGTTGTTCATCACCACCACACGTTTATTTACACTATTATATACAGAATAAAGTCAGTACACACACGAACCCCCACACAGTCCTGGCCACACAATACCTTCCTCTTTGGGCCGCCTCCACTTTTTCTCCTGCCTTGTCCTGCTTCAACCCGACTCCAGCCTCGAATGAAGGGAGACAGCCCCTTTTATTTCATCCCGGATGAGCTCCAGGTGTTTCCCGGCATTCCTCCCTGGACACGCCCCAGTGTGACGGAAGTGCCGGCTGTTCTCCCGGAAGCTCTCGGGGTGTCCCTGCTCCTCTTCCCCCCCAGCACTTCCTGGTGTGGCGGAAGTGCTGAGGTCCAGGGTCCCCAAGGCATTGGGGCGCCCCCTGGCGGTGACCACGGGTCCCTACAGGGTTGGGCTTCCATGCCCTCTACCCGTGGCCCCCAAAGCAACCAGGATGGCGGCCCCCACGTGATCCAGGGCGGGCATAGACCCTCTTCCGGTCCCACAAGGTGTCCCGGCCGGGTCATTGCCCCCGGCATTCCTGACAATATATAGTGAATGCAAATACTGCACAGCAACTATGAATAAAACCTTAATCCACTAGTTTGGAAAATCACATTACGTATTAAAAGTGTAATTTTACATCAGATTGACAGCAAGAGGAGAGAGAGAGAGAGAATTGCTCTGTTTTTTAGAGGTTACCATAAATATACTGCACATTTTTAATATCCTTTTTAGGGTTAGGGTTTCTAAACATTTCTCATGTATGTTCCTTAGTAATTCAAATAGAATTGGGTATTAGGGGATAAAGAGCTGTTTAAAATAAATTTTATGGTTCTGTTTCAATTATATAGTCTTTTTCATATAATAACAACATTCAAGGGTCAATCAAAAAGTAAAGGGAATTTGAAGATTACAAGGTAACTGTAGCAGAAGGTGTCACGATACACTTGGGATGGCTTATCGGGAGTGTGAACGCGCACAGCACAGTGCTCTTTTGTTAGTCTAGTTGATGCCACAGTCAAATGAACTTGAGCTTTTTTCTGTGAGAGTGCACCATTGTTGAACAACGCACAGTTGTGAGATTTCTTTGGGTAGAGGGAGTGGAACCTGCTAAAATTCACCAAAGGATGTTTGCTTTTGTGCAGGTCAGTAAACTGTTGGGGTACCCATCTTGTGCAGACTTTACAGTACTCAAGTCATTATGCACGATGGCATGTGCAGATCCATAGCTGATATTCAAATGTGCAGCAGCAGTGAACACTGTTATTCATCTTTCTTCTCTGATAAAGGCAACTGTCATGTTGTTGCGTAGTCAACCAGGTCAAGCTCCATCTGTTTCACTTGTTTTGCCTGTTTTACACATTTCTGCTCCTTAATAAACTTTTCGTTGAGTCATGTTATTTTCACTTCTGTACTGAGCCAACATGCTTTGGTGAATTTCAGCAGGTTTCATTCCCTCTGCCCAGAGAAATCTCACTATGGCATGTTGTTTAAAAATGATGCAATCCCACAGTGGAAAGTCCATGTTCATTTGACTTTGGCTTTAAGTAGATTAATGGCAAAGTGCTTCACTGCGCATGTTTGAACTACTTATGAGGTGTGGCAGAAAAGTAATGAGACTGGCAACACTGCAAGCGATCTGGCAACGCTGCGCTGTTGTCCTTGATAGAGCACGTGTATCAGTACCCTCCCATAGCTCAGTGCGAGTTTCAACTCCTTTCGTTAACTACGTGATTTTTGTGACTGCTATTAGCGAAGTTGTGCTTTCGGTTGTGCGTCACGCAAAATGGAACAGCGGAATTTGGAGCAACGTTGTGCCATTAAATTTTGTGTTAAGCTTGGAGAACTGGCAAGTGTGACGTTTGAAAAGTTAAAACAGGCCTATGGGGAACATTCTTTATCCCGAGCTCAAGTGTTTCAGGGAGGCCTTCAACTTCGAAAACCAATGAAAACATCGAACGTGTGAACACTCTTGTGAGACCGTCGTTTAACATTAAGAATGTTGAGTGAACAATTAAATTTGAACAGATTTACCGTTCATCAAATTTTGACTGAACATTTGCACATGCGAAAGGTCTGTGCCAAAATGGTGCTGAAAAACCTCACAATTGAGCAGAAGGGCAATCGAAAAAACGCATTCCTGTGGTTCCCCAGGCCCCTTATTCACCTGACCTCAGTCCGTGTGACTTTTTCCTTTTTCCTAAACTGAAAAATGTCCTCAAAGGACGTCATTTCGGGACTTTAGAAAACATCCAAAAGAGTGTAACGGACATGCTGAAGACCATACCGGTTGAAGACTTCCAGCGCTGCTACCAGCAGTGGGAACAACGTCTCCATCGGTGTGTAGCTGCCCAAGGGAACTACTTTGAAGGAGATAACATTGATGTTTGAAAAAAATAAAAACTTTGGTAAATAAAAAATCAGTCTCATTACTTTTCTGCCACACCTCGTATAAACCCTCCTGAAGGTGTGGTATTGTGTCAGCTTGTATCCATTATGGTTACTGTGTAATTTTCAAGTTGCCTTTACTTTTTATTTATCCTTGTAGCAAATGCTGTCATGTAAAAATTCAGAATAGTTATACCAAAAAGCTAAACTGAATTTATGCAAGTAATCTTTGTAGTGAACTTTTAATCTCATTTTATATTATTTTCCCTAATGATTGATTTTATAAAATAAAGTGGAATGATGTAAATTGTTTATTTATTTTGATTTTAAATGCAAATATTTTGTGTAATGCAATTTTGTTTTCATTAAAATTATTTTTTTTTTTACATTTAGTGATTTGAACTTTATGAAATCTTGACAAAGAATATTACAGGTAGTAATTTACATAAAAAACTAATAAATTCACAACAGTATACACATACTGTACATACAGTGCATCCGAAAAGTATTCACAGCGCATCACTTTTTCCACATTTTGTTATGTTACAGCCTTATTCCAAAATGGATTAAATTCATTTTTTTCCTCAGAATTCTACACACAACACCCCATAATGACAACGTGAAAAAAGTTTACTTGAAGTTTTCCATCCATCCATCCATCCTCTTCCGCTTATCCGAGGTCGGGTCGCGGGGGTAGCAGCTTAAGGAGAGAAGCCCAGACTTCCCTCTCCCCGGCCACTTCTTCCAGCTCTTCCGGGAGAATCCCAAGGCGTTCCCAGGCCAGCCGGGAGACATAGTCCCTCCAGCGTGTCCTGGGTCTTCCCCGGGGCCTCCTCCCGGTTGGACGTGCCCGGAACACCTCACCAGGGAGGCGTCCAGGAGGCATCCTGATCAGATGCCCGAGCCACCTCATCTGACTCCTCTCGATGCAGAGGAGCAGCGGCTCTACTCTGAGTCCCTCCCGGATGACTAAGCTCCTCACCCTATCTTTAAGGGAAAGCCCAGACACCCTGCGGAGGAAACTCATTTCAGCCGCTTGTATTCGCGATCTCGTTCTTTCGGTCACTACCCATAGCTCATGACCATAGGTGAGGGTAGGAACGTAGATCGACTGGTAAATTGAGAGCTTTGCCTTACGGCTCAGCTCTTTTTTCACCACGACAGACCGATGCGGATGCCGCACCGATCCGCCTGTCGATCTCATGATCCATTCTTCCCTCACTCGTGAACAAGACCCCGAGATACTTAAACTCCTCCACTTGGGGCAGGATCTCGCCCCCAACCCTGAGAGGGCACTCCACCCTTTTCCGGCTGAGGACCATGGTCTCGGATTTGGAGGTGCTGATTCTCATCCTAGCCGCTTCACACTCAGCTGCGAACCGCTCCAGAGAGAGCTGAAGATCACGGCCTGATGAAGCAAACAGGACAACATCATCTGCAAAAAGCAGTGACCCAATCCTGAGTCCACCAAACCGGACCCCTTCAACACCCTGGCTGCGCCTAGAAATTCTGTCCATAAAAGTTATGAACAGAATCGGTGACAAAGGGCAGCCCTGGCGGAGTCCAACTCTCACTGGAAACGGGCTCGACTTACTGCCGGCAATGCGGACCAAGCTCTGACACCGGTTGTACAGGGACTGAACAGCTCTTATCAGGGGGTCCAGTACCCCATACTCCCGGAGCACCCCCCACAGGACTCCCCGAGGGACACGGTCGAACGCCTTTTCCAAGTCCACAAAGCACATGTAGACTGGTTGGGCAAACTCCCATGCACCCTCCAGGACTCTGCTAAGGGTGTAGAGCTGGTCCACTGTTCCGCGACCAGGACGAAAACCACACTGTTCCTCCTGAATCCGAGGTTCGACTATCCGACGGACCCTCCTCTCCAGAACCCCCGAATAGACTTTTCCAGGGAGGCTGAGGAGTGTGATCCCTCTATAGTTGGAACACACCCTCCGGTCCCCCTTTTTAAAAAGGGGGACCACCACCCCAGTCTGCCAATCCAGAGGCACTGTCCCCGATGTCCATGCGATGTTGCAGAGACGTGTCAACCAAGACAGTCCTACAACATCCAGAGCCTTAAGGAACTCCGGGCGTATCTCATCCACCCCCGGGGCCCTGCCACCAAGGAGTTTTTTGACCACCTCGGTGACTTCAGTCCCAGAGATGGGAGAGCCCACCTCAGAGTCCCCAGGCTCTGCTTCCTCATTGGAAGGCATGTTAGTGGGATTGAGGAGGTCTTCGAAGTACTCCCCCCACCGACCCACAACATCCCGAGTCGAGGTCAGCAGCGCACCATCCCCACCATATACGGTGTTGACACTGTACTGCTTCCCCTTCCTGAGACGCCGGACAGTGGACCAGAATCTCCTCGAAGCCGTCCGAAAGTCGTTCTCCATGGCCTCTCCAAACTCCTCCCATGCCCGAGTTTTTGCCTCAGCAACAAGCGAAGCCGCTTTCCGCTTGGCCTGCCGGTACCTATCAGCTGCCTCCAGAGACCCACAGGACAAAAAGGTCCTATAGGACTCCTTCTTCAGCTTGACGGCATCCCTCACCGCCGGTGTCCACCAACGGGTTTGGGGATTGCCGCCGCGACAGTCACCGACCACCTTACGGCCACAGCTCCGGTCAGCCGCCTCAACAATAGAGGCACGGAACATGGCCCATTCAGACTCAATGTCCCCCACCTCCCTCGGGACGTGGTCGAAGTTCTGCCGAAGGTGGGAGTTGAAGCTACTTCTGACAGGGGACTCTGCCAGCCGTTCCCAGCAAACCCTCACAACACGTTTGGGCCTACCAGGTCTGACCGGCATCTTCCCCCACCATCGAAGCCAACTCACCACCAGGTGGTGATCAGTTGACAGCTCCGCCCCTCTCTTCACCCGAGTGTCCAAGACATATGGCCGCAAGTCCGACGACACAACCACAAAGTCGATCATCGAACTGAGGCCTAGGGTGTCCTGGTGCCAAGTGCACATATGAACACCTTTATGCTTGAACATGGTGTTCGTTATGGACAATCCGTGGCGAGCACAGAAGTCCAATAACAAAACACCACTCGGGTTCAGATCGGGGGGGCCATTCCTCCCAATCACGCCCTTCCAGGTCTCACTGTCATTGCCCACGTGGGCATTGAAGTCTCCCAGCAAAACGAGGGAATCCCCAGAAGGTATGCCCTCTAGCACCACCTCCAGAGACTCCAAAAAGGGTGGATACTCCAAACTGCTGTTCGGCGCATACGCACAAACAACAGTCAGGACCCTTCCCCCCACCCGAAGGCGGAGGGAGGCCACCCTCTCGTCCACCGGGGTAAACCCCAACGCACAGGCTCCAAGTCGGGGGGCAGTAAGTATGCCCACACCTGCTCGGCGCCTCTCACCGGGGGCAACTCCAGAGTGGTAGAGAGTCCAGCCCCTCTCAAGGAGATTGGTTCCAGAGTCCAAGCTGTGCGTCGAGGTGAGTCCGACTATATCTAGCCGGAACCTCTCAACCTCACGCACTAGCTCAGGCTCCTTCCCCTTCAGAGAGGTGACATTCCACGTCCCAAGAGCCAGTTTCTGTAGCCGAGGATCAGAACGCCAAGGCCCCCGCCTCCGGCCACCACCCAACTCACACTGCACCTGACCTCCTTGGCCCCTCCCATAGGTGGTGAGCCCATGGGAAGGTACTTGAAGTTTTTGCAAATTTATTAAAAATAAAAAAAACTGAGAAATCACATGTACATAAGTATTCACAGCCTTTGCCATGAAGCTCAAAATTGAGCCCAGGTGCATCCTGTTTCCCCTGATCATCCTTGAGATGTTTCTGCAGCTTAATTGGAGTCCACCTGTGGTAAATTCAGTTGATTGGACATGATTTGGAAAGGCACACACCTGTCTATATAAGGTCCCACAGTTGACAGTTCATGTCAGAGCACAAACCAAGCATGAAGTCAAAGGAATTGTCTGTAGACCTCCGAGACAGGATTGTCTCGAGGCACAAATCTGGGGAAGGTTACAGAAAAATTTCTGCAGCTTTGAAGGTCCCAATGAGCACAGTTGCCTCCATCATCTGTAAGAGGAAGAAGTTCGAAACCACCAGGACTCTTCCTAGAGCTGGCCGGCCATCTAAACTGAGTGATCGAGGGAGAAGGGCCTTAGTCAGGGAGGTGACCAAGAACCCGATGGTCACTCTGTCAGAGCTCCAGAGGTCCTCTGTGGAGAGAGGAGAACCTTCCGGAAGGACAACCATCTCTGCAGCAATCCACCAATCAGGGCTTTATGGTAGAGTGGCCAGACAGATCCACTCCTTAATAAAAGGCACATGGCAGCCCGCCTGGAGTTTGCCAAAAGGCACCTGAAGGACTCTCAGACCATGAGAAACAAAATTCTCTGGTCTGATGAGACAAAGATTGAACTCTTTGGTGTGAATGCCAGGCGTCATGTTTGGAGGAAACCAGGCACCGCTCATCACCAGGCTAATACCATCCCTACAGTGAAGCATAGTGGTGGCAGCATCATGCTATGGGGATGTTTTTCAGCGGCAGGAACTGGGAGACTAGTCGGGATAAAGGGAAAGACGACTGCAGCAATTTACAGAGACATCCTGGATGAAAACCTGCTCCAGAGTGCTCTTGACCTCAGACGGGGGCGACGGTTCATCTTTCAGCAGGACAACCACCCTAAGCACACAGCCAAGATATCAAAGGAGTGGCTTCAGGACAACTCTGTGAACGTCCTTGAGTGGCCCAGCCAGAGCCCAGACTTGAATCCGATTGAACATCTCTGGAGAGATCTTAAAATGGCTCTGCACTGACGCTTCCCATCCAACGTGATGGAACTTGAGAGGTATGGGCGAAACTGGCCAAGGATAGGTGTGCCAAGCTTGTGGCATCATATTCAAAAAGACTTGAGGCTGTAATTGCTGCCAAAGGTGCATCGACAAAGTATTGAGAAAAGGCTGTGAATACTTATGTACATGTGATTTCTCAGTTTTTTTATTTTTAATAAATTTGCAAAAACCTCAAGTAAATTTTTTTCACGCTGTCATTATGGGGTGTTGTGTGTAGAATTCTGAGGAAAAAAATGAATTTAATCCATTTTGGAATAAGGCTGTAACATAACAAAATGTGGAAAAAGTGATGCGCTGTGAATACTTTCCGGATGCACTGTATATGCCTTAAGAAAAGTCACATTACTTCCATCTACAGTATAACATATATTTTGACAGCAGCAGTAAACCAGAGCTCACAGTCGTACATGTGAATTCATAAAAGCATTAAATATCTTCAACAAAGCACCACATTTCTAAAAGACCAGAAGTATCCAAAAAACACATATAACTGAAGTTTAGGTTGGGGGGCATGGTAATATATATGGCACTGCTGCTTCACTGTTCCACGTGAGACTAGATTTGTATTTTGGGCACAGCCACCATCTGTAAGAAGTCTTCCACTGTATTGTTCCTAGAATGACAAACAACTAGAAAGTTACTCATTGCCAGATTCACTTCTGAATCAACCTTGAGTTCAAATGTGCAGATTGGTATGGACAATCCATTACTAGCACAAAAATCCAGTAACAATTCTAAACTCTGTTTCAGACTAGTAAAGCTGTACCTTACAATCACGTCACTTTCCACAGCAGTCATACTGAGTGAACCACTCACATCCACCGGCACAGACTCCCATTTTAAGGCATGCATCTAGGAACTTTAGAATATTCCCACATTCACTGTGTGTCTGTCCTATAAATACCTACAGGTTAGAAGAGAGAATGCCTCTAGTAGTTAAATGTAGTTTCAGAGTCATTGCAGTACATAGAACTAATTCCAACTATACTTTGCCCATACCTTTCAACCACTTCCAAAAACTCTGCCTCCTCCTCAACAAGTGAAATAACTCCATACCCCAAGGGGAAGTTTAAAGCTAAGGTTTACTATACGTATATGGATTCATCCTGCCCATCAGCCCCATATAGCTTATTTTGGCTGTACCTTATCATGCTACTTAAGCCACCACGTCACAAGGAATTTACCACCAAAAACAGTCCAGACCTACAGTTCATGCAGAAGTGCATTCCTAAATCCCTGTACTAGGGATGGAAGCTTTGTTTTAATTGTAATCATCGGGGGAAGGGTCAAATTTTGGTTTTCTTTGTTTGGCTCTTTCCCATAGACCAACATACTATACGGTATGCTGATGAAAAAAATGCATCTTGTTGGGGTGAAATTTTAACCAATATTTATGAGCTAACAATATGACTTACATACAGTATGACAATATAACAAATAATTGGAAACCAAAACAGTACAACACCAAAAATGACAACTGTGAACATTGATAACGGCTGTCTTGCAGTTCTTTAGTATCTAGTGTGAGTGCCTCCTACGGCCACCACTGCTGGACGCCCTTGTTCCACAGTGCTGATGAGTCTCTGACTCTGCAGAAGCATCTAACAAAGTTTTTAAGTATTGGCAGTTATACAATCATGTATCTGGATGTTGTATTCCAGAGCATCAGATGGATGCTGTATGAAGGTAAGGTCAGGAGGTGAGTCTCAACACCAGCATTCATTCCTCAGGACAGAGTGACCACAACAGCTATGTGTGGCCTGGCGTTGTCCTGCTGTAGGGTTTGACATCTAGGAGGTTTGAGCAGAGGGTCTGCCCTGTCACAGATCCTGGTATTGTGTATGCTGGCAGTGTTAGCAGCAGTACGGGTAGTAGATCTGAAGGTGCCAGTCCTGCTTTAGTGTGCTCACTCAAAGATGACCAGATTTTGGATGGCCTGTTGAAAGCTTGCATGCAGTTGGCCACAGTAGAACAGTTTAATCAATGGTATCTGACAATGCTGGTGTATGGCATGCCTGCTGCAGTATTCCAGTGGTCCTCCCTTTTGCCTCTGGATATGCAGAAAATTGTGTGTGGTACTGATTTGCTATGATCTAAACTTTGAATGCATGTCTTTTTAAGAGTGGCCCGATCCCTCATTGATCCACATAACCGGCTTTGTGGGTTTGGTAAGTTGCAATGGCTTACTGCACAAGCACTGTAGCTGCTCAGAGGGCTAAAACAAGCTGACAACTTTCTGTGAAAGTACATAAGCTACAGTATAATGATAGTTTTCTCATTCCAGAAATTGTTGGTTTTCATTTTGTCCATTAGTACAGCAAGGGTAACCATTCTAGAAATACAAAGGTCTAAATAACACCAGTGAAGGACATAATCTTAAGGGAGCAGCATGAATATCTGTTCCATACGCAAATGCACTATGCTTTTAACAAAAGGCGTTTTGTTAGTTGAAAACTTTGTTTTTACCTACAGGTAGAGATAACAGTTAGATAGATAAGGTAGCATTGTGTATTTGTATTTTGCCATATGCAAAATATGTTTTAAAGTCTTACCTATTTTGCATCTGTGCTCATATTTTTGTAAGCTAATATTTCACTCTGAACCTTACCCCAGTGTTCATTATGGTCTTCAGTCTTGATTATGGAGTACTTAAACAGATGATACACTTTACACTTATTTTTAATTTTGATCTCATTAATCACCTTTTGAGCGGAATTCAGAAGTCTTTGTCTGCCATGCTGCATTCAAATATGACGATAAACATGATGTACTGAGTGAGAGTTTCACTGTACTCTGTACATGTGACAGTACAGACCCTAGAACCTATAAGCTAAGCCTTTGTATTATGTGCATTGCAATCAAACTGAACTACATTCTGACATCATCATTATCTTGGAAAAAAAAGAGCACCACCTCATTTATACTGGATTTTCTAGCACTTGGATGAATTTCATAATATCAATAACATATGGACAGAGTACTCCATAAAGCAGGAGTGTCCAGTCCTGGTGGGCTGCAGTGGCTGCAGGTTTTCATTCTAACCCTTTTCCTAATCAGCAAGCAGTTTTCACTGCTAATTAACTCCTTTTCCCTTCATTTTAATAGTCCTGTTTTTAACAAGTCACTCCTCTGAATTGACTCATTTCTTCATTAAATGGAAGCCAAACAGAAGTGCGATGTGAAACGAGCCAACAGATGACCATCTAAATTGGAACATCAAACTCCAGCCATTTTCACTACAACCAGTTTCTTAATGAGAAGCCAATTCTTGCTGTTAATTAAAGCTGTTATTGAATATCGTGACTTGTTGCTGCTCTCATTCTGCCACAGCAGCCTGTTGATTTTCTGTTTTTGCTAAGACCACTGTCAAGATGTTTTGGTGACCTGAGCAGACCAACATGACTGAGACCTTCACCTTTCTTTATTTTCAGATTAACTGGTCATGTGGTAGCTTGTTTTGTGTCTCTTTATTGTTTGGATGGTCATTAAGGAAAAAAGAAACAACTAAGGGGTCTGAGTCACGTCAATTAAAACTAAGGCAAAACAAGTTAACCAGTAGCAAAAATGACTCACTAATTAAGAAGATGGTTAGAATCAAAACCTGCAGCCACTGTGGCCCACCAGGACCGGTGTTGGACACCCCTGCCATAAAACATAGAGAAAGCCATTAAAGATTTATTCATTCTCAAAATCTAGTTAATCCATTACAAGTTCATCTATGACATCTTTGAATACTAAACAGAAATCAGCCTTAGGCACACTGTCATCTTACTGAGGAAAACAGTATGATTACGTGACATTGCAGAACCCCCTGACTCTTGTGTTTATAACCAGTTTTTAAACTGCACAACAATTCCACCAAAACAAATGAGGGAATGAAGATCTTACTAGAGGCCAGGCAGCAACTATCTCTGTTGCCGACTTAAAACATAGCAGGCTCATACATTAAACATTGTGCAATATAAGGAAGGACTGAGATAAAAATAAATGTACAATATTATTAAAGGCATTATGTAAACAGGCCATCAGCATAAGTACAAATGCCTGTGATCAAACAGAAGTTCAATTTTACTGTTGTGCACAGAGTATAGCAAAATTCTTACAGTAACAACATCATAAACTTTTACAACTTAGAAATTTTAAGTATATTATTTAAAATGCAGCTTTGTTTTCTCCCTTAAAACATATCTTAGGAAATGAATATTAAAAAAATCCCAAGAATCAACATCTAAAATATATAATACTCAAACCCACTTATTGCAGTTCAGGATGTTGGTGCCGAAGCAACTGGAAATTAGAACAGCTCAGGATTCCAAAAGAAAGCTGTACAAGTTCAACTTGCTGAAGGATAATATTGTATTAAAATAAGCAGAAACAATGGAGAATCTGTTATCGGTGGCACTGTGACACATCAAGCTTTGGATGCCTCTTGTGTCACGTTTTTATCTTCTCTGCCTGTGTTTTTCCACGTTTTCTTGCACAGCCTAAAGAAAGGACATGCTAGTTGCCTCTCACCTGGCTGGCATGAATGAGTGTAGTTGTGAGGGATTATTCATTACAGTGCACTGGCGTATTGTCATCCCTCTTGGAATGGGATTAGGCTTCCAGTGAACTAGAAAAAGCAAGTTTAGTATTTAGATAAAAGCAAAATTGTAAGGTATTGGGTTTCTGCTTTCTGTTAATTGAGTAATCTCAAAAATCTATTTCGAAATTATATTGGTTTATGGAATATATTTTCAAAAAGTAATTACAGTACAGCATCAGTAAGTAACACACAACTGTATAGGACAGGCATACTACTTAAATTAGAAAGATCCGCTGTTCCAGTTTTGAGCTACAAGTCCCTATAAGCCAATGTATTGCTATAAATGGTACAATTCTCCAGTTTTACTTCAATATGCCCTGATTATTAAGATTTCCAGCATAAAGGGTCCACATTTGTAGTTACCATAAAGTTAGTTTCCTTTTCTCTGTAAGATTTTAAAGGTGGGATGACATTTACACATTGGAAGATCACATAATTATTTCAGGTTTTTCTAACGTTGTTACTGTGTGTCTTTATGTACATAAATGTTGTATGATTTCATAAATTACTATGACCATATTGTAGTTGTAAACATACCTACTGTAAATGCTCTGTTCAGGGGCCCTCCAATGGTTTATTTATCTTTAGAAATGCTATATGCTTTAAATTTTGTGTTCCTCTTTTCTTTTGTCATTTGGTTATATTATCTGTAAGGTGTCTTTCATATATTTAAATTTTGCTTCTACTGTATGGTATAGGCTCTGGATCTCTGCTACTTGTTAAATCAACCAACGAAAATGTATTGAAATGTATCCCGCTACTGACTCTATGTGACTATGAGCAAGTCTCTTCACGTGCCTGTCTGTCAATTGGAAAAGCAAAAAGAATTATAATCAGATTACTTTATGAATCCCAAAGGAAATTACTTATGTTACAAGTGCTATTTATGTTAGAACAGGAAGAGCAAATATAAAGAATATAAAGCATATAAAGTAAAATGGAATATAAATATTAAAGTACACATACACAGTGATTTAAATATAAAAGATATTATACATCTGAGTCGTCTACGAAATCCGTAGTTTACTAAACAAAATAGCACATTGAGCAGGAAGTATTTCACATAATAATATTGCACATATAGGTGAAATATTGTACATTTTGAGAAAAAAAAAATTAAAAACCAATTTTACCTGAAATGTTGTAAGTTGTGTTGGATAAAGAAGTCAGCCAAATATGTAAATGTATTAAGTACATTGATGTTTTGTATTCTTATATTTGCTTGGGTTTTTCCTTCAGCTGCTCTTACTGTACATCTGAAAGATGCACGTATCCGGTTAATGTCAGGCTCCAAAATGTTTCACTGTGAGTATGGGTATGTGCGCGTGATTGGGCTCCTCACTGAATCAGTGCCTCCCATGAGGCCGTATCTGATACTGCTATGGTACATTTTAGCATAAGAGTATTTAAAATGTAAACAACCATGTTTGTTTCAGCAATAAATTGAGTTTTAGTCAATAAATTACATAGGCCAGTTGACACTGTTGTTATCCAGGACTTTAAAGCCAGGGTAGGAAAATTTGACCATTCCATTATTGACTAATTAGTGGGACTGACACTGAAGCAGTTGCAGGCTTTCATCATGTAGTGCTGTTTGCCCGGGTGTCTGCTTTGCTTGTTTTTAATTAGGATACAATGAAGGGAGCAGACTACACGGAATAATGGAAAATAATAGGAAAACACAAAAAAAGTTAAGCATTTAAAGCTATAGCAAAAAATAGAAATATTCCTAAATGCCTTATACAGTTAAAAATCATACTGCTGTGCTTTTTCTGAATGCAAAATAAGAGAAGAGAAAAAAGACCAGCTAACCAAATGAGATCAATTATTATCACAGAAAAACCTGCAGCCACAGGGGGTCACCAGGACAGAGTTTGGGAACCACTGTTCTAAGGTAAACATTATTCTTAAGATATTTACTGTAAATGTCATCATCTATGAATCCCAGGGTAGAAATATGTAATGGGCAAACACAAGGTATATCCATGTAACAGAGCAATAAAATATCAGACCTCTAATATTTGCCTATGCTAGTTTTCTACTATATGTTTTACACTAGTTTCAAAATTAGTTTTCAACTATAATAGAAATACTGATGAATGAACTATTCCATTATGCACGTGCCCCATATAAAATCACACGCTATCAAGTCTGTCAGACTTTGCAAAAAGTATGTTAAACAGTTTGTACAGGTGCCGGTCATAAAATTAGAATATCATGACAAAGTTGATTTATTTCAGTAATTTGATTCAAAAAGTGAAACTTGTATATTAGATTCATTCATTACACACAGACTGATGTATTTCAAATGTTTATTTCTTTTAATTTTGATGATTATAACTGACAACTAATGAAAGTCCCAAATTCAGTATCTCGGAAAATTAGAATATCAATTAAGACCAATGCAAAAAAAGGATTTTTAGAAATGTTGGCCAACTGAAAGGTATGAACATGAAAAGTATGAGCTTGTACAGCACTCAATATTTAGTTGGGGCTCCTTTGGCCTGGATTACTGCAGCAATGCGGCGTGGCATGGAGTCGATCAGTCTGTGGCACTGCTCAGGTGTTATGAGAGCCCATGTTGCTCTGATAGTGGCTTTCAGCTCTTCTGAATTGTTGGGTCTGGCGTATTGCATCTTCCTCTTCACAATACACCATAGATTTTCTATGGGGTTAAGGTCAGGCGAGTTTGCTGGCCAATCAAGAACAGGGATACCATGGTCCTTAAACCAGGTACTGGTAGTTTTGGCACTTTGTGCAGGTGCCAGGTCCTGTTGGAAAATGAAATCTGCATCTCCATAAAGTTCGTCAGCAGCAGGAAGCATGAAGTGCTCTAAAACTTCCTGGTAGACGGCTGCGTTGACCTTGGACCTCAGAAAACACAATGGACCAACACCAGCAGATGACATGGCACCCCAAACCATCACTGAATGTGGAAACTTTACACTGGACCTCAAGCAACGTGGATTCTGTGCCTCTCCTCTCTTCCTCCAGACTCTGGGACCTTGATTTCCAAAGGAAATGCAAAATTTACTTTCATCAGAGAACATAACTTTGGACCACTCAGCAGCAGTCCAGTTGAGACGCTTCTGACGCTGTCTCTTGTTCAAGAGTGGCTTGACACAAGGAATGCGACAGCTAAAACCCATGTCTTGCATACGTCTGTGCGTGGTGGTTCTTGAAGCACTGACTCCATCTGCAGTCCACTCTTTGTGAATCTCCCCCACAGTTTTGAATGGGTTTTGTTTCACAATCCTCTCCAGGGTGTGGTTATCCCTATTGCTTGTACACTTTTTTCTACCACATCTTGTCCTTCCCTTTGCCTCTCTATTAATGTGCTTGGACACAGAGCTCTGTGAACAGCCAGCCTCTTTAGCAATGACCTTTTGTGTCTTGCCCTCCTTGTGCAAGGTGTCAATGGTCGTGTTTTGGACAACTGTCAAGTCAGCAGTCTTCCCCATGATTGTGTAGCCTACAGAACTAGACTGAGAGACCATTTAAAGGCTTTTGCAGGTGTTTTGAGTTAATTAGCTGATTAGATTGTGGCACCAGGGGTCTTCAATATTGAACCTTTTCACAATATTCTAATTTTCCGAGATACTGATTTGGGACTTTCATTAGTTGTCAGTTATAATCATCAAAATTAAAAGAAATAAACATTTGAAATACATCAGTCTGTGTGTAATGAATGAATCTAATATACAAGTTTCACTTTTTGAATGGAATTACTGAAATAAATCAACTTTGTCATGATATTCTAATTTTATGACCGGCACCTGTATATGTACTAAACTTTTTTTTTTTTTTACATGGCATGTTACATAGTGTTGTTTACCAGAAGTAAAGTCAGAAATTCAGCTAAAATGTTGGGATGCCAACTAGGCCACCCTGTTTACTCAAAAAGGCATTTTAATTAAAAAATAACAATTGCTCCATGGCGCAAACAAAATGTAAATAGCCATTTGCTAATGTCGGGTTGCTATATATAGTAGTCAGGCGTTTAGTTCAGAGATCTAGCTTTCACGTTGTTCATCTTCTAAATAAGACACCTCCTTCTGGGAATACTCTTGTTGATTTTTATAGCTCCCAGACCGAAGGGGCGGGCTCAGTGCTGTAGGTGGAAAAGGAGAGTGCTTACCTTTGACGCGCCTATAAGGCGACCCCTGAAGCACATGCGTAACAATTTTTTTTGTCAAAGGGGTAAATTAGGCATTTTAAATAAGCTCAATAAATAATACGTTAAAAATGTATGCAAATAAAATAGTAAGAATAAATAATAATAAGAATAATATATGTACACATACATCCTAACAACTGCAGTTTTCCGATGATAAAAAAACAGTTATGGCAAGTAGTACACTTGTCTAGTACTTTATCGAATAAACAATGAGTACATGGCGCTGTAAAATGAAAACTGTGTGACCTGCCTCGTGTCTTTCATTAAAGCCACATCCACACCGGTTTATGCAACAAATCGTACATCATATATTGAATTTTAAAAAAGATTAATAACAAATAACATTCTTCTTCTTCTTTGGTTTTTATAGTGGATCGCACATGTGCTGAAGGTGAATTATTGTCACCTACTGTGTGAAGAATAAGAAGGTGTAATATCACATTCTTTCACATAACCCCACCTGTCAATGACATACAGTATACACGATTTAACTTTTCCCTCCTTTGCTTCGAAAAAAATGTCCGTAATAGGACTCTCGCGCGATTTACTGGGGAGGGGGCGTAATTTTTGCAAGGTCACACGCAAGTTGACCTGGAAGTGGATCTATCTTTTTTTTTGGATGAGAGAAGCCGTGCTTTTTGACTGATTTGAGTGATTTTTCGCCTGTTGGATTCGGTGTTTTTAAAAGTAGTAGTCAACAGGAAGACAGACCTTTGTGTTAGATTGCGGGAAAGTACTGCAATGTTTTACCACGTATGTATTTTTTTTTGCAATTTCTTGTCAGTTTTTGATAAAACTTTGATGGAAACAAAGCAGACGGATCGTGTGTAATGATTTTTCGGACGCCTTTTGGATGTGACAAGCTCATCTCTTTATGTTCAGTCCGTCACAGAACACTATTAAAGCTTTCAGAACAGTCCTACATGTTGATTTCGCATTTAAATTCCAAATAGAATATATATGGATGATTCGATGTTGGGAGAATAGGCAAATCCAGCAATATTAAAAGAAAGTAAATCAGAAGACTAAAGGCAGTTTAGGAAAAAAGCAGAGAATTGTCAAACGAAAGCGAGAGCTGTAGTTGCTTTAGTTGAAAATGGAGGCCGTCGTTTTTAGATTAAATGATTAGATAAAATGTATCGTGTAGTGGTGGGCGCGTTTAGATCAACATGTTAGATGATGGGTGGATTTCAAATTTCTGTTGCAGGAAAGCAATGTTGTGGAGGGAAGGCTGAAACGGAGAACGAGGTAACGATCGTAGTTGCACGGGATTGGTGCCTGGTATTTAAAATGCGTGTCTTAGTCAACTTCGATGAACAGTTTCAAATACTGCAACTGAGGACATTATATCCAAGATTTTAGGTGAAAACGGCAGATAAATCCTAAACCATATTTTATGTTGTAATAACAGTAGTGCATATTACAGAGTAAAAGTAAAATTCTTAAATGCATATCTGGCCAACATGCCAAACACCGCCGCAGTCCAGTGCCATGATAAACACTAATGTATTAAAATTAAGGACTATATTTAAATTAATAGAAAACACAAATCGTACCGCAAATTAAGCCATCATTAGCAACATATAGAAACACAGGTACATCATTTTTTTAAGTATTACTAGTGTCGTATTAAAACCTTTATGAAGTCAGATATTTTAGTTTGATTTGTCTTAAATATTCTAATTAATCAAATCCCCGATATAAATTTGTGTGTGTGTACGTAATATAAAATGTGTTTATTAAAATCACCTTTGTGCACAATGTGATTTAACAGTTTCAATATAAGCTATTAAGGTTATATACATTGTTGTTGATTTCTTTCAAATAATCAATCTGAAATCATTCTCCACTTTTATTCAATAGATCTGTTGTAGGGTGGCAAGTGAACTCTAGTTCTTTTCTCTGATCATAAGGCAGCACTTTACGCTGTCTCATTAACTTACCCTCCTCATGCCTGTAAACGTCAAATTTATTTCGGAAACCTTAATATCTGCCCCTCTATCCTGGTTAGTTTTATTTCTGATTTTTTTCTGTCTTCACCTATTCCATCCACACTAGGTAATTTTGTTGAACATTCTAACTTAGCCCCTTCTTTCAGCACAAGATAAAACGGCTCCTTTAAAGCCTATGTAGTTGTACTTTAAGCACTCCGCTCCATGGTACAGTTCAGAAGTGCAGTCTATGAAAGCAGCTGGCTGACGTCTTGAGAAAATGTCCTGCAAGACTAGCCTCACTCTGCACACCCAGGCTTTCTCTGACTGTCAAAGGGCTTACAGAGATGGCAAAATAATAGAAAGTGGCCATGATATCCCAAGGGTTTTGCTCTCTGTAGTTAATAAGCTACATCAACCTGCTCCTGGCCCAGTTACCTCCCCTATTGAAGCCTGTGAAAAACTCCTCCACTTTTTCCATAGTTAAACTAAAGATCTAAATAATTCAACTAACATAAATTCAATATACATTTTTATCTTTCCCTGCCTTCCCACTCCATCCAGCTTTTTTTCTAAATTTTCACCAGCCACATATACATTTGTTAATGACTGGCTTTGTAAGTTGAGGCCAGCTACTTAAATACTCGACCCCATTCACACCACACTTCTTAAATCCTGACATCATGGCATAATATCAACTGTTATGACAATAATAAATACATCCTTTGACACTGGCTTAGTGTCACCCGCTTTTAAAATTGCTTATGTAACCCCAATGTTTTTTTAAAAAAAAGGTCTGGTCTTTGATGCTGACAATCTAACTTTTTTGATTTATTAAAGTTTGTTAGGTTTAATATGTTAGTACTCCAGTGGCTGTATTAAAATTAGCTGTGGAATTAAGTTTGTTTATTAGTTGAAAAATGTTATTTAAATATCAGTAAATGTTAATCTTCATTTTAAGCTAATGATGGTTTTGTATGTCTTGGTAGTTGAACTGTGCAAGTGAAATAGTTTGTATTGATTGTTCTCAGATTTCCTTGGAACATGAGATCTTGCTGCATCCCCGTTATTTTGGTCCAAATTTATTAAACACAGTGAAGCAGAAACTGTTTACTGAAGTTGAAGGCACCTGCACTGGAAAGTAAGTATTCTTATTCTGTTTTGTTCTCTATCAGTGAGTTATTTGTGGTTTCACACCAGCGCAAAACGTTTTAACTTTCCCAAAGTATTATACAAAACAAATAAGAACTGCTCAATAGAAATGAACACACTAAACATTCTTGGAGCGATTTTGTTTAGAAAATAATTCAGGCTTTTAGCATTTACTAGTGGGAAGCCAGAATGTACCAGAAACATGTTATATTTACAAAAAGATTTACCTCAACATGCTAAACATACCATTCTGATCCCCCTGCAAACATGCCCTGTATCAAAACCAACCTTGTTTCTCTTTTTAGCAATAGTCCTTGCATGTTGAGAGTTGACAATTTTTAAAATTAAGTCATAGTTTCTACTTTTACTTTAGAAAGTAGTGAAGTATCAATGTGCAGTAAGGGTTTGTTATTTGAATCTGATAGATCTATGAAACTATTAAGAGACACTGCGTAGTCCAGCCTTCTGTAAGTATGTATGGTTGAATTAGCTGGTAAGAAGGTGTTTTCTTTTTTTTTATTAAGAGTGCATTTTGTTAGAACTGTAATGTCAGTGTGTGATACATTACTAAAAGCTTGGTAAATCGGTGATATTTTACACATTTTAAGTAGGGATGCGCCAGTCAGGATTTTTAGGGATATTAATCATTGATTTCATGTTGCTAGAATTGGCCAGGTCTGATATCGATTTGTTTTCTTTATCATTTTAATTTTTTTCTTGTTTCCACTAAGCTCCTGCATAATCAGCCATGTAGAAAGTTTGTTCTACTGTATATTAAAGTGATAGTTTTATAATTAAACTGCAGAGGATAGGTGTTACCTATTCATTTTTTATTAGCAAAATTAAATTGTGTAGGCTTATTATTCAGTGATCATAAAAAAATAAAATCCCCTTAACACAAAGTTTTTAAAATAATAACACATTTACAAAAATTTATTCATAATAAAAATTGTTGTAATTACAAGCCTCAATTTTATTAAAATGTTCATGTTAATCAAAAAGATACAAGGCTAACAGTCTTAAGTTTGCACGTAAAGTAGACACATTTGGCTCTTAAGATAAATTGCCTGTTGTTAATTAAGCAGCAAGGGCAAATTTTTTTTATCTGTTCTTTTTCTAGTTAAAATGTGTTGCTGTACTAAACAGAAGCTTGCTCACCATCAACTCACAGACAAGGAGTCTTTGTTTTAGTTACAGGACAAAATGAAAGGGTCTGAACTCATTCTCTTCTAATTTCTGCCATTCCTTTCCATGCATAGCATAACTCCTCAGATTTCCTTTTTCAGTTTGTTATCCTACTTTCTTTAATGTAAGCCAATATTCCCGCCTTCACTCTCTCCAATAGGCTAACTGACGTCTGGCAACAAAGTAACGTATGCAATTTCTCAAGTACCGTAATACTTCATTTAAAAGGAGCTTTACAATTAAATTAGTAAAGCAGGTTCTAATAAAAGAAAAAATTAAAAACAACAAGAACATTTATTTATATAGCACATTTTCATACAAACAATGTAGCTCATAGTGCTTTACATGTTGAAGAAAGAGAAAAAAGACGAAGTAAATAATTAAAATTAGGGAACACTAATTAACATAGAATAAAAGTAAGGTCTGATGGCCAGGGAGGACAGTAAAACCAAAAACAAAAAAAAAAACTCTAGATGGCAGGAGAAAAAAATAAATTCTGAAGGGGTTCCAGGCCACGAGACCGCCCAAACCCCTCTAGGCATTCTACCTAACATAACTTATCTCAATCAGCCCTCATTGTATTCAGGGTTCTCATGGAAGAATTTGATGATGACGGTCATGTGGACTTCTGGCCTTTAATCCATTAATGTAGGGACATCACGGTGCTTTGATTAGGTGGTGGTGGTGCAGATCGCCACCACAGAAAACCAGAAAAAGAACAGAAGAGAAAGTAGGGGTTAGTACGGATTTTGGAGCCACCATGAATAATAATGATAATAAATTGAATATACAGAGCATCAGGATTAAACTAAGATGAAGCTATGAGAAAGCCATGTTAAAGTAATGTGTTTTCAGCAGTGTTTTAAAGTCTTCCACTGTATTAAGATCAACTAATTTACTGAACACCATTCTAGTCATTTGGGGTGAAAATCGTCCTGACCCAATTAGCAGCAGATTGTTGGAAGCATTACTGATTTTAACTGACTTTGAAAATAAACATTTTGGAAGAAAACAAAATATTGTTAAATTTCATATAACAGGTTAATAAAAATAATTAGCTGGGGTGAAGTATTAATATTAAGACTATATAAGTAAAGGGCTGCGGTGGGCTGGTGCCCTGCCCAGGGTTTGTTTCCTGTCTTGCGCCCTGTGTTGGCTGGGATTGGCTCCAGCAGACCCCCGTGAACCTGTAGTTAGGATATAGCGGGTTGGATGATGGATGGATAAGTAAAGGGTGAATGTTCCCATTTTTCCTTTCCCTGTAGCTTGAGCAGTGTGATTGGTGTGTGCCTGAGATTCTCCCACTTAGACAATGGTAAGATACTTATGGATTTGCAGTTTTTCTATTCAAATACTCGGATGTTCTGATGCAAATTTGGTACCCATTCTTTGTGTGATATGTTTAGAGACAGTCACTTAGTGACTAAGACACAACCTGTTGCTACAATTGGGACAGTAGAAGATTGTTTCTTTGCACACTTTTGTCATATTTGTTTCTGTCACTTGAGTATAAGAGGGTAGAATGTCAGTGCCTGAACTGCACAATCGACGCATCTCTTGTGTTATTGCAGGCTACAACAGTGCAAGGCTTTGTGACTTGTGACCTGACACAAACATTGACAGTTCCCACATTGTAAACAGTGATCAGTGGGCCAATGTCTTGCTTGTCCTTGCACTTTATTGCAATTATTTTTCCTTATTGTTACGTAATTGATGTCACTCCACAGTGTAGCTCCACACAAAGCAGTGCAAGCATTATCCCCTTGCAGATATGAATGCTATCTCAGGAATTTACCAATAAGTCTAAAATATGTGTGAACAAATCCCAGTTAAAAACTTTGACATTGGTTACCTGGCAATGTCCAAGTCTAGACCTACTATAGCAACTACTATACCGGGAGTTGCATATATGTGATTTAGGCTAGAAAATTGTCCCATGTTACCTCTAGGATATAGAAGGAGGTAATATGATTGTGAGATGGTTTCAGCAGAACAGGTCAATTCTAGAGCTTTTGCGAGCCTAGTAACCTCTCAAGAGATATCATTATGATGATGATGTGGTAATTGGTTACAGCCCTTGTCACCTTACAGTTTGCAAGCTTGTACCCAGGGTGTTATTTTTCTACAGGGAGTGCAGAATTATTAGGCAAGTTGTATTTTTGAGGAATAATTTTATTATTGAACAACAACCATGTTCTCAATGAACCCAAAAAACTTATTAATATCAAAGCTGAATATTTTTGGAAGTAGTTTTTAGTTTGTTTTTAGTTTTAGCTATTTTAGGGGGATATCTGTGTGTGCAGGTGACTATTACTGTGCATAATTATTAGGCAACTTAACAAAAAAAAAATATATACCCATTTCAATTATTTATTTTTACCAGTGAAACCAATATAACATCTCCACATTCACAAATATACATTTCTGACATTCAAAAACAAAACAAAAACAAATCAGTAACCAATATAGCCACCTTTCTTTGCAAGGACACTCAAAAGCCTGCCATCCATGGATTCTGTCAGTGTTTTGATCTGTTCACCATCAACATTGCGTGCAGCAGCAACCACAGCCTCCCAGACACTGTTCAGAGAGGTGTACTGTTTTCCCTCCTTGTAAATCTCACATTTGATGATGGACCACAGGTTCTCAATGGGGTTCAGATCAGGTGAACAAGGAGGCCATGTCATTAGTTTTTCTTCTTTTATACCCTTTCTTGCCAGCCATGCTGTGGAGTACTTGGACGCGTGTGATGGAGCATTGTCCTGCATGAAAATCATGTTTTTCTTGAAGGATGCAGACTTCTTCCTGTACCACTGCTTGAAGAAGGTGTCTTCCAGAAACTGGCAGTAGGACTGGGAGTTGAGCTTGACTCCATCCTCAACCCGAAAAGGCCCCACAAGCTCATCTTTGATGATACCAGCCCAAACCAGTACTCCACCTCCACCTTGCTGGCGTCTGAGTCGGACTGGAGCTCTCTGCCCTTTACCAATCCAGCCACGGGCCCATCCATCTGGCCCATCAAGACTCGCTCTCATTTCATCAGTCCATAAAACCTTAGAAAAATCAGTCTTGAGATATTTCTTGGCCCAGTCTTGACGTTTCAGCTTGTGTGTCTTGTTCAGTGGTGGTCGTCTTTCAGCCTTTCTTAGTATTGCACACCTTGTGCTTTTGGGCACTCCAGTGATGTTGCAGCTCTGAAATATGGCCAAACTGGTGGCAAGTGCAAGCTGCACGCTTGACTTTTCTCAGTTCATGGGCAGTTATTTTGCGCCTTGGTTTTTCCACACGCTTCTTGCGACCCTGTTGACTATTTTGAATGAAACGCTTGATTGTTCGATGATCACGCTTCAGAAGCTTTGCAATTTTAAGAGTGCTGCATCCCTCTGCAAAATATCTTTCTATTTTTGACTTTTCTGAGCCTGTCAAGTCCTTCTTTTGACCCATTTTGCCAAAGGAAAGGAAGTTGCCTAATAATTATGCACACCTGATATAGGGTGTTGATGTCATTAGACCACACCCCTTCTCATTACAGAGATGCACATCACCTAATATGCTTAATTGGTAGTAGGCTTTCGAGCCTATACAGCTTGGAGTAAGACAACATGCATAAAGAGGAAGATGTGGACAAAATACTCATTTGCCTAATAATTCTGCACTCCCTGTAGGTGTCCTTTTATATATAGTCTCTTTAGTTGTTTGGATTTTATTTTTTTGCAATGCCAGACTAAACATAGTTTTGTCAATTATCAATTGTGTTCAGTTTAAGTTGGAAACTTTCCTGAGTAATTAAAAGCTGTGTATGACTAAATACTAAGAAATTAGGTCATGTGCTGCATAAACAGTGGGGAAGAAAAAAAAATCAATTACATAAAAAAGGCAACAAAAAGAACAATTAGCACTGCATTAATTTCCTTTGTATACATGGTATGTAAATATCCATAGATTATATGCAGTATAATTGATGTAAAAGTAATGCCTCCTTTACAGTAATTGCATATAATGGGAAAAAAGACATGAGACTAGGCTGATGCTCTTCTTCTGGTTCCTAGTGGTTCCTGGTATTACTAATGTAACATTACCAAATTTCACTAATTTATCCATTCCAGCAGCACTGGCTGTAAGGCAGAATCCAGTCCTAGACAAGTAGCCAGTCCATGGCAGAGAACAGTGGCACAAACACACATTCATCACGTATCTCAAGATATAGTATATGGTGATGAGGCCAGGAAGTAAATCCAGTATCCTGGAACTATGAGGAAGTAGCAGAAATCAAAATTGCTTACCCTTTTATCATCATGACCTTCACAATTTTATCTATTGAATGATTCATATTTACATATATCATAAAAATCAGTGAATTGGTAGTGTTTTGTAAATACTGTGTGCATAGTAAAAGCAATATTTTTTTCAGTGTTTTATATCTGTAAAGCTCATACTTTTTAAAATAATTCTGTTTTGTTTTTACACAAAGGTATGGATTTGTGATTGCTGTTACCACCATTGACAATATTGGTGCAGGAATAATCCAGCCTAGCCGGGGCCTTGTGCTTTACCCTGTCAAGTACAAGGCAATTGTCTTCAGACCTTTCAAGGGGGAGGTGGTTGATGCTGTGGTTACACAAGTAAATAAGGTGTGTGGTTTATAATCTTCCTTTCAACTTGCATCTAATAGTGCTTTCTAGATATCAGGTGACATTATACTTAAACTCATTTGCTTTAAGGAGATGTTATTTGTTATGTTAAAATGACCAAACACAAACATATTTCCAAAAAAAATGTATGACTGGATGTGAAATTTTACGTAGAAGTTTTAAAACCTTTACATACTGAGACTAATACTCTTTAACAGCCCAGTGTTACTTCCTGGATTCCTTATCCAAGATTTCAGAATTTTCAGAAGGTATTAACAAAAATAATCAATCTAATTTCTGTTTAGTAAACAACAGAACATGTACTTAAGAGCACATGTGAAAACTAAGGGGACATTTATTCATGCACGTTCCTCCTTATATGAGGATAGGGAAAGTATAAGAAAATATGGGAGTACCCTATGATTTAAACAGAACAAACAATGGAGATTCCAGAACTGTGTAGCTGTAAAATCTCTGTGTTACCCATATTACTCAAACCATTTTGTATTTTGTAAACTCAATTACATTATGTTCATTTAATTGCATGTTACTGTTTGTCGAAATTTTTAATGCATATACATTAACAGCATTGACATCGGAATGTTTTAAAATATGTATGTATATTAGTTAAGGCTCTTCAGATTTTTTTCCCCTCTGCAGATACTAAAAGTTAACACTAAGCAGGCATGTTTCATTTTAAACCGTTAGATACATTTTTAAAGCATGTTGTACATTATTGAATATACCACACAAAGAAGTAGTCATCAGTTCTATTTTCGGTTTTCTCTTTGGCCCAGTGTCTCATTGCAAATGGGAACTTGGAAAACTGACACTAGGTAATTCGGTTACCTTTTATCATGTTAAAAAAATTATGGTAAAGATAAAGTGACATGTTGATCATAATTAAGATGTCCTGTTTTATGGCCTGTTCACAAATAAGGCATTTTTTTTTATATTGCCAAAGTTGAAAGATTTAGTATGTAACTATGTACGTTTATTTGTTGTAGACCCCTTTTGATGTCATTTATTAACATAACCACAGAGGCAGTTTCTTGTAGACGCCTTGTGCAAGCTTCTTTTAAAGATGTATGCCCTATTAAACATTTTGTTTCCAGTTCTTCGTGATCCTAACTTTCTGAACAACTGAGCGAACTCTGTGAAATAACATATTCCTGCACTTCATTTCCAATATGTGCAATTATTTCTAGGAGAAGTAGTATATATATAGCAAAATACCCGTGCTTGGCAGCGGAGAAGTAAAAAGAAAAGGAAACATTTTAATAATAACGTAACATGATTGACAATGTAATTGTTTTGTCATTGTCATGAGTGTTGCTGGCATATATATATATATATAATATATATGTACGTACGTACGTACATACATACATGTACATATACACATATACAAATATAGACATATATACAGTATATACATATATATATATATACACAG
>JANRMT010062792.1:124446810-124459880 GCA_026402145.1 Polypterus bichir lapradei | reverse complement strand
CAATCTATCAGAAGGTATTGGCAATTAAACACTGCTTAAATGTAAATACACCTGCATTTATAGGTTTAATTGTGGAAAAATCATTAATTGCAGTTATTTTAAATGTTAAAGTACACATTTACTATAGTTACACTGAGCAAACAATCACCAGTATATCAGCTACACATACATAATTCTTGAGGTGTAATAAGCATGGATTACCATTTTAATAATGCAGTACTTGTTTCTTACCAAAATGTATACCGTATGACACACAGCAACAAATAATAAACACTGTACAAATCTTTAAAAAAGCCACAAATGTATCAAATATTCATCAGGTCTTTATTAAGAAGAAAGAAGACTAAAATGCTGCTTAACAAGTTTATAAGTAAAAGACACATTTTCTGTTAATCTGAGCCTATTGTTTACTAAGCAGCAATTTCAAAATTATCTTTATCTTTTCTTTTTCCAATTAAAAATGTTAGCTGCTGCACTTAAAACAAACTCACTCCCCAAACTCAAATGGTGTCTGTTTTTATTTAAAGGCCTAAATAAAAAGGTCTTGAATACATTAAAGTAGCTGTTCTTGTCATTTGTTAAATTGCACAGGAAGACTTCATTGATTCCTTTTTTCCATTTATTACTCCACTTTCTTTAACATAAAGGCTAATATTCCAGTAGTCTGATGCTCTCTTGTTAAAAAAAAAAAAAAAAAGCCTTGAATGCTTTGTTTACACTGTAAGAAGTTCCCTTTAAAGGGAAACAAAAAAAATCAGACACTAGCTCAATTACTGTAATACCTTGTGTAATGGAGCACTGCAACTAAATTACCATAAAGCCTAGAAAAGCAGGGGCTGAAAAGATTGTTTTTTGTGATCAGCCAATTTACTGATCACCAATCAAGTATTTTTTTGTAAATATCAGCTGATTTAGATTGGTGGCCAAGCAATCGGAGTATCTCTGTTATTCTGTTGCCTTTTGAGTCTGTTACTTTGTGAATATTTCTTTGTGTGTGCAAATTTACATTTTAATTTTCTTGTTCTTTTGTCTGCAGGTCTTGTCAGCTAAACCTCAGTTTCTGAAGCAAGAAATGGAAAAATCTGGAAGTGATATTTTCTTTATGTCCGAGAATGTTTGTTTTAGAATATTCTGGGCCTATCTATTGTATGTTTATATTCTGATGAATTAAAGGTGCACTTTCTGTAATAATTCAAATGTTGATACTTTTTTTTTGCATGAGTTTCTATAGTTACAATTGTATATATATATTTTAATTTAAGTTTCATGGGATGGAGTGGAAACCTGTGGGCTGCTATGAAAAGAAAAACAAGAAGGACATAGTCTATGTGGCAGGGATTCTTCACCCACTTTGTGGAGTGAAAGTGGCCACAGTTTGTTGCAAAGGAGATGTGATGCCTCCTAGCCTAGGTGGTTGTGAGAGTGACAAGCACTCTGGAGATCTGGTGGCAAACCAGAAGACATTCTGACCACTAAAAGATGGTAACAGATTAGACTTTGGTTTCCCTTTAAAGTAATGGGTAGCATCAGGCTGCATGAGAATTCTATCCCTTGTTCTCACTTTTACCAGAGTAGGGTGCTTCCAGAGTTTGGCCAGAAGTAATCCTAAGGTGGGGCTTAACACCCAGTAATGATTTAGAGGCATTGCTTTTAACATCATAATGTGATTTTTGAGTTTTTGCTAATGATCAGGACTATTAGCTATATTTGTTTTAGAAGAAGAGTTTTAAAGAAGTTCCGTCAGAAACGGGCAAATAAAAGAAAAGGTTAAAAATAAGTGTAGTTGTGCATCTTGGGCGTTTTGCTGCTTCTTCAATTCTGGTTAGATCCAATTTTCCCTCTTCACTCAAGACATTTCAGGACACTATGAAGGAAATTATTTTATATGTATTCTGTATATAACAAAGGATTACTTTCAGCCTCACCTAAATTATAAGTTGTTTACTTTAAGTTTTTAAAATTCCGATATACTTTACACAGTCTATAGAATGATTAACTACTATTTGGCTGTTGTTTCCTCATGTCTGGGTAAGCTTAGGAATGTTTTTGTCTAGTCAGGATGGCTCAGGTCGAACAAAGAGTTCACTTTATACTATTTAAGTAGATCTATTGTTTTTTTCAAACACGGGGCCATGGCCTGCCAGTGGTCCACCTGGCTGCACTTGGAGGACCATGACACTCCCAGTGAGGTTGAAGTTCATAAAGAAAAAACCAACAAAAAATCCATTCTGATTTTGAAAATTGTCTTTCAGTTGCCTTGCATACTTTTAAAATAAACATAACTAAACTCCTTCTTCTTTCGGCTGCTCCTGTTAGGGGTTGCCACAGCTTATCATCTTTTTCTATATCTTTCTGTCCTCTACATCTTGCTCTGTTACACCCATCACATGCATGTCCTCTCTCACCATATCCATAAACCTCCTCTTAGGCCTTCCTTTTTTCTTACTTGGCAGCTCTATCCTTAACATTCTTCTCCCAACACGTAACTAAATATTTTTTTTTAATTGTTGAATGATAAATTGTTACATGAAAGTAGTATTTTATCAATGTAGTTCTAGAGTGTGCTGCAGTTTTCAGCCAGAGGGCATGGGAGTACGCATTAAAAAGGGGAATTTATTACACAGCGACTGAGTCCAAGTCTGTGTGCTAGGCTGTGTTTCAGTTCTATCTCACAGTGCTCCTGCAGTGACTATCAACCCATCTCCCCTCTCTGACCTCATTCTTCAAGTCACACAAAAACCCCAATTCTAAAAAAGTTGGGACGCTGTGTAAAATGTAAATAAAAACCACATGCAACAATTTGCAAATTTCATAAACCCATATTTCATAGTAGAACAAAGAAAACATATCAAATGTTTAAAATGAGATACCTTACAATTTCATCAAAAATATTACCTCACTTTGAATTTGATGGCAGCAACACGTCTCACGTAATATCATTGCTGAGAGTCTGTGCAAGGGACAAGGTCAAAAATCAATATTGGATGCTTGTGATCTTCGGGCACTTAGGCAGCTCTACATTAAAAACAGACATGATTTTGTCATGGAAGTCACTGCATGGGCTCAGGAACACTTCCAGAAATCATTGTCTGTTAACACAGGTCGCCGTGCCATCCACAAATGCAGGTTAAAGCTCTATCGGGCAAAGAAAGCGCCATAAGTGAACATGATCCAGAAACGCCACCCTCTTCTCCAAAGCTCATTTAAAATGGACTGAGGCAAAATAGAAAACTGTTCTGTCAGATGAATCGAAATTTGATATTCTTGGAAAACATGGACACCGTGTCCTTAGGACTAAAGAATAGAGGGATCATCAGGCTTGCATTTAGCTCTCAGTTCAAAAGTGTGCATCTCTGATGGTATGGGGGTGCATTAGTGCCCATGGAACTGTCAACCTGCACATCTGGATAGACACCATCAATGCTGAAAGGTATATACAGTTTGTAGAGTAACATAGCCCCTATTCAGACAATGTCTTTTTCAGGGAAGGCCTTGCATATTTCAGAATGAAAATGCGAAACTGCTTACTGCATCTATTAAAACAGCATGGCTTCGTAGTAGAAGAGTACAGGTGCTGAACTGGCCTACCTGTAGTCCAGACCTTTCACCAATTGAAAACATTTGGTGCATCATGAAACGAAAATATGACAAAGGATACCCAGGACTGTTCAGCAGCTAGAATCCTATATCGGACAAAAATGGGACAATGTTCCTCTCCCAAAAGTCCAGCAAACAGTCTCCTCAGTTCCCAGATGTTTACAGACTTGTTAAAAGAACAGGAGATGCTACACAATGGTAAACATAGCCCTGTCCCAACTTTTTCAGATGTGCTGCTGACCTCAAATTAAAAATAAACTTTAATCTTTTCTTAAAATTGTACATTTTCTCAGTTAAATATTTTGATATGTTTTCTATGTTCTATTGTGAATAAAAAATTAGTTTATGAAATTTGAAAATCATTGCATTGCTTTTATTTACATTTTACACAGTATCTCAACTTTTTGGGAATTGGAGTTATATATATATATATATATAAAGTACACACACACACACACAAATATAGAGTAGATCCTTTTGCAGAATGACTAAATAACATTTATTCAAAAGAAATCCATGACAGACACCTTTGTATGAATTGCCAATTTCTTGGCAATCTGTTGCATGGAATAACCTTCATTTTCCAAAACAACAATAGCATGTAATGTTTCTTGAGAAACTTGTTTCATTTTTTGGATCACAGATTTGAACTTAAGGAGTGCCAATGCCATGCAACCCACGGAAAGACAACTTAATTGCTTTATTGGCCAGAATTACAGGTTTCATCTCTTCCAAAAGAAATACAATGATTTCTCTAATAACCAATTACTGTATAATTTAAACATAATTAATAGTGAAATAACAGAGTTCATTATTAGAACACTGGAGCAATGGCTGCTGAAAAATCGGCTTTGCAGTTGTGTACCATTGTTCTTTATAGTATGTAGGTGTGTATGTATTTGTTCTTTATACAATTCCATGTCCTTCATCCAATCTCAACAAAATTTTGTATACATATCCTACTTTGTCAGAAAGAGACAATAGGCTACTTTGGAACCCAAAATTTTAGCCCTGGGGATACCAGGGGAAAGTGGTGTGGGGTTTCTGTTGTTCTGTTCCTTATACATTTCTACACTTGGTCCAATCTTAACAAACTTTTGCACATATATCCCACTTTGTCACTAACAGACTACTTTGAGACCCAAAATTTTGACTAGGATGGTGGGGGGGGGGTGGGATGTACCATTTTAATACAGAGAGTTTTTAGGACACTGCCTTTTCTCAGATTTTCACTACTGAAAAAAATGTAATATATTTCAGGGCTCAAGGTTCAGGAAAAGGCATTGTCCTGTATTTGAGTAAATTAATATGTCACATAAATTATTGCTTGAGAAGCAAATATTTATTTTTTTAATTTTATCAGTATTTATATTTTATCAAAACAATGCCTCTTAAGTAAAGGGCTGCAACTGGCAATTTTTTTTTTGTCGCCAAATAGAAGTTAGATAGTTTTGCCTTAAAATTACTTACCTGGTTTTTGCTTCTAGTAAATTAGAAATCGCTCATTTCAGGCAGTAATAGACAGTATATGACAGGGTAATGAGTGTCACACTGGCTACATTATACATGGTAATATAGTTTTGGCTACTACATGTAGATCTATGTTAAAAGTAGTCTTTACAATATTTTCTAGGATGACTACATTTATAAATTGAGACTACTGAGTCTGGAAACAAGGTAAAAAAAGAGTAGTTACATTGTATC
Source organism: Polypterus bichir lapradei (assembly GCA_026402145.1). Classification (NCBI taxonomy): domain Eukaryota; kingdom Metazoa; phylum Chordata; class Cladistia; order Polypteriformes; family Polypteridae; genus Polypterus; species Polypterus bichir. Next base: position 124,454,579 of record JANRMT010062792.1, on the reverse strand, counting down.
TGCTACCACCACTCCCAAATTGTCCATAGTTCAGTGTGCTTATGAAACAATAAACTCTACATGAGATTCCTGTCTTAATTATTGATTTATAATTGAAAGTTCCCATCCCTCTCTAAACCCCAAGTACTTACTTTGAGTTTATAAATAATTTCTCACAAATTATGAAGACGCTATAGCTTTATATCCCTGAACTGGGCAATGAATGAATGTGTTCATATATCTAATTAAATTTACTCAAAAACTTTTTTTTACTCACCAATATACATTAAGAATGAATTATTTTAAATGTTTTAATGCACATAAGTTTCTTTTCATTCATTTCTTTTTTAATATTTTGCTTTTTAAATTGTTTTTATTTACAAATTAAATCTTTAAATTTAATATTGTGCATATAAGTACAAGTCTTGTAAGTAGGTTGTTATCATAAAGAATTATTTAAAAATAAACAGCCACAACAAATTTTGGAAAGTTGATGAATAAAATAGATGCACAGTCCACCATTTAAAAAGGATTATGAAAAGATGCAGACAAAGTCTGAATTGTTTTAGCTTTCTTGTCTTTACAGCAAAATACTACTGCTAATTCAACAAAATATACAAAAAATGAATCCAGATTTATTGTGTAAAACCATGAAAGCTTAATATAAAAAGTAAATGTTCAAATAAATGAAAAAGACTGGACTACAATTATGTGAACACAAAACATTCATGTGTGACCTTACTGGTTCATGTCATTATATAGGGTGGTCCAGATCTAATTATGCAACATTTAATGCAATGCAGGAAAACAATACAAGACAAAAGAATTGCTGTTCGACTGACAACTGTCTTCCCGCCATTTTGGAATGCAGGGCAGGTGCTGCCATCTATCGGCAACAAAAATAATTTTTTGTCAATTCTCTATGTAGTAAACTTAATATAGTGTAATGAAAATTGCATAAATAGATCTTGTCCACCCTGTACAGTCATTCCACAGTTCACGGGTCATTTTCTTATTCCTGCTGATGTAATTTGGATATTGACTTCCTTGTGAAAAATAACACTGTCTAATATTCTGAAAACTACTTAATACTATTTAGGAGTATGAAGCCCATCCTGGTAGCACTGGACTCAAGCTAATCACTCAGCTGTTCTGCCACCCTCCTGCACAATTTGACATTTAAAAATGCTCAATTGCAGAATCTATTCAAGCTACAGAGAGGTAATAAAAGATTCAAAGCGCTATATAAAAATGCAAAGAATTATTATTATTATATGATTCCATGTAATTCCTGAGATTTTTGAAGATAGTAAAAATAAACATTGTTATGATCATTCATGGCTAATTGAAAAATATTCACGTTAACTTTTATAATTGACAAATGTTATCAAGATTCTGAGTTCTAATATCTAATTTTAAAAAGTGCCCTTCGCTTTTAAAAATAAAGGTGCCAGCGCAGTTCTTGAGGGCGATGCAGTAGGGGAACCATTTTTGGTTCCCAAAAGATCCATCCACATGAAGGTTCCAGAAAGAATCTTTACTTAGATCTAAAACAGGCTCCATACAGTAAATAACCACAAACAGATTCCAAACAGATTTGTGTAATACAGTGAGTTCTGGATTTTAAAAGGACTCTTGCTACATACTGTACAATAACTCATGTTAAGTTCAGGTTATCTGTTAGTGTCCTGCTAGGTAGCCTACCATACAATAAAGATTTCTTTTCTACATATTAGGATGTTTTTCAAAGCACAAGAACCCTTCCCAGAATGAAATGGTTATTAGTCAAGCAATAGTTCTAAAATAAAGAACCATAAAGTGACATTATTTATTTATTATTTAAATGTTATTTTTAAGAGTGTAGATGGAATATTTAGCACCCCACATGATGAATGGACTGACATTTTAAACTTTATCATATTCAAACCATACTGTATATAAAATTACATCTGTTCCCCTTGACAAACAATTGCTTGACATCGCAGTTCCCACTTTCTAGCATAAGGACTCTCAGTCTTGCACCTGACAGACTGCAGTGGTTGACGATTTTTCATTACAGTTGTTTTAGATGCAAATCATTTGCTAGTGAATACTGGTATTTGATTCTTTAATTTAACAACATCATTCTGACAGAGATTTTTAATAATGTTGGCACTTTTTGACATAACTGGATATAAGTAGGGTCAATTTAGCTGTTGAGCATTCTTTCTATTCACCATTTGCATACCATTGTTAATTGAAGAGAAAACAAGAAGCAACTAAAAACTGTGAATACACCTGTTTAAGAGATGAGGCAGCAATTGTAGAGTCAGAATCTTTAATGCCTTGACCGTTATGAATCTAGAATAGGAATCTTGTATGAACTAATTAAAATGAGTCACCCCAAAAATGTTACATCAAAAGCAACTGGCTAGAACAAAAACCAGCAGACACTGATGGTAATTACTCTAGAACACCTGCCTTTTGATTATCCTTAAGTTGAAGACTCACTTCCTTCTGTCTTTTATTTATTTATCAATTTTCTGAAATTGTTTTAGTCTTACAAATTTGAGTGTGTCTTATTTGCTGGGGGGCAGGTAAACTCTATACGTATGCCTGTCACCATTACGAATACATCATAAGGAATTTTTTAATGGGATTAGGCCATTCCACCTAACAAACATTTACAATTCCCAGTCATCAAGTGGCTATGAACATAGTGTAACTGGAAGTAGGGATTTCAGGTTTGAACCTCCTGAAATATATTCTACGATTGTTCCAACTGATTAGCCATAGGGGGAATTATTATTCATGTACATTCTCGCTCAAAGAAATGAATTCCTGGCTACGGTACTTGACATGAAATACTGCTTAGTCATAATTCAGACATTCTATAAGGTACCAGTTTCAACCACATTGCTAGGCACCTTAGACAATGGATAGTTTAATTTACTAACAGCTCTCAGTGTATAAATGTTCCTGACAACACACATCATACTGTAATGTTCATGGTTAGGAGTAGTTAGTAGTACTGTCACGTGTATTCAAATACAAAGCTTCATTTCATCTAAGAGAAAACACAAATTATGTTACATACTCCTTAGTCTTCTGTGCTCCCACCACCTGAAACTATGTATCCATTCATCTGTGCAGTGCTTTCAATATGCTGCCTTTCTACAGCAGAGCACACTATAGAAAACATTTTTAATACTACAGTTGATTATTACTCCTTATTTTCAGGTAGGCTACAATGTAATTTATTTGTGGGGTTTTCACACTCACTCCTTCTAATACACTGTTTCAGGGTTGGGATGGCAAAGCCTGAACACTTTCAGTATCAGTTGCTGGGGCATTAGACAACCACAGACAATTCAACGTCTGACACACGCACACAGTATACCTAACCTGTAGATGTTTAAAAATATACAGGGTCATTATTGTCAGTAGTAGCAGGAGATAAAACGCACCTGTAAATTCACATACACCTCGTCCAGATTTAAAGTTTAAAGGGACTCAGAAGCTCACATTTTGAAGTTTTACAGATGAAACTATAGCCTATATCCCAACTTGTTAGATGAAATTTAAACGTTATTATTGTATAATTTTACCACACCGATATCACTTATGGGTGTCACAACCTGATATTCCATCAAGGCTTTTCTTCCTAAAGTAATTCTCGTTGTTCCAATATCCTTTATTACATATGAAGACTATGAGAGTAGACAAATAACTGCGATGTCATACATTTTCAATGAGTTCCTGTCTTGCCGTGATAATGATGTCAAACTTTGCGCTCCTGTGACTGTTAAGTTGACAATCCAGTGCGAAAAAGGGTGCAGACAGCAATAAACTGTTGTGAAATTCTCATATAATCAATTAATTACTCGATGCTTTTGTTTATACAAGTTAATTCTTTTTGTATTTGGTAATTATTGATATAGCATATAATTCACACCAATATAACACGGGCTGCTTTTTGGCAATAGTTAGAAAAAAAAAGATACTTTTTAGTTACTTATGCAAATAAAATCTTATACATTAGTATGGTGCAAACACAGAACAAGACCCTATCCACACGTATCCGGGTATTTTTAAAACGTAGCTTTTTTTATGCGTTTTGGCCTTTCGTCCACGCGCAAACAACGTTTTTGGTCCCTGAAAAACAGAGCTTTTTGAAAAACTCCTGTCAGGGTGAAACTGTTTAAAAACTCCGTTCTTTCTGTCATTCTTTATACCACGTGCGTGACCCTTTAATAAGTGACGCCTACCTTTCTATCGGCTTTCACCGACTGGACAACTCACGCCCCAATATTACTTGTAAACTGCCAATTAAGATTGATTTCATGATTACCCTCGCCTTTTCCCGTCATGCCCCGGTAAAACAGTCACGGCCAAGACAAGCGACGCAGTGCTGGCACAGACGTAAAGCCACGCCCATCCGCGATCTCTTGACGGACTGTCGACGTACAGCTCCTCCTCTTTCTCTCCCTCAAGATGGCGAACGGGGTGAGTTTTTATTTAGTGGATGCTATTTGTTTCTAATCGTCAGTAAATCGCGGTCATCCTTTGCTATACTTTATTCTACATGTGCCATAAGTTCAAGTCAATTGTCTCTGTGGTCGCAGAGTGTCTCATTTTATAGACTGAAGTCGTAGGATTGTGCTGAACGTGCTTTAAGTAGCCGGCAGACGTTTTTCTTTCCTTTCTGCTTTGTTGAGTTCCGCCGAAATAGTTAAATATGTCCGGGTTACGTGTAGAAACAATTTAACTTTTTTTTTTTTTGGCAGATATGTCTTTAAACTATAATTTGTCCTTCACAGCGTGTAATTCCCTATACTAATTTCTCGCTGTTTTCTCTCCTGCCACATTTCGTTTGCCACGTAAGAGTTAATCACTTCACAGTGTTAGTTCACAAATAAGTACATTTGACAATGTAATTGTCGTCTATGGGTTGAAAAGTAAACGCCAGCACTTCTTATAGCCTTAGTCAAGACTATATATCTGGTCCCAGTGCGAACAAGGAGGGGTAATTCAGGTGTGTCACAATCGAGCGATGGGGCTAATTTAAAAGGACTGCCTGGGAAAGCAGCAGGTCAGCTAAATGTAAACCCACACGTTGGTGGGTGTTTCTTATTAATAAAGTGGGCCTCACTTAGAGGGTAGGAAATAAAGTGGTAAACTACCAATAAAGTGAAGGTACCACATGGTTTTCATCTTCAGAGAATCATTTGCAGCCCTTTTCTGTTAACAGTTTGCCCCTTTAAATGTTTTAATTTCATATTTTAAAATCCAGCATCCATTTAAAAACTTGGAATAAAATAGTTAATTTAAAATACTGAAAACATAATGTGAACTCACTCAAATTGCAAACTGTGAAGGACAGAGCTAAATACAATTTAAGATTTATGTGTTTTGAAGATAAATGTTTTTTGTTTTGGATAGAAATTTTTTAGGGATTGAAGATGAATACCTCTACCTTCCTGGCTATTTAATGAAGTAGCCACAGCAACCATTAAATTAGAATATCGAGATATTGTTGGTTTAAATTGTTATGCACCTAGTGTAGCAAAGATTTTTCTTCTCTTCTTAAATCAAGTCAATATGTTTAACCCTAGCTATCCAACACAGACAATTTAAAAAAATATGGATTGGATTTCTGCCTTGAACCTATTTATGTGGTAGTAACCTTTTGAATTAGATTAAATGAATTCTAAAAATTCTTTGGAACCCAGTGGAGCTGCCAGTCAGTCATTCTCAAGGTGATCTTGGCTCCAGCCTTCTTGAATCAGACTATTCAAGGTAGGAAGCAACCCTAGATTGGGTGCCAGTCCATTGTGCGCTCTTACACACAACCATATTTGGGCCAGTTTAGAGTACCTAGTTAACCTAACCTGCATGGATATGTGCAAAGGGAAACCCATATAGATGCAGTAAAAAGGTACAAAGTCCATACACAATCCAGAATATTTTGCCACTAACTCCAGCCTACATGCTGTAGTACCAAACATTTGCAGTAAACTAAGTTAAAAATGTTGTTTAAAAAAGTGCAAAACAAATACATGTTCTTGGTCACCTCGTTATGGATTATTACATAAGCAGATGACCACTATTTAATTTGGGCATGAAATTCCTCCATCATATGTGACAATGTGTTCATTCCAAGGCAGACCATGTGCCATGACAGGTGTCTAGAAGAGAGACGAAAATGGAAAATACTTCATAATGGTACATTTAATTGAAAGTATGAGATCAAAATGAACGTCCTTAGCATTAACTTTTAACAAGTATGCTATGCTAAAATAGTGCTTCTTTAACTTTGATTTAACTGCTTAGAGTGATGAAGCTTCTGTGATATTGGTTGGTAAATTATTTGAGTTTAGGTGCTAAAAGCTGAAGGATCTGAACTTCTTTAGATATATTTATCTTCAGAATTTTAAGTAGTCATCTTGTACCCCTAGTGCAAAATTACTAATAAAGGAATTTTTTCATTTTTTTAAAGAGCCTTCAGTTTATTTGGAAGTTGAAGTTGTTTAAGAACTTAAGTTGCCTGGTAATATTTAGTTCTAGGTGTGAATAATAAGCTAAATATTAAAATGGACCGTTGTCCCTGAGAGACTTAAATGCATGAACCAAGCATTTCAAAATCCAAGTGCTTTAGAAACCCAACTGAAATTTGCAATATGTCTAAATTGAAGAAGGTCAAATTTAGGATGTTTAAAAATATACCCACTAAAGGTTAAACCCATCTTAGACGAGTGCCCATCCACTAAATGAGCTGTGTTTGTCCAAATTTAAGTCATCCATCATATTTTATTTTTCTAAAGCAGTTTTTGTAATGAGGTATATTAAAGTATTATTTAGTTTAAATGAAAATGGATGGAGTGTTTGCAAGTAAGATAAATACTGGCCATTAGAACTGCTTGTTTACATGGTGTTTGCAGTTGTCTCCTTTTAGTTCCAGGGCGTTTTGACCCTTGCCTCCACCCATGCTGTGTTTAAAGGTTTTCTCAGTGTCTACACAATTTTCTGTGGGTGCTCTGGTTTTCTCTACTAAATATGTGCCAGTTCGGTTAATAGGTATCTCTAATCTAAATTGGCTTATGTTCAGGGGGTGGGTTGTCTGTACATGCATGGTATTGACCTGGCTAAATTAAACACGTCAAGAACATGGTTGGTTATTCTAACACTTCCTCATTGAGAGTTTGTCCATTGTCATGTTTTTTATTTTTTTTATTTTTATTTTTTCATGTTTCTGTGAGTGATTTGGAGGGAGTGGCCTTTTTAGGATCTCAAGTGAAAGAAGTTTTCTTATTTAGTATTGGTTATTCGTTATGGATGTGCATAAATGGGGGGGGGGGGGGGAGGAATTTAATCCTTTTTGGTTGAATTGTTGAGCTGATATGTATTTTTTGTTTCCTCCTCTTTTTGACTTGCAGACTCTGTACACCTATCCTGATAACTGGCGGGCTTTCAAGCCCCTTATTGCTGCTCAGTACAGTGGCGCCAAGATCAAAGTGGCATCTTCCCCACCACAATTCCATTTTGGTCAAACAAACAAGACACCCGACTTTCTTCAAAAATTCCCTATTGGAAAGGTACATTGAGTGTGTAGGAGATGGTGGTTATAGCTTATTATAATAAATAATGCTTTGTAAGAATTTGTGGATGGGGGTTAGGACTGGCGATCACTAAAATTAGTTAGCTTTAGATAAAGCCTTGCAGTCTGGTTTGCTGTGTGTTCTAGCTTTAGTTCAACACTTGGTAACTTTAGCACTATGTTTGTCTGGTGTGTTTTTTTTTTTTTTTGGGGG
>JANRMT010062792.1:124422879-124440775 GCA_026402145.1 Polypterus bichir lapradei | reverse complement strand
CCCCCCCCCCGTGAGTATGCATCGTGGTACACTGCAGAGCTATAGCGTGTCTTTATGTGAAAACAGCTGTGTCAGATGGGGTTGTATGGATTGATTCTGAACGCGACTGAGAGAATGAAAAGTGAATTAAAAAAAAAAAAAAAAAGGCTAACCTTTACAAGGATCATAAATTGCACCGGCTGTTACAGACTGAAATCGAATGTATGCTTTTATTCTAAAATAGTAAGACTAAGGGCAGTTTACTTCTCAAAACGGAATGGTGCAGGATCGAACTCGCGACCTTCTGATTCCCAGGCGGGAACTGATTCTATTGCACCACGGAGGCAGTTACAATAAACAGGTGTCAATTTTGCATGTTAAGGCGGCTTTTTGTTTCTGCAGTTATATTTTTGAATAAAAGCACAATTGTGTTATATTTGTACTTTTGTGAAAATATTTCTTTGATATTTGGACTTAAGGCTTTCATACATTATATAGTTTATGCCTACATTTTGTCATCTACTACTAGAATATAAAAAACCGTTTGTTTTAACAATGTTTACACAGATTACTGTAGAAACGGAACAGACATGAAATGCGTGTGTTCCAAATAACGATCTATTATTTCCACTCTAAAACTCCACTTCACTCCCAGATACTCGATCAAGGCATGAGCTGGGAGAAGTTCGTGTACGTTCTAAATTGGTGGGGGGATGGAATCGCTGGCTGCTCCTAGCTTCTCTTTATCAGCACATTTAGAAGACAAAGGACGCTGGCGGAGAGGTGTGAAGGGATTTACGAAGCGATTGAAGGTGGGACGGAATTACGAGTTTTTTCGTAGGCTCTGGTAATTCTAGTGTTAAAGGGTACTTGCACATGAAGTAATCGTCTGCATGCAGTACCCACTGAGTGAAAGAACGCAAATCTTTTGTATATGTAAATTGCACATTTATGCACATTTGTCTTGATTGTAATTTTTTTTTTTTTCCCTCTCAATGGAAGTTGGTTTCCAAGAAGAATATAATTTTCACCCCTTGTTGTGTGTAAAACGGGCAATTGCTAAATTGATTGTACTAATATGGGAGAAAATTTAAGACTCTAACTCTAAGCCTTGGTCTCAAATTCCCAGTCCACAGCCCAATTCTGGACTCCCGGCCCGTATGATGTCAGCAAAATAATGCAATCTGGCCCACGATTGCTAAATTTAACTATTTTCACCTACTTCCTTTGTTTACTTAAGTCCAGATTAGTTTAATTTGCAGTTTTTGATTTTTTTTTTTTTGGGGAATTCATTTGCTTGGTTGTCAGTAAAAATGATGTCTCTTTCCAAACCAAAAAGGAATGTCGAAGATAAACACTGACATATTACAGTTTCTTTTTTTTGTGTGGAATTCAGTGGAAATACCACCTGCCTTAAAGGGCGGCAACTAATGATTATTTTGATAGTGGACTAATTGTTCAATTTCTCCCCCCCAACCCCGATTAGTCAGGATTATTTCATGCCTGACTATTTTGATGCCTGTGACCTGTAGTTGCACATCCTGTTCTGGGCTCCAGTGCATGTCTTGCCTCATCTGCTCACTTATGTCCACCTGTGAATGTCACCCTGATGTCTCTGCATGAACACGATTAAAATTAATAATAATCAAATTAAAATAACCAGTGAAACATATGAATTTCAAAATCAGATGTTTTATATTAGTGTGACTATCACAATAAAGAAATACATTAAACAATACAAACTAAAGTGCACATAGTCTTTAAACAAAAAAAGTGCATTTAACTTAACCAAAAATGGCCACTGATGTGTCTTAGGGCTCGTTTATACTTCCCGCTCAGTACGCGCACACATCAGGGTTGCCACGCGTTCCCAGCGTTCATTTGACGTGTCCTCTGAGCAGGTCCTCAGAAATTAGCGCGACGTGTGCGAGTTGCAGTACCAGCAAAAAGTCAGGGGGCGCAGTGTGATAAAAGTTGGAATATGATGTCAGAGTCTCTGTGTACTATCTACATGTGACAGAAAGCCACTTTGCGGATCCTACAAGATTGATATGCGTGGTTTGATGAATGGTTCGATGTGCTGAATCAAAATGCCGACATACAGATGCATTCGTGGTGCTTTTATATTCGAGCATTGCATATTCCCCGATAGTAATGATTCAATACGTTTTAAAATTCTCACATACTGTCTTCTGTGCCGTCTCCCCATACCCCCCCCGGGGCTTCCTCTGGACCTGACAGCAATAGATCGCCACACATTAACACTAGAATTACCAGAGCCTACGAGAAAACTCGTAAATCGGGCCCACCTTAAATTAGTTTGCACTTCTCCATCAGCATCTTTTGTCCTGTAAATGTGCTGATTAAGACAAGCTGCTTGTGTTCAATTTCTACAGTAATCTGTGTAAACACATTGTTAAAACAAACTTTTTCATATTTTAGTAATAAATGTTACAAAATGTAGGCATAAACTATAGAATGTGTGACACCCGAAATCCAAAGATCAAATAAACACTTTCACAAAAGGTTCAAGGACGATACAGCAGCTTCTGTGGCGTAGCGGTAAGATTTGTTGACTTACAATCAAGAGTCCCCGGTTCGATCCTGAATGTCTCCTATATTTAGTAGTGAGCTGCTCTTATTGTTAATATTATACACTACACACATACATTTGGTTTGCGTCTGTAACAGACCATGTACATTTATAATACTGTAGTTGTAAAAGTTATCTTTTTTTTTTTTTCTCACTTTTATTCTCTCACTCACGATACATACTACCGCCCTAGGGATCTGACGCTGTTAGTTTTTATTTGAAACTGGGAATAACTGTAGATCTGAGTAGTGTTTTGAGGCAATGGAGCTGGACATTCTCTGATCTGGAGGGATAAAAGCTGACACACAAACGCTGGTGAATCTGTCCTCTTCGTATCTCACCATCACTTGCTTTTTTTTTTTTTTTTTTTAATTCGGTTTTATTGAGTGTTCCTACTCACGCAGAATTGTGATGTCCAAAAAAAAAAAAAACACAGACGTAGGTATATATGATATTTTGAAGAAATCATTTTGTGGCCTGGATAGTACCAATCAGAAAACGTCATCGCACTAATGCAATATTTGAAAACTAACAGCGTCAGATCGGGTGTGAATTTACGCTGGCGCTGTTAATTACTCTGATCGTGTAGGTTGGGGTGTTAGAGCGTGATCGTGATTCAGAGAATAAAACTGAAAAAAGCTAACTTTTACAAGTACCATAAATTTACAAACCAATGTCCCATATATTTGTCTCTCATTGTATGTATGTTACATTTTACAGATAAATCGTTAATTTTGGTTGAATAATGAATACTGTTAATAATTACACACTTGGGGGTGACACTGTGGCAGAGCAGTAGCACTGCTGTCTCGCAGGGAGTCACGTCGCTGGTATTCCCTGCCTGGAATTTGCATGTTTTCCTTCTGGATTCCCACAGTGTGCTCTGGTTTCCTTCCAAAGATATGTAGATTTGGTTACACTAAAGTGACGCTAGTGTATGTGAGTGGTTGTATTCACCTTATGATGAGCTGATGCCTCGTCCAGGGATTGTTTCTCCTTCATGCCCAATGCTTGCTGGTGTTTTATGTATGGGCAATTGTACTGTACTAATTAAAAGGAAGAAGACAGAGAAAGGTTCAAAGTAGTAAACTTTAACAGGTCATTTTTATCAAGATCCTTTCAGAGTACACGTTACACAGCCTTATTATTATCTACTTCCTAATATCTCCAATACCCATAATTCCTTATTACTACGGAATCCCCAAAAGTCCTGACTTACAGTATACTACAGCTGAAATGGACAAGTCCCTGGGTTGATGGATTTCATCATTAAACATCCTTTTCAGAGATATTGTGGCAAGTTGTTTTCTGAATTTAATGGGCGTTACAGGAAATTCACAACACAGCGAAGCCAAACCTGTTCTCGCCGTGATATCTCGCACTGACACCTGGTAGATTTCTCCAGATTTCTGTAAAGTATGTGCGCAAGTATAAATAGTAAAACGCTTGCTTAGCAGGAGCGTCCACTGCAGCGCGTTGCATGAAGTATAAGCCCGGCCTTAAAGTCCAAAAGTTTTTAAATAAAGCTTCAATACAATGCAAATAAAGTAAAATAATAATGTACAGTTTATAAAAGATTCAGCTCATATATTCCTGATTGCAGTGCAGGAACGTGAGCATTTCGACATGCTTTGTTGTGAGGCTGGCTCTCTTCTTTGAGACTATGTTCCTAGCTGCTGAGAAGAGACGGTCAGAGGGAGTAGAGGTAAATGGAATACACAAGAATGATTTTACAGACAAAGATGTTTTAATCATCACAGTCTGAAGGAAAAGTGTTGTAGTTTATCACATCATGTACTATATTATGCCAAAATAAAAAAAAAAAACACTAAAATATGTAACAAGCTAATTACTGATATACTCCAAAACATAAGTTGCCTAAAATTAGTTAGAAATGGTTTACTATTCATATGAACTCAAATATATGAAAAGAAAAGTCTCCGCTATTCCTATTCACTCGTTTACTATAGCTCCAAAAACGTTAACAAACATAACTGAAATTATATTTACTTAACCCTTAAACTGCCACAACCAGCTAGAGTCGGTTTCCAGTGCGATTTGGAAGCACGCTGGAGCCAAGTATTTTCGGTGATGTATATTCATTGAATGCTGCAACCAGCTGTAGTCGTGTCTCAGTGCAATTAGCCAACGAATGTGGCGACGTACATTCATTGAACCCCGCCACCGGCTATATTTGCTTCACAGAGCAATTTGCCAGCACGCCGGAGCTGATCAGTCAATGCCGCACATTCGTTGAGCAGCAAGCTGATGAGCACTACCGGCCCCGGCAGAACTGCAGCACCACTTTCTCTGGGTTTCAGCCGCTGCACTACACAAGCCTGCAATCATCGGTGTTTACCTCTGTGTGTTTGTGTGCAGCCAGTTCAAGTGCAGTTGGCTCTGTGATTTCATCAATGGCTTCAGTTGCACCTTGAACATATATGATTGTTGTAGTAGTGGTGTGTTGTGGGTTTTTTTTTTTTTTATATATATACATAGTTTTTACAGTTCATTTGCAGTGTGTAAAATGATCAGTGTTGCAGTAATGGTGATGCTCTTTGCGTGGGGGAAAAAGTGTCCCGTTAAAATTTCACATTTTCTTTGTGAATTGTGACATTTACTTTAAAAAGTGTTTGGCGTCCAGGGGTGCATTAACCCTGAAGTATGTGTCTGTTTAAGGGTTAACGATCATTGTCGAAAACCTTGATCTACACATTATAGTACAAACATCAATGTTAACATGTGACATTAACTTTAATCACTAAAACTTACCTCTCGAGACGGCGGCATCACGGCTCCAGGATGCTTGCATTTCAGTTGCTCCTGCATCGTGGTGGTGACACTGTGAAAAGAAAGCTCTGCTTTGCATAATCTGCATTCAACTTTTTTTCTTTTTCGGTGAAGTGCTCCCACACTTTAGAAAGTTTGTCTCAATTTTTTTCCCATCTCCTTCCCCCTCCTCTATCCAACTCGCTATTACAGCCACATTTATTTTCCTCTACATTCTTCTCCTCTGACATTCTTCTTCGTTGGTAGGACTGTGTGCAGTCTTGGCAAACAATAACAAACGATACTGCCCCCAGACGTTCATGTAGTGCTTTGCAGTTATAAAATCTGCGTCAAAGATTTTTTGTAGTCGACGTTGACTAATCGTTGCAGCCCAACTGTCTTATATGCAAAGAAAGTCACTGTTTTGAAAGAATATAATCTCAAACATCATTACTCAACTAAACACAGAGAACAGTATAACTATCCGGGAGAAGAGAGGGAAAAACTAGCTACGCATAGGTCTGAAATTACAGCAAAGTCTTTTTCGCAAAGAAGAATGCTGATGGTGCGGTGGAAGCAAATTATGTGTTAAGTGAGTTAATCGCTAAGGCAGGAAAGCCATTCACTGAATAGCAGTTTCTTAAGAACTGTATGTTAAGTCGCTGAAATATTGTGTTCAGAAAAGATGCACTTGTTTAAAAATACCTCGTCGGCAAACACTGCGGCAGAGCGAATTATCAAATGACATTTATGACCTGTTACCCGAGAAAGCTAAAGTTGTTTTTACTGCATACTCTGTGGAGCTTGACAAAAGCACAGACAAAACCGACACTGCTCAACTAGCGATTTTCATCAGGGGTGTTAATTCCCATTTTGGTGTAACTGAAGAATTACTAAGTTTATTTCCGATGCACAGCTGTACCACAGACAATGATATATAAATGTGCTTCTGTGTGACGTGATTTGAGCGTGCTGGTTTACCATGGAGCAAACTGGTAAGGCATCACCACAGATGGAGCCCTGTCCATGACAGACAAACAAAATGGACTAGTGGCATTGGTTCAAAAAAAAAAAAAAAAAATTTAAGAAGAGGAAAAAAACCACCTCTTTCAACCTTCGCAAACATATGCAGTTTTTAATATCCTGAAAAAATTTGGAATTAACTTGCTCAGAGATCTTTATATAGACAACGTCTTTGCATCCTATGAACAATTGCATTCCAAATTTAACATTCTAGCTACACATTTCTTTCACTATCTTCAAATTGGGAACTTTGTTAAACAGAACCTTCCCGATTTTCCTCATCTTGCACCCTCATCCATGCTGGAAAAAATATTGCTCAATCTCAAGGGCTTAGATACAATCTCTACAATATATAAAATCATTTTACAATCCCTCCCTTTTAAAAATCCAAGAGGACACTGGGAAAAAGATCTCTCAATTAATATATCAAAGTGAGGAAAGTAGCAATGCAGAGAATTCATTCGAGCTCCATATGTGCAAAGCATACAATTATACAACTCAAAATTATATCGAGCACATCTGTCTCGTCTAAAACTCTCCAAAATGTTTCCAGGGCATGATCCAACCTGCGAACACTGCAACCAAGTCCCAGCCTCGCTGGGTCACATGTTCTGTGCCTGAACCAAATTAACATTATTCTGGACCAAAATTTTTAATTACCTTTCAGACAGCCTTGGTCTCACAATCCCTCCTAACCCATTAACAGCTGTGTTTGGGGTTCTTCCAGGTGGTTTTAAAGTGGAGAAAGACAAACAAATTGTGATTGCATTCACTACACTTTTGGCACGCAGACTTATTCTGATAAACTGGAAGAACCCAAACTCTCCTCTTTCAAGTCAGTGGGAAACCGATGTGTTCTACTATTTGAAATTGGAAAAAATGAAATACTCAGAGGATCCATACAGACTTTTTTCAAAACATGGCAGGATCTAATCAGTAATATTTTAAAATAAGCTCATAAAGCACAGAGAATTTATTAATTTAGGTATGTTTACAAGCCTTAAATTTCACACAGTTTGCCTTGCTCGCTCTCTCTCTCAGGATTGGGATCGATTTGTCCTTAACTCAATTGTTGTTGTGGTTTTTTTTTATTATTAAAAACTTGATTGATTTGTATGGATTACAATAAAATTAATAAAAATATAATAAAAAAGAGGAAAAAAAACTGATCCAGCAGTAGATTTACACTTCATTATTCATCAGCAACCACAGTGCTGCAAATGCTTAAAATTTTGAACATGTCTTGTTCTGAAATGTATTAATTACATCAGGTCAAAGAGTTTACAGTATCTCCAGTTCAGAGCCTTTTTAGAAGAAGCTGAGTCAACTTATGGTGGTGTACTTTACTGAGGTGCGCTGGCTCAGCAGGGGAAATATCCTGAAGAGATTTTGTGTTAACAGAGGTGACAAATTTTCATGGCAAATGGCAGAATGGATGTTTAATGAGTTAGAAGATCCACAATGGGTTATGGACCTTGCTTTCTTGTGGCCATTAAACGGGAGCTGAACATATTTAACTTGAATCTCCAGGGCACTGATCAGCTCATCACAGCAGCTTATGAAAGTGTGAAAGCTTTCACCCCACAAAATTGAAATTATGGCAAACGCAGCTTTCTGCCAAAAAGTACTAATTTCCCAACATGTAGATCTCTTGTGGAGGATGGCACAGCATTCAGGAGTGATACATATATATCTGCTATTGAAACCCTGCTGTAAGAGTTTGATCGCCGTTTTGCTGACTAGGTCACACCGTAACACCTTCCAGCTGTCGGAAAACCCGTTTTCAGCTGATGTTGAGAGTGTTCCAATTGGAACTTATTCACTTGCAGTGCAATAGTGAGCTAAAATCTAAGTTCAGAGAGGCACAGGGAAAAGCACACTTGACTGGGGAGTTTCTGACAGAATTACCTCCATCCTTTCCAGAGCTGTCCAAAGTGTTCAGTAGTTAATGTGCCTTTTTGGAAGCACATATCTGTGTGAGAAACTTTTCTCAGCTATGAACTTTATAGGTTTAAGTTTACTCATGCTAATCTTGAAGCTGTACTCAGAGTTTCAACTGTAAAGACCATTAGGGCAAATGTGGCAAGACTGTGTGAGCACAAATGCTGCCAGGTTTCTGGACAGAAATAGAATAGCTCAGTGTGTTTGGAAGTTGGAACATGACGTGTTTAGTGTCTGTTTACTATCAACATATGACAGCAAGCCGCATTGCAGAACATATAGGATCAGTGTGTGTGCTTCAATGCTTAATAAATGGTTTGATAAGTTAAAGCAAATCATCAAACTTGAATGCTGACATACAAATGTATTTGTAGTGCTTTTCTTCATCTATCTCTTGCATAGGTAATACAAGCATGGTATAGTCTCCATTGTAATGACGTGAAGCTACACACAACTGTTATGGTTCTGCCTTTGTCCAGAAATGGTTTCATAAGCTTTATGACCTTAGTCTCGGAAAGTCTTTCTCTCGTGGGGCGACTGGGATCTTTTCCTAAATAAGATCAAACGCAGTTGCATAGGGTGTGACACGAGCTTCCACCTGTAGCTAATCTCCCTTCATTACACATGTACAGTGTTGGCATGCCCATGTTGATCAAACAGAGGAAGCACTGCAATCTACTTGTGACTTTACACTGTAGGAAGATAAGTAAATGAATCGAGGTAAATACCATTCGATCTGGCTTTTATATAAGTAACATGCATGGTTTTCATATAAAGAATATCACAAAACAATCACAAACAGGACTTTGCACGATTCCTTGGCAAGCTCTATAAACAATACTGTTTGAAGGACAGGTGTGGAGCAGGATGACGCCCAACCTGTTGCTGCATCCAGAGTTGCCATCTTTCACCTTTACTCCTGGTGTAGCTGCGTTTTTGTTTCATTTAATGTGAGTGGGCATTTGCTTGCAGGGAGGGCTTTTGTTCTCTTTCACGTATGTAGAACCTTTGTCCCCATCGGAGTTCATCTCTGCTATAGCATGTCTTTATTTGAAAACAGCAGTGTCGGATCGGGGTGAGCATGAACCTGACTGAGAGAATAAAATTGAATTAAAAAAAACAAAAAACAAACTGACCTTTACAAGTACAGGTAGTGCCCAGGTTACAGATATCCGACCTACGACTTGCGAACGAGGCCACAGCTGCGACACATGTGCCTCAGTAACTGCCGCTCCATTATCTTCGGCCTGGGGATGCTGCAAGCGGTGGCTGGAGGGGGGGCAATTTCGCTGCTCGCGCAGTGTAGTGTCCCTCGGGTGGCTCCCGGCAGCAAGCGGTGACCCGTGGTCCATAGTCACCGGAGCCACAGCTATCGCTCATGTGCAGGATGACGGTTCGCTGCCCACCCACTACGCCGGCGCAGCTACTGCTCCTGACTGGATGCAGGCTGGATGGAGAGGAGGGGGGGCGTTTCACTGCCCGCCTGGCACACACAGCTGGTAATGCTGCAAGCGCTGACCGGGTTGTGGCTGAACGGGGCGGCGGGGGTAGCATTGTAGTGTGCCTCAGATGGCTGCCTGTTGAATTGGGTTTGGGCGATTCACTACCCGCTTTTGGCCGCACCATGTTCTTTCTCGGTGGGCAGACGCTGCAGGCAGCATACTGTAGTGGAGGTGACTGTGTGGTGGGCGAGTGATGAACCTCCCCTTGCCGCCCCAAGTCATTCTCAATAGCAAGCCTGCTTGTACTGTTACGCACATAGCAGGAAGGTGTCTCTTGTCAGTACATCAGACGTGTTGACGGGTGCCTTCCTGCTGTGATAGCGTGGGCTGCGTTGAAGAGCTCATCTTAACCTTTTGTCTTCATCCTTCAAGAATGTCTCTGAAACACAAATCTGATGCAAGTGCTAGTGATATAGTAAAGAACAGAAAAAACATCACCATTGAAAATAAAGTAGAAATAATAAAAAGGTCAGAGAGGGGTGAAACTCTGTCATTCATTGACAGAGCACTTGGTTGCAGTCGGTCAACAATAGCATTTATTAAAATAATGTGCCTGTTTGGACTTGCAAACAAACTCAACTTAAGTACAACCCTACAGTCCCTATTTCGTACGTAACCTGGGGACTGCCTGTACCATAAATTTATACCGGCTGTTTATATTTGATTTGAATCTGTATGTTTTTGTTCAGTAATTGTAAGACTAAGAGCAGCTCACCATTCAAAATGGAGGTGTCCAGCATTGAACCACGAACGTCCTAAGAGTCCGCAATTCTTCCCGCTGCACCACCAAAGCAGTCTTATTAAGGACGTGTCAGTGTCGCACACTGACAAGAGTTCTTATGCCTGAATAAAAGCACATTTGTTTTGTTATACTTGTACCTTTTCTGAAAGTGTTTATTTGATATTTGGACTTTAGGTTTCACACATTATATACACTTCATGTCTACATTTTGTCAATTATTACTAAAACATGAAAAACGTTTGTTTTAACGATGTGTCTACATAGATTGTTGTAGACACGGAACACACATGAAATGCATGCATTCTAAATAACAATATATTATTTACCCTATACAACCCGCAGTAACTCGCGTGGAGATAAACAGATTTGAGCTGAGAACTTTCTGCATTGGTAGGGGGATGGGATAACAGGCTGCTTGTGTTGACCAAGACACTTTACCACACAAAAGACGTTGATGGAGAGGTACGAATGGATTTATGGTGGGCCAGGATTATAAGTTTTTTTTTTTTTTTTTTTTTCCCCCTTTCCTTGTAGGCTTTGGTAATTCTAGTGTGTGTTTATATTAAACAAAACACAAAAAAAACAAACTATGGTGAACTAACCGCTATGCACTGCTGTGTCTTAATGCAGCCTTCCATATTGGAGTAGCAAATCTTGAAGACTGAATTTTATTTATTTATTTTTTTTGGTTTTGTACTGCCAACGTAGTAGTATTGTATAATGCTGGAAAAGGATAGTATCAGATGAGCAGAGAGAGAGAGAGCATGCCTGCATTTGAACTTTCATCCTATGCCATCTGATAGTGTCACAGCTGTGCAGATTTAGGTAAGCTACACTCCGCTTTGGGTTACTGTAGTTAAATCAATTTTGTGTTTTAGTAGATGTGTGCAAGCAACTTGTAGCACAGTATTTTATTTTTATTTGCTTTTCAATCTTACTGCAGCACACAAAGATTAAATAAAGCAAGTGAAATTTAGAATGGTAATGTAGGACAACCTTTTTCTCTGGTAGATTGGTAAATTCCACAGTGCATAATATGTGGGAGGTACTCCCCTCTGACTCTTCACTGTTGAAAAATGAAAAAGTAAAGTTCAAACAGCAGATTCAGAATTGTCATATCTTCTGTTTAATATGAGAACTTTATTAGCTGTAAGTCATGATTGTGCACCTATATACCTATGTCCTACCACAAGCCATGTCATCTCCTACCTGCCAATCTTGGCTAAATAAATTGCAACATGTTAAGTGTGTGTCTTTTAAAATGAAATGTGGCTCCACTTGTTGTTCTGCATCATTGACTTCTTATTGGTTATCTTCAAGATGTTGCTGCAAGGAGTCAGACATTTGTGAAGCCTGGACCCAGTCTTGACTGATGCAGATTATACGAAGCTAGTGCTGACCCACTGTTATAAAGAAGGGAGTGTACATGGTCCCATTGATTTATTGGCTGAATACAGTTTCAACTGTAGACCCAACTCTAAGTCGCAAGAGCAGGAATTGTGTATACTCCTGGATAAACTGATAGTTATTTTGAAGCCTAAAATTAACACATTTTTAGGTTTATCTGTTGGCTAGCACGCACTTATTTTGTTTTGAGCATATGAACAGGCTCTCAAATCCTTACATGTAAAGTAACGTCGAGGTGTACTGTATATGTTAGTAGAATCCTATCTGAAACATAATATTCTCACTGTAACTCATTTCCCAGCTTGTCATTTGTTGTGCCCAAAATTTCCTAATGAGTAAATTAATCCAATGGTCACTAAAGTGTATGAAATGAAAAATACCTAGTCAGAAGCTGGACAATATTCATAAAGAATATCTCCTTGCAACATAATCTTCAGTTGAGCTTTTAAAAGGCATAACAACTGTGCTGCATGGTACTTCCAAATTGTTGTACAAGAGGGTAAGTTGGCTGTTCAATTCTGAAGTGGTGCATGGTGCAATTTAGGTGAAATGTGGGCTAAGCTCTGTTGGCACCAGTCTATTAACCAACGAGATCGCAAGACATGTGTGCATTACTCACTGTGTTTTGCTTATTCTGTGTACAGTAACCTTTTAATCTAAACACAGCATCGTAGGTGTAGACTGTAAACCTGCCATTCATTGTTGCTGCTTAAAGGCTAATACAGGTGTTCTGCAGATGATACTGTGCATATACTTTAATACACCAGTATTAAACCTATACAATAAAATTTACTTTTAGGCTTTCTGAATAAGGTATATCTGAAACAAATTTTGTTTAGACTTGGGTTCCATCCCCAAGGTATCTCATGTGTATATACAAAAAATTCCAAAATCCAAAAACTGAAATACTTCTGGTCCAAGGCATTTTGAAGTAGGAATGCTTAGTCTGTATTGCAAATGCAGTTAGCCTGCATTTCTTTGGACTATGGACTGAACCCATGTAGACACTGGGAAAACCCAGGACATATGATGGTGCAGTGGTTGTTCCATACAGGGAATGTCGCCCAATTGAGAGTTCAGTTACAATACCGCAAATTAAAAATTTATTTGCATACGAACTAAAATTTCAACTATCCCCTATTCATTTTAAATTTTGATTTCATGCGGTTTAAAAACTTTTGCACTTGAGGAGTAAAGGTAATCTTTTTGCAGAAAACCAGCAACATGGTTTCTTTATTTTTAAAAAAAAAAAAAAAAAAAGTAAAATTTACCAGTCTTAGTTTTACTTGCAATTCTGTCTTGTTTCCTTTGATTTAAAATAGGTTTAGCAGGGACTATTCCATCAGTTTAAGCTTTGAAGTTCCACCTCCTGAAATAGTCAAAGCCGTAAATATTGGCACCCCTCTAGAAAGTGAGAAAAAATTGAATCTTTATCTACATTTTCCTCAAATGTCTGGAGAAATTGTGAACTATTCATTGAATAAAAATTCCTACAAAAGTGTTATTTTCAAATTTTAAAAACGTGTAGCAAAATTATTGGCACCATTGAAATAATGCTATAAATAAAACCAAAGAGTTTCTGCAGCCTTAATGTTTTTGATGTAACTTATGTTATCAATGACCATTTTTGTTGGGATATAAATATGAAGTAACAAACAGTAAAATCTTTGTCTTCCAATGTGGGTAAAACTGGAGATCTCTCATCTCAAAGGTGGGGGGTTGTTGGCTAAGGGAAGCTCTGAGCTTCATACATTTGAAGGGTTACAAAAATAGGTATTCAGTTGAAATTACCAGTAAGCACAAACAGGGCCATAGTAATGAAGTCTGGAAGGCATAGAACTGTTAAATGTTCCCCAAGAAGAGTACAAATCCACATGTCTCCCCGATGCACAGGTGAGGAGTTGACAAAGAGGAGCCTAAAGATTTCAGTTTCACAACTGCAGAGTTAAGTTGAATCTGGTTTCACTGTTTCAAAATCAACAGTGAGATGCCACCTCCATAACCAGAAGCTTTTTCGACAAGTTCCTTGATGGTAGCCCTTCCTGAAACCAAGACAGAATTCCCAATGCAACATTGGAGTTACAAGTGGAATTGTGTGTTTATGGCCACACAAGATTACAAATTTAAACTTTTTAGCCACACATACTATTGTCCTGTTTGGTTAAAAAAAAATTAGACTGCCTACAAAGAATGGCAAATGGAAATTTTTTTGATACTGTGATGTTGCTGCTATTGTTGTGTGCTTATAGTGTTACCAAACAAAAGTGCTTTAAATGTGTTAAATGTAGACAACAGGTGTTTAACACTTAGAGTTGGAGAATTGTGTAAAGCTTTTTTATTTTTAAAAACATATTTGTATAAATATTATAATAAATTATTATAGATAATAATAATGTGTGTGTGTTCTGACCCTTAAAGCCCACAGTCCTGCACAAAGGCAGTGATATAACTTAACTGTCTTCCCCAGGTACTAGAGCCATCTTTTCGCCAATCATTTTTGAACACAAACCGCTGGTTCATCACATGCATTAATCAACCACAATTCAAGGCCGTCCTGGGAGAGGTAAAGCTTTGTGAAAAGATGGCCCAGTTTGATGGTAAGATCAATTAAAACTTGTTTCAAGTAACACAATTGTCAGCCTATCTGATGTGCAATCATTATGTATAAAAAATATTTTTAAGGTTAAATAAAGTCAGCTATTCCTCCTGTTGCAAGTGTGTCTTTTAATTGCAGTCCCTAATTTTCACCATTTCCCCAGTTGTTTCCTATTTTTGTTATATACTGATGTATTGGCTTCAGAACTACTTTTCCTCCCCTCTTCACTGCACAGTTCCTCTTCTGCATGTTGCTTGGTAAGTTGGTCCATTCTGGGCAACTTTTCTAAGATGCATATCTTAGCCAGAAAGCTCATTAAGTTATCCCCTACCAAATTCCATTGTGTATGCCAGCAAGAAGCAATAAGTTATATATTTAAAAAAAAAAAATATTACATTTGCAAGGAAAGGTTTGTAGATGAGAATAAGGCAGTTTTTTCTCCACATGCATTGGTAGGTTTGTGACATGCAGATTTATACTTGATTGATATTATCCTAGATTTCTTTTAAGTTAATAGATTTTTGCAGGGCTAGATGAGTAGTCTAGCAGAGTCAGTAGTGAAAATGTTTTGTTTTTTTCATTCAGTTTACTGTAAGGTGTCTGTTAGACTAAGTTTAGTTGCTGCAGTAACCAAAATGCTCAAAACCCAGTCATTATAACCTGAAATGTTTTTGAAGGATTGGGCTATTCTGATTTTCTGTCTTATAGTAAGACAGGAAATGAGAAACCTTTTCTGGCAAATTTGGATAGTATGCCTTGGCTTGGGGTTAGTTTTGAGGGGTTGTCATGTGAATGTAATAAGTCATAAAAATGCTGATCCTTGCACCTCTTGGTAGGTTCTGTTTGCTATACACGCCAGATGTGTAAAACATTCATTTAAATGTCTGTTTTGGCACCTTTTTGTTTATAAGTGACATTATGCTTTCAGAGAGTTAAGGTGATATATATTTTCATTCACAAATTATCATTATATGAATGCTTATGTGAAATAAGTTTATCTTTAAAACATCCATTAAGTTGACTACAGAGGCGTAGCTAGGGTTTTCAGTGCCCGGAGACAACTGAAGATTTCGCGCCCCCTCCTGTTTGCCAAAATACAATAGGGAAGGGAAAGAAAATTTTAAAAAATGTATTTAAAATAATAGCATTTTAAGAAAAATTTCATTTTTTATTTTAAATAGTTTTAAATTTTTAAATATTTTAAAGCACTTTTATGCATATTTTCAAGGTTTCGATAAATTTATAAAGGGAGAACGAAGTAAAATTAAGACAACAATGGTAGTCCGAAAATATAATTATTCTAAAATATTATTCAAATGTAGCATTGCAAAAACTTAAACATTACATTGGATATAATAATAACCTGAAAATGAAGTTAGTATAAAGTTTAAAAAAAAAAAAAAATAGTTTGATGTATAATGCTTTAAATGTAATTATTAACTTCAAAGAGAAATTTTCCTAGCGTTTGCTGCTGCAAATTTATCGATTAGTTAATCAAAATGTATGCTGTCGGTAACCTCCCGCTCCATACTCGGCAAAGCCAAGGCTGACAGTCTTTCTGTGCCATGGATGATCTCAGGTAGGACGAGAAGTTTTTTAATTTACTGAAGGATCTTTCACAACTGGCAATAGAGGTTCCAACAGTCAGTAAAATCTGAAGACCAACTCTCAGATTTGGAAATGCATCTTCCCCATACTGTACAATAAAGCGAAGCAGGTCCTCTGGTGTCGACAATGATACACTAATGCCTCATCTGTTTAATAACGTTAAAAATGTTTCTGGGTGGGAGTCAAGCATGTTAGAGTAGTGGAGAGGATAAATTATTGTCTGTCTGGGTACTGTATATAAAACTAATATGTGCTTCAAAATCAGAGAGAGACAAAAAACATAGGAAAAAGATATCCTCGAACTGATCAAGAAATGGACTGAGTATGCAAATGTTTATTTACTTTTTAGTGCATTTAAGAATGGAAAACATTTCATTCTAAAATTTCGTAACCTCAATTTGGCGTCCCCTGAATGCTGCGCCCGGAGACAGATGTCCACCCTTGCCCCCCCAGCTACGCCACTGGTTGACTATAGTTTTTGTTTTACTACTTTATTCCTTTTTATTTTACAAAAGTATTTTCTCATTTTGCAGCTAAGAAATTTGCAGAGTTGCAGCCAAAGAAAGAAGCAACACCCAAAAAAGAAAAGGCCCCTAAGGAGTCAAAACAGCCTGAAAAAAAAGAAAAGAAAGAGAAGAAGGAAGAGAAGCCAGAAGCTGCACAAGAAGAGGAAATGGATGAATGTGAAGCTGTTCTGGCATCTGAACCCAAGGCAAAAGACCCATTTGCCCACCTGGCCAAAAGGTAAGCCCTTCTTTATTTCAAGGTGTGATGACATGGTTAGTTGGCTGACTTACTCCAGCTTCATTTGTGCTAAATTTTACTCTGATCTGTCCTGATCCTTGGTCACGTATAGAACTTTTTGAAAACTGTTTACAAGACATTTACTAGACTTCCTAGATTTACTGTTGACAGTGGATAAACGTGTACTCTACTGTACTTGTATTTAGTAGGGATGCAACAAGTCATTAAATTTCACAGTTCTAACAAGAACTGAATGATCAATTAAAATCTGGACCGAGTGAAAGAGTTGACATTCTTTCATAGAGGAGAAATATGGAGAGAGAGAGAGCACTGAACTTTTTATTTATGTATTTTTTATGATGGCATGTGGCCAAACTGATCACACGGCCATGTATAACAGAAATTGAGTGCCTTCAAGTCCCCGAAAGGGTTCTCTGTTTTATATTTATAAAAGTGGTTAATTCCCTATGTCTGTATGGGTGTTTGGCAGAAAGGGCTGAACCTTCAAAATTTGCTTTTACCTTCAAAAGGTGCACTGTTAAGTAGGCTAGCTAAACAGTATAGATGAGTAGTGTATTATTCGTGACGTGGCGTTTTTTGTTTTATAGTGGTTTTGTTTTTTTTTTCTTTTTTTTTTTTTGTATTAGCCTTTATGCTCTACATAACAAGAGTAAGGCTTTTGGTGGAACTGTGTGGAATGGGGTTTGAATGTCACTGTACTGAAAGTGTAACACCCAGAACCAAGTGTGCCTTCGTCTGTTTCCCAAATTTTAAATATTGCCAAGCTGTGTTGCAGGAAATACTTGATAAAATGTCACTCTGTTTGATCATAATTATTTAAAGAGTAATAGTTTGTTACATAAGCAGTTAAAGTGACTTGCATAGTGTCATGGATATTGGAGTAGATGGAGAAATTCAATTGATACAAATTAAATTCTCATTTTGTGTGTGTGTGTGTGTGTGTGTGTGTGTGTGTGTGTGTGTGTGTGTGT
>JANRMT010062792.1:124394110-124422479 GCA_026402145.1 Polypterus bichir lapradei | reverse complement strand
ATTTGAATACTTTTTTTTTTTGTGAAAATCTTTTAAACACTTTAATATTCTGTTAATGAAAACTTTTGAACAAAAATTCTACTTCAGTTAATCTGAGCATTGTATTGCATTATTGATTAGATGTTTAAGAAAAATCAATATATCAAAGGAAACCTTGATTTTCTGCACTATTTGACTTATCACAACTTCTTCCGGGCATTTAAATTTGCAAAATATTCAGCTCCTAAGCATTCTCTGCCCATGCAAGGTGTGTGTGTTTTATATAAAAAAAAAAAAAAAAAAAATGGCACAAGGATTTAGAACAGGTAGGGTAGGGTGAGCGCAGGTGTTTGCAAATGGTTTAGTTTAGTTTAATGGTTTAGTCATCCTGGGATGACTGTTAGGGCAGAAAACCACCAAAAATTAAGTAATTTAAGACAGGCTACAACTGCATTGTGTCTTCCAAAAATTATTCTCTATTAAGCGAAGATCAGTAAACTGTTTGGTGCTCCATTGCATACAGTATGAGAAGACAAGCTGCAGGGGGACTGAGGTAACACTGCAGTAATTTACTACATTGCAAAACACAGTTTTTTGCCTACTTAATTTGAACCCTAAAAATACTCTCTACTTCATCAGTGGTCAGGGAACTATGCAACCCCCTAATTCACATCACACCAGAAGTGACATGGCCTAGAAGTGACACGGCCTTGAAGTGGAATTTCATGTGCTCTGTGCTGAATAAGAAGGGCAGCCTTTGTATTTTATTTATTTATTTATTTATTTTTTTTTTTTTAAACCACCGTTTGTGTTTTAATTATGGGGTAAACTGCATTACTGACCATTTTATTAATTTGTACATTTTAACTACTGAAATGAGCTTCCTGATTACAAAAAAAAGTATATTCAAAGTAGAGTGCATTCATTTTGCATTAATATTTATAAATACGTTGTCCTGTTGACCTTCGAATCTAATACTAATCCATTGTGGTGTGAAACAATGAGATTGACACATTACAGGGAGCTTTCATTTTTGTGACGCCACCTACACTCCCCTAACCAGCTGAACAGTCTAACTAACCTGACTTGCAAGGTATACATGAGAGAAAGACCTAAGCGAAGGGATGGTGGCACTATGTTGAAAATAACAGATGCAGTACAAGAATGTGGTGATTTTCAGGATGTTTTTGAAGTGTAAGTGAATAGGTTTGGGGTATGTATGTTGTATACTAAAAGCAGTTTCAGTGGCCATGGATGTCTAGTTATGGTTTCATTGTATGTTTGCCATTATGGCATACATTAAATCTATAGCAGAGGTGCAAAGAAAATCTCCCTATCCAAGGCACATTAAACGTAATGCAAGAATTCCCTTCTCATAGCTGTTTTAGAAATGTTTGATAAATGTCAGTCTACTGCTAGTGTGACGGATATGTTTGTTTGGTCCATTGAGAACTGCAAGAATGCCATAAAATGTCCAAAGGTTGAGATACGCTGTAGATATTCAGCAAAATGTCAGTCGGGAGCATTAAATACGTCAGACTGATCTTCTCATCAAATTTTTTGTCAAGATTTGTCTGGTCAGCATATAAAATGCAAATAGTTCAGCGTATACCATTTTCCACTTAACAATTCAATAAACTAAGTAAAAAAGCATCTGAATTAACCCTAATGTATGCACTATTTGTGAACTCCTTTAGAAAAATGTCTTGTCAATGGTGAAGCTCATTGGAAAACCTTTTTTGGTTAAGACTGTACATTACATAGATTTTGTTTTTTGACTCTATTTATTCGTTATCTAGCACCATAAACCAAATAAATTAGTTAAGTGATCATTCATACATTCCTTTCAAACATCACATGCTCAAGCTGTTCATGTTATGAATATTTTTTTTTATGTTACTCTAAGCATTTACAATGGCAGTGATATACCTCGGGAATCTTGTTTTTCCCTGTTTTTGAATAATTGTTTTGTTAACAAGTTGCTTTCTTTCCACTCTATTAGTAATACTCGTGAAAGAAACATTTTACTGTTTTTATGTAGCCATTTATCTATTTATGACTTTTCTGCCATTGTGATTAATACTTTTTCTGGCTCCTATTTTCCTTATTTGGGTCTTCAATTTAAATGGTTTTTCAGAACCCCTGCCGTGGTGAGACAAGTCAAGAAGCATTTTACATTTAGTGTTCGTAACGGCAAGTTATCCTATCCCAAACATAGTTCTTTCTGTGCTGATGAATGTTGTTTATTGTTACGGATAATCCAGTCAGATTTTTTTTTTTTTTTTTTTTTTTTTTAAACAGATCACCAATTTCACGTTACTTGATTGTGTATGGGGTTTCCTTTTTTATTTTATTTTTTTTTTCTTTAAATCCCTTTAAAACATTTACATTAATCTCCTGCATACCCAGACAAATAGAAGTTTTATGTCCTATATTAAACTGTACTTTTATAATACCTGTGGTCTACAGTTTAATTAACTGGTCATTTTTATTAACAAAATGAAATTCTGTAAATTATTTTCAGTGTCCATAAAAACTAAAATTTCCTTAAAATACATACTTGAACAAAATATGTACAAAAATTTATCCATAATACATTGGCATAAAAGAAAATGCATCTCATAATTAATGAGCAGTCATATTGTATACCTTTCTGAAATAAGGGTTAATTAAAAACGGTAGTTTTCACCTTTTCTCTAACAAAAAAATATATGTATTTCTCACAATCAATTTAAACATGGCTTAAATATAAATATACTTGTATGTTTTAATAATTGCACTACAACTTTTTGCTTTTAAAATGTACACTTACTGTATTCATACAGGTGAATTTTTTTTCATTATCAACTAGACATTCGTAATTGAGGGGTAATTTATAAAATATACAATACTATTTTTTATGTAGTACTTGTTTCTTACCAAAACTAATGCTGTGACACACAGCAGTAAATAATAAAAACAATACAATTTAAAAAAAGCCTACTGTTTACTAAGAAACCATTTCAAATTTGTCTTTTTCAAATAAGGGTAAGCTGGCCAATATTTTGGGTAAGCTGGGTAAGGGTTTGATCCATGGCTGGCCAATTGCTGCATTTCTACCAATGTGTATACAGGTTTCTTAAGGTTTTTATAGTTTTGCCTTTTTAGATGAGTGTTTATTTCTATTTTATTTCTGATCTTTCTTGGGGGAAATTCAGTTTAATTTTAGTTTTCCCTTATTGTGTATTTTTAGTTATTTTTTTTTATTTCACAAGGAGATATATATATAAGTTTTCAGTATTGATAATTATAGTATGGTTAAAGAGCTACTGTGGAGTTTAGTTTTGTCTTACAATCAGACAGATCTGTACACTTAATGGGTTTGGATACGAGTTTAATGTTAGTAAACCATGTAATGTAGTAAGTTTTCTACTATCTGGTATTTTTGTCTGATGAAAATAAGCATAATCAAAACCAGATACTGAATATGAACAATTTTATAATTTTAAAAATTTTCAGTTGTGCTGAAGAAATGTACACTGACTGACATGTTTTATCTTTTATTTTCTTGATCAGAATGGGCAAATTGTATAGAAATTTAGATGAATTTTAAAGTTTGAGGGGTTTTTTGCTCTAAATGTCTGCAGCGCACAATTATATCCTGCTCCAAGACAATATGCTTACAATTAATGCCTTCAATATTCAAAAATCTCCTATACTGTTCTTTATCTTCTTCCAGCCATATTGATCTCCGATTCTATCTCGGGAGGGAAAATACAATTTATAGACAGAATTTTGTCACCTGCAGCCCTGAAAAGATTTCAAAAATCAAAAAATAGGTTCTACTATGTTCCGCAGGTGTGATCGTGAAAATCATGTGGGCTTAGGAAGAATAGGGCTGTTAGGCTTGAATCAGCGTTCGGACACCACCTAGCTGTATTAAGGACAACAAAAAATATATATATATATATTCTAAACACTCTTATCCAGAGCAGGATTATAGGAGACCTAGAGCTTGTCCCAGCAGCTTTGGATGCAAGGCAGGAAGAATCCCTGGACAGGGTGCCAGCCTATTGTAATATATACAATATGTATGACATGGCTGATAAGAATTAAGAGTGATATTTCAACAATCTATTTTGAGAGAGAGATTAAAAAGAGGAGGAGGAATATTTTAAAACAATTCTGCCTCTAGATTATTTTAACTATCGGATATTTTGAGCTGTGAATATAAAAAAACTATAAAAAATGAATTAATAAATACAAAAACACATAATTAGGTTTAATTTTTCACCACATGGAAGACTGTCTTCACCTACCTACCTGTAGTCTGTAGTTCAGTAGGAACATTGCCAACTCAAGAATTTTACAAGGTTTGTATGTATCTCTTTGTTGTTAAACGACCTTTTTAAAGATCAGCAATATTATTCTGATCTTGTATGTTGACCTAGTAAATCTCTTGATCAGTTCCATTTTTATTTTCAAAAAGGATTTCCACTATGCAAAGTGGCAGGTGAATTATTATTGACAAAATACAGACACTTGAGAAATGAACTGAAATGTTGTGCACTTTTGATTTTTCTATTCATACAGTAAAGGTTTTGTTGACCAGCACATCCCAACATCAGGCTTTTGAATTACATCTTGTTATACGACCAGCACAAAGAAATATAGCAGCTCATCTTCACAGACATCGGACTTGTGAGGCTTGGAATTTAGCTTGTGTGCTGCTGTGTTAATTGCTTTGTACATACCGTATCTTGGGCTCAGTGAGAATTACAGTTAACATGCTGCCATTTATAAACTGACTGAAATTCTGTAAAGGATTATCTGTATCTAACACTTCTCTCTTGAACCCCAGAGATCCAGTGAATGGGATCTTTGAGTTGTAGAGCACATTCAAGGCAAAATCATCACTTTGGTATGCTTCATTAACACTTGGACCTGAATTTATCATACTGTCACTATCAACACCTGGAGAACTGTCAATATTCTCACGTAGTAAATTGCTTTCTTCCTCACACGCTTTACATGCCCGTATTCAGCTTGCTCTGTCCATGCAAATGCTGTGTGAACACCCGCCCTCCTTCATCAGCTGCTGATTGCTGGATGAATATATGCGGGCAGCTTGTGGTGGATGACTTTCTGCTTTAGAGTTAAACATTACAAGATTTAAAGAGTAATGGCAGGAGCATTTATTCAAAAACCAAATATGAAATTCTTGTTAATATATTTTGACTAATTTGGCGACCCCTGCCGCTCAGGTTAGCTATTGCTCAAGTCTGGTTTTTACAAAAAATAAAGTAAATTTTTTTTAGTCTTTTCAGTTACTTTTTTTAGTTTTTCATTTCAGTTATGTTAAATATTTTTGTAAAAATTAAAAAATTTTTAGTGTTTTTTTAATTTTCGTTCACTATAATACCTTGCAGGTCTCAATGGTGCTGATCTTTAGTCTTTAAGGTGCTTTGAGAACATATCAAGAAGTCTTGAATTTTGGGTCAACCATTACAATGTCAGTTTAAGTTTATATTGCCCAGCCACTCCAGTCTGGAATGGTTTTTGTGCTGCAATGTATTGGGTAGGATGTTTCCTCCCTTGCACAGTGTCCTGCCAGAATACTCTCTGGACCCTGTGCCCCTGAGCTGAATTCATTAGGCTTCAGGATTTCTGAGGCAGTCTGTATTTTGTGCTTTAGTTTTAGTGCTTTTGAGTGATGTATTTTGTTGGAGCTTGGTTCAGTATTAGAATGTTGCTGTAGTCTGTAAATTTAGCTTTGCGGGGGGGGGGTGGGGGTGCAGTTAATGCATACTTTGGGTTGCTTTAGGAAATACAACTTTGTATATGTTGTGGCATTTTGTTTCAGTTCGGCATGTTAACCTAGGTTAATTGAGTAGTTTATCGAGTTTTAAACCTAATCTGATCATTTTATACAGTTAAATTTGCATTTGGAACTTTCTTGCAGCATTAAATTAAAGCTAAGTATCTGATCATTACATCTATAATCTGACTAGTAGCTTTTGGTAAAAATGATCTAAACGTAGCTTGTATTGAATAAAAGAATGGTGATATTGGCTGTGCTTTGTGAAATACTAAAGTAGCATGTATGCAGTGTGCTTAAAGGTGGTGTAAGTCTTGGTGCCAATCAGTGTGGTTGTTTGGTTGTAAAGTTTTTTCAGTAGGTAATCTAGTTAACCTAAAATACCATGTTTCCATCAAGCAGTGCTGTTGAAAGCTTATAGAAAAATTTTACCCAGAAGATTTAAAAAAAAATTTGTACCCTCAACTTAAATTTGGACTATTTAACAACAAAAATGCAATAAACGGTGTACATCTCAATAGCACACTGCTGCATTGCTGAAGACCAACTGATTAAGTCAGTGGTACCTATGAAACAAAAAAATGTTCCTGGGAAGCATGAAGCTTACAGCCTTGGTATGAAGCTACTGTAACTGACCAAGTATAGACCTAGGCATGTACAGGCAAAGACTTTGTATATGTGGTGTTATAATGAATGGAACACTGTATCTATTTCCCCAGCCACAACCTCACCTACCATGTGAACTGACCCCATGATACGAGTCACCGTAAATGAGAGATTGTACATACAGTAAATACTTAACTGATGGCAACCTCAAAGTGGGGGTTCAGCTGCCAGGTTGACAATAAACCAGCTGGATACACATCTCGGCAATTTAAAGAGAAGATTGACAATGTTTTACTTAACATTAAAATACATGTACACAATACATAATTTAAAATTCTTTTCTGGGAGATGTTGTTCTCGAGTTTTTCAGGGTTTTAAGCAGGGTTTCTTGAAATATGGTTAATTGATTAAAGGAAATCATATCAAATTTTCATTCTTTAGTTTCAGAATTATTAGTTTGTAGACCAACATCTTTGTATATAGAAATGTGGTCCGAGTAACATTTTTAGAAAACATGTTAGACACTTCTTGAAAATCCTTGGAAATAAGCTAAAGAGAATGTTAGACTGTTAGCAAGATGAAAACCTATGTTTTTTACCTGATTGGCCGCTGCAAATCCAGACAGTTTTAAAAGTGACCTGGTGTAAGTGTGGGTTTTGTGTCTGATAAGCTATGTCCCAATTTAACTAAGTTGGGTTAATGGACCAGAGAATTTGAAGAGGAAAGAAAGTACTTTAGGATATTCCACCAATTTTTTTTTTTTTTTTTTTACATGTTACTTACATGTAGCATACAAAATAAACTGGAAAGATGCTCTCCCATAATACAGTACTTTTGAATTGAAGACTAGATTCTTGACCAATGAATGATGGAAATCACTGTCATTCTTTGGTCAAAAATTCCACCTTCAGTTCCTGTTTATTTTGCACGCTGAGTTTTCCAGAAGTACATATTAACATTTTAGCAAAACATACCTGAATTTGCTTGCTTTAAGCATATGAATTTGTAGCAGACATGTGGATTATACAACCAGAGTTTTGTGAGATATTCTATTTGTTTCCCATGAATTTTTTTTTTTTAAATATTTTTGCATTGTCCAGCGATGGACACGATTTATGTTCCTGTTCAATCACGAATTTTGTCATGTATTTTACTGTAAAATATCAAATTTATCAGCTACCACCACAACATACACGGGGGATGTAACCCACAAACATTTTTGAGTAGAGTATTTCTTTAATGAGAGTCTTAAGTATGCACATTTCTGTGCAACAAATTAATAAAAAAAAACTGAATAATCAATAATGTAAATGTCAAAACCATTACCCTGAAAATTATAATGTATTTTACAAATAGTTTGAGACCAGTTATGCTTAAAAATGAGCATATCCACTTAAAATATTGAAAATGTGCAACTTAGCTAATTAAAAGTAACTAAAGTGCTTTGTGATTGTGCCTACAATATAAACTCAAAGTAATAGTTGCCAATACTGTGTATTAAAGTTTTTTACTTTACACAAAACTAGATCTAATAAATTGATACACTAGGCATATATTGTAAATAGGTTATACAACTTTGTTGCAGATGTAGGCTTTGTTGGTTTTATCTGTTCATAGATCACTGCTTAAAACTTTGAAGAATGGATTGTATTAGGGTAAAACATGTACATCAGTTGTTGCAGTGTCCATACAGTTCTTGCAAGCTGAGCTAACTCAACAAGTGTAATGCAAAGACATGGTCCTTTTTACAGACAGAAACATTAGACACCCCCTCCAGCCCCTACATCACAGTCTTGCTTCTCTGAAACTATCCTTCGCAGAGATACAAGCAAGAGACCTAACCCCAAGACACATTTTGGTAAGACATGCTGGTGTCTTGTACATCCAATTTACATTTATTGGTTAGCTCCATGTTGCTGACTTCTGGAAAAATTAGCCAGGTTGAAATATGAGTGTGGGTTTTGTTGGGTGTTTTTTTGTTTTTGTAATAAAATTTCTGTATTGTATTTCAAATAGTGCATATACAGAATGATCATTTTACTCTAACACTTGCTCATTTTTCTATTACATATTCATTATTAAAACTATGTACAGTGATACCTTGAGATAGAGATACAAGTTTAATTCGTTCTGTGACCAAGCTCGTAAGTCAAAATGCTCATATCTCAAATCAGTATTCCCAATTGAAATTAATTGAAAGGAGATTAATTTGTGCCAGCCCCCAAAACACCACCCTGATTTTTTTTTTTTTTAAGTGTTTTCAACATAAGAAATGTATTTATAATGAACAAATATTGTATACAAACAAAATAAAACCTAATACATAAAAGAGAATCTAAAGAAATAAACGGATGTTGACGAAGCAGATTAGCATACTGTAATGTTTTTTTTCTTTCACTTCACTTTTGCTTAACTTAATTTTCTTCTTCGCCAGTTTTTTTTTTTTCTTTTTTGCCACGCTTTCGTCACTTTCATTCTCAAGGGGTTTCAGTAGAAACCTGTCCAAGGAGCTTCATTTCTTCCTCCCCTTTAGAATGTTTCTGAAATGAGTTAGGCAAGTGTCATTAAATAGCGCCGCTGCACAATCAATTGTAACTTTTTCAGAGTGTTTCTTTTCTTTAAAGTTGGAAACTTTTTCCCAGATTGCAAACACTTTATCTAATTTTAAGAGAGAACCTCTTCTGCGATACCGATCTCCTGCAGAACCTCCGTATGTTGTGTCTATAGTTCCGTCAACTCCTCTGTCGTCAGTTCCTCGGAATGTGCGGTGACGAGCTCTTTGGCTCGTATTTCGAATTTTTGCTCGTAACTCAAGGCAAAAAATCTACCTAGTAACTGCTCGTATCTCAAAAAACTTGTATGTTGGGGCACTCGTATTTCAAGCTACCACTGTATTTTACACTTAATTCCTTTTTAAAGTTGCCAGAAACTTTTCTTTTTTTTTTTATTGTTTACTCTGTACAATTTATTCATAAAAAAACTCTGTATCATCACTTGTTAAAATGTTTATTGTGGAGGGAAGATATGCACCTAAATGCATAAGACAAAACACGCCAACAGTTTTATTGTGTGATAGTCTACCCTCCTCCACCACTGTGGAAGCAGTGTTAGTTAAATTCTCTTTTGATGTACATCAAGTAGAAAGATTGGCAAGTAGCATTAACTTGTTAGCAGGATTTTAACTGCAGTGGGCTAAGTAGATTAATTGCGTGATTCCTGACACGTGGACAGAGTACAGTGTAACTGTTGCTTGCTACTAGCTAGGAAACTAAAGTTCTCAAACGCACTTGTAACTGGCAAGACTGTTTGCCATTTGAGGATGATATTTTATATAGAAGCAGGAGATAAACTGTTTGATTTGTCATATTGAATTAAAGCCACCATGCAGTGTACCAGCTTGCTAAGAACAGAACACAGAATATTTGCTATTGTTCATAAACCTCTGTCTTAACCTGCATAGTGGATAGCTTCAGTGAGATTTGTGGTATATGAGCTATCATTGTCATTTTAATATATGCTTACTGGTGTAAATGTTTTCAATAAGTTTAATATTGTTGCTTTTGCAGCTTTACAGATATTCAGATGTGTGGATCTGTTTTCGAAGGAATATATTCTGCACACATTACGAACACATACAAGCTTGATCACTAAGTATGGTTGCACGAGGTATGCATTCCTACACATCATGAGTAGTGGAAACTGCTTATAGTGCTATGTCCCAAGACAACCCCATGCTTTGCCACTTAAGTAAACCACCCCCAAGACTTGGTTTGCATATACCTGTTAATATGTACATTTGTATATACTCGTTAGCCTCGAGTACAAATGTACATCAGTAGCTTTAAATAAAGCTTGCATGTATATAGGACTATTGATTTGCAGTCTGTCCAAGTCCATTGAATAAGGCAATCCCAAAGATAAGACCGTGCTATATTGTAGAACCCCAGTACAGTCTGAACACAGTGATGTTTCACAATAATTGGTTATCTAGGCAAGACAGACACATGGGAAGAAGTATAACATGTAGTACACGTGTGGGATGTGATGGGGCACACAATGCACATTGAAGTAAATGAGTAAGGAAGGGAGTTTAAGATTTTTTGATTTAGTTTCCATTTTGTTTCTTAGTAAATTTGCAAAGTGTGTTTGACATGTTCAGCAAGTAAGCAGAACCTAAACAAATTTATCAAAGTGTCATTTTCTTAAACCACTTCTTCTCACTTGGTAACATTTTCAAACTTTTTTTCTTGTTCCACTTTTATGCCAACAGAAGTGAGTTTTGATATGCATTTTATTTCTTAGTATTCCCTTTGTTAGAACAGTCCTAAGGTTTGGAATCTAACTTATTGAAAGTCATTTGGCTTGGAATGCTTCTGTAAGATTTGAGGAGGAACCATCCATCCATCCATCCATCCTCTTCCGCTTATCCGAGGTCGGGTCGCGGGGGTAGCAGCTTAAGGAGAGAAGCCCAGACTTCCCTCTCCCCGGCCACTTCTTCCAGCTCTTCCGGTAGAATCCCAAGGCGTTCCCAGGCCAGCCGGGAGACATAGTCCCTCCAGCGTGTCCTGGGTCTTCCCCGGGGCCTCCTCCCGGTTGGACGTGCCCGGAACACCTCACCAGGGAGGCGTCCAGGAGGCATCCTGATCAGATGCCCGAGCCACCTCATCTGACTCCTTTCGATGCGGAGGAGCAGCGGCTCTACTCTGAGCCCCTCCCGGATGACTGAGCTCCTCACCCTATCTTTAAGGGAAAGCCCAGACACCCTGCGGAGGAAACTCATTTCAGCCGCTTGTATTCGCGATCTCGTTCTTTCGGTCACTACCCATAGCTCATGACCATAGGTGAGGGTAGGAACGTAGATCGACTGGTAAATTGAGAGCCTTGCCTTACGGCTCAGCTCTTTTTTCACCACGACAGACCGATGCAGAGCCCGCATCACTGCGGATGCCGCACCGATCCGCCTGTCGATCTCACGATCCATTCTTCCCTCACTCGTGAACAAGACCCCGAGATACTTAAACTCCTCCACTTGGGGCAGGATCTCGCCCCCAACCCTGAGAGGGCACTCCACCCTTTTCCGGCTGAGGACCATGGTCTCGGATTTGGAGGTGCTGATTCTCATCCCAGCCGCTTCACACTCAGCTGCGAACCGCTCCAGAGAGAGCTGAAGATCACGGCCTGATGAAGCAAACAGGACAACATCATCTGCAAAAAGCAGTGACCCAATCCTGAGTCCACCAAACCGGACCCCTTCAACACCCTGGCTGCGCCTAGAAATTCTGTCCATAAAAGTTATGAACAGAATCGGTGACAAAGGGCAGCCCTGGCGGAGTCCAACTCTCACTGGAAACGGGCTCGACTTACTGCCGGCAATGCGGACCAAGCTCTGACACCGGTTGTACAGGGACTGAACAGCTCTTATCAGGGGGTCCATTACCCCATACTCCCGGAGCACCCCCCACAGGACTCCCCGAGGGACACGGTCGAACGCCTTTTCCAAGTCCACAAAGCACATGTAGACTGGTTGGGCAAACTCCCATGCACCCTCCAGGACCCTGCTAAGGGTGTAGAGCTGGTCCACTGTTCCGCGACCAGGACGAAAACCACACTGTTCCTCCTGAATCCGAGGTATTGAGGAGGAACGTGTAAGGAAATATTTGGATACACAAAGGTATACTTTTTTCAAAGTTGTAGATAGATTCTCATTCAAGTATGGGTATCCCATACTTTTTTTTTCCCCTAGCCTTGTAATACCTAACACTTTGGAAAACCCTGTAAACATTTCACCATGTTAACAACCTTTTCAGTCAGTGTGTGTGAGTAACAGGATAAAGCACTACTCTCTTGCACAGCCCAGTGTGTGTTCCTGCCTCGCACCAAATCTGTCAGGCTGGGCTCAGATTTCCTGCAAACCTGGATTGGATTAAGCAGATTTGAAATTATATCCTATTTGGAAATTAGGACAATAGAAATATGTTAATGCAGAATGCATATTTAAAATATCCACTGTTTTCATAGTAATTAACAAAATTGACTTTAAGAAATCTGGATGATTTTTTTTCCTCCCCTGGATAGTATCCCATGCCCTTTTAAATTCCTTGCATAACTTGCATAGAGCCTGCAGCCTATAGGAAGAAAAACAACTTTCTGTTCTTTAACTCATTCATTGATTCTGGCCCATTCCACCCAGGTATGCAGAGGGCAATAAGGCACATTCTTATTTATTTTGTGGCATATTTTTATTGTAACTAACATTAAAATACCCTGCTGCTTAGTATGCATTAAGGTAAAGATGTATACCATGCCTGAATCATGTTAAATTGTTTCTTGCCCATCTGTACTATGTACAAAATCCTTTCAAGATGAGCTTAATTTTCATGCTTGTTATATTAGGTCTGTGGGGAAATACGTTCTTTGAGCCCACACTCTTTCTATTCACAAATTAACTTTTATGTAAACCACCTTTTTAAATTTTTCTTTTTTCGTCTGAAACGTGCTAGTAATTCCTCTGTAACTCTCTTTCCTATATTGTTTTTCAGCACCTTTGTCTTGGATGAATTCAAGAGGAAGTACTCTAATGAAGATACTTTAACAGTGGCTTTGCCACATTTCTGGGAGCACTTTGACCGGGAGGGTTACTCAATCTGGTTTGGAGAATACCGTTTTCCTGAGGAGCTGGCAATGACTTTTATGAGCTGTAATCTCATCACAGGTATGAAATCTTTGTAAATGTTAAAAGGTACAAGAAATGCTATAGTTGCAGTTGTATAAAAAAAGTATTACAGCAAGGCCCAAAATTCCAGCTTTGGGCTCCTTGTGTGCAGTAAACAGTCATCCAGTTTCTGCTAATTGTAAACATATTGATTTCATATGGTCACCCAGTGATTTACACCCAGTCATCTCCGCCCCACCCTCTTTCACTTGGTGTTGAATGCCAAAAAGGATTGACTTGGGCTTGGAATTCTATGTAATTAGTTAGGCCCAAGTCTGACTCAGTGTGACGTTTAATGGTCAGTTTTTCAGAGGAAAGCCCAAACGGTTTTCTGCTGCCGTCTAGTGGGTAAAAACATTATGCTTGAAAGTATTAACATTTCTATACATTTTGCCACTTGAAGGCAACTTGTTGTTATTTATGAGTGGAGTGCAGCCTTCAACCAAAACACAACAGCAGCGTGTAAAAGAGAAATTGTAAAGCCAAGTTTAGAACAGACTGAAACAGTACCTTGAGTGGAATTGAGTGATATTGATGCTAATATGAATTTATCAGGCTTTGACACAGATAGTGAAATAGATGCATACTGCACTGTATGACTGAGCCACAGCAATATTACTGGTGTTTCATCCTGTTGCAAGTAGGCACATGGCACAAGGCAAAATGATAGCAATTAAGTAGAAAGCGCCCCCCCCCGGTAACACAAGGGGATGTGTTGATTGTGCAGATCACTTACTGACATTTTACACACTCCTGCTCAAGCAACCAAAGTATAAGAAAAGTGTGCAAAGAAACATTCTTCTACTGTCCTGATTGCAATGTTGGGTTGTGCATAGATGACTATTCCAAAAATGTTACAAAAAGGGCATGTTCTAAATCTCCATCAATACAGTAGTGGACACTAGAAATGCTTTTCTTACTGTTTTTGTTGACATTTTGATATTTACATGTTTCTTTTGCAAGTCATTTTTTCTTGAATAAAATTTAAATGCGTTTGCTTTGTTTTTCTTGGAGTAAACATAAACCTAAGGAGATTACCTGTTCAAAATATGCTCCATAAAACTTGAACACTTGAAATACGCTGCCAACAAGAGTAATCCGAGTATAGCACTGTTCTTTGACACCCTGAATATTTTTTGTAACCTAAAATTACATTTCACTTTGTTTCTTTAAGCCTCAGCCTCTGTTTTCAAAATGTGCTTTACAAAAATGATTCTGCCAGATTGACTGTGCATTCCCAGTTTATATTTGGGCAATTTTAAGCTTCCAAATTACTGTTGTCAGGCCAACAACACTTGTTTTTATTTGAACCCTGGTATACTCACTGGGATGTGGCTTACCTCTCAGTACAAGTGCAGACACAAAAAAATAGCCACTTGTCAACCTCATCTCAAACCCCCAGACTCCACTTATTTTTATTTTGTTGCTGCAATAATCAGTCCAGCATTATTGGCAGATGCTTTCCTAGCGCTCAGGGACAATTTAGGATATTATAATGCACCATTATAATCCACTCAAGTAGTTCAGTTCCTCCACCCCAATTGACCTGAACATTTCTTGATATCACAGAACTAACTTGTGGTCAAGCTAACCCCACAGGGTTCGTTCGTCACTACTGTTTACCTTCAACTAAAAACACAATGCTGAATTTTATGCACATAAACTGTTATTTTATAAACTTTGCTCCTGTGCAGATTTAAAAAATAAAAGCAAATGTTCTGGGTAGAGAGAGACCAGACACATGTTGCAGTTCCTTAATGAAAACCAAATACAAATATTAAGAGCAAAGGTTGGGTTAAGTTTTACTTTTTTGGTTCGTAATTCAGTGACTTGCCCTTGAACTGTCATTCTCTGTTCTATATTGTATACCTGTGGTAACTTAAGATTTTTATTTCAAACAGTCTTTCAGGTTGGGGTAATTTCTGATCTAAATTTATCTTTTAATTAGATTCTGTTAACTCCACACACACACAGATATTATAAAAATATATATATATATATATATATATAATTTATTTATTTTTTTGCCCAAAAAATATTAAAGGAACACTTTGAAAATGCATCATATCTGAATGGGGGGAAAAAAATCCTGCTGGATATCTATACTGATATGGACTGGGTAATGTGTTAGGAACGAAATGATGCCACATCGTTTGATGGAAATGAAAATTATTAACCTACACAGGGCTGAATTCAAAGACACCCCAAAAATCAAATTGGAAAAAGATGCGGCAGGCTTGTCCATTTTGCTGAAGTTTCATTGTAGCAACTCAGTCGTACTCGGTAGTTTGTATGGCCCCCCCATGTGCTTGTATGCATGCCTGACAATGTCGGGGTGTGCTAATAATGAGATGACGGATGGTGTCTCCTGGGGGGTCTCCTACCAGATCTGGACCAGGGTGTCTCTGAGCTCCTGGACAGTCTGAGGTGTAACCTGGCAGCGTTGGATGGACCGAAACATAGTGTCCTCGGAGGTGTTCTGTTGAGTTTAGGTCAGGCGAGCGTGAGGGCCAGTCAATGGTATCAATTCCTTGATCCTCTGGGAACTGCCTGCATACTCTCTCCACATGAGGCCGGGCATTGTGCACCAGGAGAAACCCAGGACCCACTGCACTAACATAAGGTCTAACAATGGGTCCAAGGATTTTATCCCAAAACCTAATGGCAGTCAAGGTTCCATTGTCTAGCCTGTAGTTCCGTCAACTCCTCCATCGTCCGTTCCTCAGATTGTGCGGCGACAAACTCTTTGATGGCTTGCATCTCAGATTTTGGCTCGTAACTCAAGGCAAAAAAATCGACCTAGTTACGGCTCGTATCTGAAACTCGTATCTATCTATCTAATCCATTCCAGGCCGTACGGGAGGGGTGTGTGGTGGTTTTTTTTTTTTTTTTTTTTTTTTTTAAGATTTCCAAGCACAAAAATAGTTAATTATACCATAGAATGCATTGTAATAGTAAACTAAATGTAAAAACATTGAACAACAGAGAAAACTAACATTGCAAGAGTTCGCGCTACACCCTTACGAACCGCTCGCTGTAAACACGTACATGGAAAAAATATGACAGTTTGAAAAATCCATAATTTATATAAAAACTAACCATAAACAACCAAGAAAACTAACCTTGCATGAGTTGATTTCTGGCGTGAAGGAAGTGAGGAGGAAGCTGGGTGGAGAGGAGGTTACAGTTTTGAGGGAGAGTCTGGCTCCGCAACAGAGGGATGTTCTCCTTCAGGTGTTTTCTCTGTTGTGTTTTTTTCTTGGGTTTCTGATGTTTTTAGCCGTTTAGCTGGTGGACAAGATTTCACGAAATAGCAGTCTAATGTGACTTGCCTTTACCTGTGCACCAAAATTTTTTGGAACTGCGAGACAACATGGCCATTTATCACTCTGTTCACAACTGCTTTGTCAGGGTGGTTCATCTCGAAAAAATCCTGACACTTGTTCCATTTTTCCATAACGGCTCTTGTTGCATCACTTTTTATATCCTCCCTTTCCTCCTCTTCCCGTGAGGACTGCTCCTCAGTGAGCAACTTTATGCTGCTCCTGCTGGAGTGCAGCGAGTTCCTCTGTCATCTGCTGCTCCTTGTGATCCAGGACCAGCTCCTTGATGTCGTCATTGTCCACTTCAAGACTCATGCCCATGGGCACAATCTCATCCACAACGGGAGGGTCAAATCCTTTGAAATCCCGTTCAGGAATGCATTCAGGCCAAAGTTTCTTCCAGGCCAAGTTCAAGGTCTGGTACGTGACATCTTCCCGGCTTTGTCGATGAGGTTGATGCAATTAACAATATTAAAATGGTTTTTCAAGAACTCCTTCAGGGTCAAAGACGCCCCCTCGGTCACATTGAAACACCTGGCAAATAGTCCTTTGGTGTACAGCTTCTTAAAATTTGAGATACCCTGCTGGTCCATTAGCTGCAGAAGAGTCATGTGGGGGGGGAAGGAACACAACCTTAATAAAGTCGTACTCCTCGACCATATTGTCAACCAAATTTGGAGGGTGTGCCGGTGCATTGTCCATCAGAAGAAGGCATTTTTCAGGCAGATTATTCTCGAAGATATCGCCTCACGGCAGGAGCAAAAATCTTGTGCAGCCACTCCAAAAACGAGGTCCTTGTGACCCAACCCTTTGTGTTTGCCCTCCACATCACGGGCAGTCTGGCATTGTTTACATTGTGCTGCTTGAAAGCACGAGGGTTGTCGAATTGGTAAACAACTAGCAGCTTGATTTTTACATCGCCACTAGTGCTGGCACACAGCAAAACTGTTAATCTCTCCTTCATTGGTTTATGGCTGGGCATAGGGTGATATAGGTCCTCTTCAGCATCTTCTTCCAGAACAATCCGGTCTCGTCGCAGTTGAACACTTGTTGCGGGATGTAGCCTTCGTCCTCCACGAATTTTGTGAAATTTTTCACGAATACTTCTGCAGCTGCAGCGTTGGAACTAGCAGCCTCTCCATGCCTTACCACACTATGAATGCCACTTCTCTTGTGA
Organism: Polypterus bichir lapradei; assembly: GCA_026402145.1. Classification (NCBI taxonomy): domain Eukaryota; kingdom Metazoa; phylum Chordata; class Cladistia; order Polypteriformes; family Polypteridae; genus Polypterus; species Polypterus bichir. The sequence continues at coordinate 124,404,885 of JANRMT010062792.1, read as the reverse complement.
CACTTTTCAAACCATTCTCTACTGGCTTTAAATTCCTCACCTTTGCCACTCGAAGGATTTTTTTTTTTTTTTTTTTTTCCAGCAAATCACCATGGATCTTCCTGGCTTTCTCGCATAACATTGCCTCACTTACGCTATCCTCTGCAAGTTGCTTCTCATTCAACCACATTAGCAACCGTTTTTCCACCTCTTCCAGCACTTGAGGCCTCTGCTTGGTTAACATTGTAACTCCTTTTGCAACTTTAGCTGCTTTAATGGCCTATTTCTGCTTTAGAATGGTCAAAATCATAGATTTCGACTTCTTGTACTCGGCGGCAAGATCGGTAACACGAATGCCACGCTTATACTTTTCAATGATTTCTTTCTTTAATTGGATTTCAATTTTCTTCAAACCTTCTTACCAACACTACCACTCTTCACTTGCTTAGAGGACATGGTTAATTGCAAAATTAACGCAAAAGCACATGAAATGGAGCACAAAGAGTTCACAGCGAATGCACGCATTTCTGACCGAAAAAAATGTACATGGAGAGACTGAACACGTGCAGAAATCATTGGCGCGTATGGACCAGAAGGGAATCTGGCCGTCAGTGTTTTTGTTCACCACCAGAGCGCGTGGTAGTGAACAGATGTAACAGTTTGGCAAACTTTTTGATCGTAACTCGATTTTGTACATGTTCAGAAACGTTCGTGACCAGAGGTTCTACTGTACCTACTATGCAGGGTTGGTTTTTGTTTTTTTTTTTTTGTTTTTTTTTTTAAATCACAAAATTTGGGATGAACCTTTCCTGCATTATATCCAAAATGTTTTTTTATACCTGTTCCACTGCTCCTCGACTTTTTCTTCACTTGCACAGTTTATTCCTTTGGAGTTTGAGTTTTTTGTTTAAAGTTTCTTTTTTTAAAATCTGTTTTAAGATAAACAGTTTTAGTCTTTCCATCAGAGCACTGCCAAAACACTGGGGAACTGTATTGTGTTGCTGATACTGACTTTATACTGTAGCTTACTTTGGGTCAAATGACATACATTTATTTTTTATTTCCACTTACTATTAATGTTTGTTCTGCTGTAGCTGAGTTTTATTAAATGTATGCATTGTTATATAAGCTCCCTTTTAAATCTTTAATAAGTGATTTGATATCTGGATACTGGTTTTGTAGAATGTGTTGTCATTTTCCATCCTTTTTGTGGCATGTTAATGGCAGGTTTCCCCGTTTTTTTTTCTCTCCCTTTTCAGGCATGTTCCAGCGCCTTGAAAAACTACGTAAAAATGCATTTGCTAGTGTTATTCTGTTTGGCACAAATAATGACAGCAGTATTTCTGGAATATGGGTCTTCAGGGGTCAGGACCTTGCATTCACAGTGAGTAGCAGTCTATCATTCAGCTGTGTATCTCCATATATCAAGCCTATTGTGTGTTGTGTTTTTTTTTTTTTTTTTTTTTTTTTTTTTTTTTACGTTATTTACGTTTTTTTTACGTATTAACGTTTTTACGTTAATATTGGATCATTTAATTCCCATAGTTTGTGAAGTGGAGTCTCAATGAATTGGACTTGGTTTTCCTAAAAAATTTCACAGATTCTGAATCTGACTGAAATCTGGGGAATTTGGAGGCAGACTCAACACCTTGAACTCTTTTATGATGTTTAGACCATCTACATGAATGCCAGGGTTAGCGTTTTCCAGCAGAACATTGCCCAGGGTATCACACTGCCTCAACCTTTTACCCAGAGTGCATTCTGCTGCCATCACTTCCACAGTTTAATGATGCACACACATCCAGTTGTCCTCGTGATCTAAAAGAAATTGTAATTCATCAGATCAGGCCACCATGTTCCATTGCTTCATGGTCCAGTTTTAAATCTCTTCATGCCCTTTGTAGGATCTTTTGGTGGTGGACAGGGGACAGCATTGGCACACTGATTAGTCTGCAGCTACACAGCAAGCCATGTGGTGCACTTTGTGTTTTGACACCTTTCCATCATGGGCCAGCATTATGTTATTCAGCAATTCATGCTACAGAAGGCCTTCTGTGGGATTGGACCAGACTGGCTAGCCTTTGCTCCCCTAGCACATTAATGGGCCTTGGTCGCCCATGACAGTGTTGCTGGTTAACCAGTTGTCACTTCATTGGATCAATTTGGTAGGTTGTAACTGCTGCATACTGGGAACCCAAACACAAGATCTGTTGTTTTGGAGGTGCTTTGACTCAATCATCAGCCATTACAATTTGGCTTTTATCAAAAGTACTCAGATCCTTACACTTGTCCTTTTTTCCTGCTTCTAATGCATCACCGTCAAGGTCTTGTTGACTTGCTGCTGTGATATACTGTATTAGACCCTTTGACAGGTGCCATTGTAACGAGATAATGTTGTTCACTTTACCTGTAAGGGGTTTTATAATGTTGTGGGTAAGTCTTGTGCATCTCCAGTATGACGGTTGCATAAGGCACACATTTGCTCAATTGTTCAAATGCTGCTTTGTCATGTGACTGTGTTTTCAGAAAAGTTGGGGTGTGTTGGTAGTCTTGGCATATTTTGTAGTTCTCTAATTTCTGTACTGACACTTAACACTGAACTCTTTGTGTTCTGCAGCTATGTGAAGACTGGCAGATTGATTATGAGTCCTATGCTTGGAGGAAGCTGGATGTTGATAGTGATGAATGCAAGACCATGGTTAAGGAGTACTTCGCCTGGGAAGGAGAATTTAAACATGTTGGCAAGCCTTTCAACCAGGGAAAGATCTTCAAATGAGATGGAGAGTGCAAAGATTCTAAACAGCAGCTGCACCAGTTTTCTGCACACCATGAAACTGTATTTGTAGAAAACAACCTCTGGCATATGTCATGTATAGGGTCATTCTTATCTTTCATTGTGTTTTAAATGAACTGAGGGGGTGAGGATTGGAATTCTTTCAGTCCTTTTTGTTTGACCTTTGCCAGAGGATCTTTTCTCAGTACTTGTCATTTCATTCAGCAAATAAACTTTTGTTCAGCTATAAACAGTGTCCAGATTACTTTGTGGTGCTCTCCGGTTAGTACTGCAGTTGCCAGAAAAAGAGCAGAAGCAGGTTGTTTTCTTGCTGCTTGGGAATGAGAGGCCTCTTTTTATGAGCAGGAGTGCTTATTTCATCTTCCTCCTTTCGTTCTGCCATCCTTCTAAAGGCCACACTCGCACAGAGCACAGTTCCCCCTCTTGCCACTCCATTTTAGTTTGTATTTGGCTCAAGGAACAGGTTAATGAATTCTGTTTCTACACTAGTATTGAAAAAAAACTAAGACTTGACCTCAACTGGGGAGGATCATGTGTTTGCTGTAGGAATGGAAAAGAAAATAAAGCAAGTCTGTCTTATTTTTGTTTGCATTTTGTGCTCTTTAGATTGTGTGTTTTCTTTTGCCATGTATACTGTGTTTTGTGTAAAGTGTTTTTGGATGTGACTTGCCACTTGGGTGGTAATCATAATTGTTAAAACTTGCTCCAGATGAATTGGGGAGCAAAAAGGGGACATGTGGGACATAAAGACAATACTCCCTTTTCATTTTTACAGGCTGCTGTATGCTGCTACAGAGGGTGGCAACCAAATTAGACCTCCATGCTGTTCTTGTGTAATTTACTTGTCAGTTGGTGATGGCATCATACATTTAGGTAATGTTATTTAAAGCAGGTAGGCCATTGTCTGCAAATGATGTTTGTAAGTTTGTGGAGCAATCTGGTGTTTTCTGGGAAATACCTCTAAAATTCAAGGTCATGGTTATGGTCTGTTATCGCAGCTTCATCACACTACTATAATCTGGTCCTGCATGTTGCACAGAGGACAAAGTATGGTGATTCTTTCTGTTCAACCTGGCTCCAAACTAGCATGTAACTGCATACTGTCTCTGGTTTCCTTGACACCCTGTTTATAAAAATCAAATGGGGAAAGGAGACGAGCTACACGCTTTGCCTACAAGGTGTTGACATGACTTCATGCAGAGTATGAAAACTTGGTTAGCTCTAGTTCCATAAAGTACAGAAGCTAACATGTATGCAGCAGCCTTGGTCCCCAGTACCCTCAGATCTTCAACAACATGGTTATGTAGTCACACAAAGCACGTACTCATTCAAAATATGCGGTAGAACAATGAGTTGGATCACTCTTCCACTAGTAGGATGCAATCCAATTGTACATCCTGAATCGGGGAACGGGACAGGTATTAAGCACCCTGCCGTAAGCTTTCCAAGGTAGTGAAAGTAGTCTGATCCCTCTGTATCTAGAACACAGTGTCCAATCTCAAGGTGTTGTCCCTGACCTTTTTGTAGTATTAACTGCCACTGCTGTTTTTTTCGACCATGACTCATTGTAGCGGTCACCACTCCAGTCCTTGTTTAGGACCACCATTTTGACTCTGTGACAACTTCCAAAGGGGGCAGCTAAACTTGTCCTAAAGAGCAACATGTACTTGCACTCCCGCATCAACTGTCAAAGCTTCAGATAAGATGACATGACTATTGAACTGGTCATTGATTTTTTGGCCAAAGGTTTCTTGGGGCCAGGTAAGTTTATTTAGCAGCTTTGTGTTTGAACATGAGGGTTATTATTGGGGGATAACAATAAGTAGAACAAATTTGGCATTTTCCGAAGTTATTTAAGTAAATAAATACATACCTTGGTATAAGTAAATGAATAAATATGCACACACCCACTTTGGTCTGAACATACACCAGAATCACTAACTCAAGAAAATTAAAAAGAATGAAAACTTACGACTTGGCAGTCACATTGAGGCATTATGCAGAATTGTTGCTGTTGGTATAATGGAGCCCTATTATCATTTCTTGAAACACTTCTGCTGAATAATTCATTGGCTGAAAGTTGTCAGTGTTTGTGTATCAGAGAGGGGAAGTGTGGCATTTTTCATAATGGCACTCAGTTTTGTTTTAATTCACACCTTTGCAAACTACGTCCAGGGGGTCCTCGGTATAACTAAGATTGCTTTTTTATTTTTTAAAATTTTATTGTAATCATTTCATACAAATCAATTTTTACTAAAAATAGGATTGAAAACAAATCCACTCCCACCCCTGAAAAAGAGAGCATGACCAATGGAGTAAAACTTAAAGCTAGTAAAAATAAATTGATGAGTTTAATAAGCAGATAAAGATAAATGGAGAAGGAAAAAGAAATGGGAAGAGAATCTGCTTCCTCAGTGCTTTAAGAGCTTATTCTAAAATATTAATTAGATCCTGCCAGGTTTTGAAAAAGTTCTGCACAGATCCTCTAACTGAGAATTTGATTTTTTCCAATTTCAAGTAATATAAAACATCAGTTACCCACTGACTTAAAAGAGGAGAGTTAGGATTCTTCCAGTTTAGCAAAATAAGTCTGCATGCCAGTAGTGTAGTGAAGGCAATCAGTTTTTTTTATCCTTCTCCACTTTAAGCCTGTTTGGAAGAACACCAAACACAGCTGTTCGTGGATTAGGAGGGTTGTGACACCAAGGCTGTCTGAAAGGCACTTACAGTTTTTTGTCCAGAATGATGTTAATTAGGTGCAGGCCCAAAACATGTGACCCAGTGAGGCTGGAACTTGATTACAGCATTCGCAGGTTGGATCTTGCCCAGGAAACATTTTGGACAGTTTTAAGTGAGACAGATGTGCTCGATATAAAATTTTGAGTTGAATAATTGTATGCTTTGCACATATGGAACTTGAGTGAATTCTCTGCATTGCTACCTTCCACTCCTTTTCTGATATGTTGAGTGAGCGATCCTTTTCCCATTGTCCTCTTGGATCTATGAAACTGAGGGACTGTAAAATAATTTTATATATTGCAGAAGTGCTGTCTGGGTCCTCGAAACTGAGCAGTATTCTTTCCAGCATAGAGGAAGGTGGGAGATGAGGAAAATCGGGCAGGTTCAAGGGCTGTATCTGATATCGGCTTTTTGTAACCGCTGTTTAATGTTGTAAAAAGCAGCACATTTAGTAGCTGTTGAGAGTGAGAAATCAGGGAAAATACAAATGTGGTTATTTTCCAATATAATCTTTTTTCTGTCTGAGAAGTGACATTGCATTAAGCTTAAATTGTAATCTCTCGGAGCAAACAATTAGAGTCCTAGGTTTAGAGGTATTTTATCACCACTCGGAGTATTTATATCACTGTATCTGAGTGTGACTCACAGCTGTACAGCAGCTGATCAGAAAGAGAATTATCGGTATACAACATCAAGCACATGCTGCCTCAGCCATGCTTCCTATTTGAACTGCTCTCACACGGCAAACGCTTCCAAACCTTTCCTGTACGGACCTCGCGGTTCAGAAACAGTTTCATCACAAGAACTCTAAACGCACTCCATCAGTCCATCAAGTGCTCCTTGTAGAACTATCTGTACTTATAAGTACAATCACCTCACTGTAAACTTGCACTACAGTTATAATATTGCACAACGTGAGCCACTTGATAAAGCGCGTATTTACATATGATGACGATATCATTTTTAAGATGAAATGCAGCAAAATATGTTTATTATATTATACAGATAAAACTTTTAACTTTAACTACACGGTGCCGCAGCACTAGCCAGGAGCTGGAACTTCGTTCACGGATTGTTCCTGCCTCGCTTTGTATTCTTGCTGTGGCTGGCGCGACACTGGAAGAACAGATGGATAGAATAATTAAGCATTACAAAGATATTTCAGTGTTCCTTTAAAAGTTTTGAAGCATCGGCGTTCTAAGCTTATAGATGACTTAACGTCTATTACAGAACTGATTGTGTGGCGATTGGGTATTTGGAGAAAGAAAAGTAAGGACAGGAATTGGAGGTTAGTACGTTTGAAGGAGACAGTACTTCTGTAATAAAGTATTTAATTAAAGGTTGCGCATGACGCAGCAAGCATCTTGCGTGAGACATGAACAATCACTGCGCCACCGTGTTCCCCTGTTTAATAACATGCTTTAACTCCTGTCATCATGAACATGATATCACGTATACATCTCAGTATTTTAGTTATTCAGAGAGCTGTAATATCACAAATGTAATGGATTCTGTGTCCTGTCTGGAGGAAGAGAAAGCCCGGAAGCACGTAGTGATTCACACACATAGAAGATCAAATACAGAACAAAGCATTTAACGTGCTACTTTAGTTACGATGGGATTTGAAAAACTAGTAAACGATTTTAAGATGAACTTTATAATTTTCTACTTTAATGACAAAATAAACTACGTGATTAAAGTGGAAATTTCGAGATTAAAGTTGACATTTCGTGCTTTTTTCCCCACTGTGAGCCTTTTTTTTTTTTCTGTACACTAATAAGCTTTCATATGACACTCAGACGGTGGGCTACAACTTGCCTTTTCACGGCGACTTTGATATGTGACAACTTCTTTTTTATTTTTGGGCACTGTGCAACTTTGTGAACTTGAGTTTTCGAGTTTCTCTGACGTGCTATGTCACTCGATCAGCTTCCTTTTGTTGTTTATTCCACTGTTTAAACTAACAAATAGTACGTTTTTCCTTGCCTCCACTTGGTATTCGCTGAAATTCTTATATTTTCCCTCGTACTTTTGCCATTGTCTTTTCACAGAAGGCTGAGCTTAAGGGCTATTTATATTGATTTGCATATTCAAAGAGGCGTAATTCTGGGAGGAGTTGGGGCGGGACAGTAGGCACGTGCACGTGCGTTACTTTTCACGCTGACCGGGATTTATGGAGAGGAAGAATGTGAAAGTCGGCGAATGCACAGATTTATGCATCTGGATTTTTTTGTGCGTAAGTACATTTCCGCTTTTGTGCTTACGTCATGTTATAGTGCGAATTCTATGTACGACGTTATGCATGAGGCCCCTGGTCCTTAAATAAGATCAATAGTGGTCTGGCACATTCACAAATAACAAACTTTTCCTCTTTGCAGCTCTTGTCACATTAATACAAACATGTCTTCTACTGCTATAAACTTAACCATGCAGCGTTAGAAGCTTCTGAGTTGCCTCACATTTGCTGAGTGCCTATCTTTTTGGGGCATCCTCAGAACAAGAGAAAACACCCTGAATTAAGCCGGTGCTCACTTTTTTTTTTTAACCAAATATTTGTCAGCCTTGTCCATTTGCTCCAGTTCTTTTCTGCTATACTAGGTATCTTCCATAAGCAATTTTCCATTGTTTGTCATTTGACTAGCACCTCTCTCAACCCTCAACGTTTGTCATGCAAGAGATGAGTCCATTATGTTCATGAATGCAAAGAATAATTACTTCTCACAATTAACATCATTTTTAACATGCTGAATTTTACAGACCTGTGTCTCCATTGCATGAATATACCCGCTTGCTTTGACCGCTTCTGAATTATAAATATCACTGATGGTATCATATCTTCAGATCTTTTACAAAAACACATGTTAAACAGTTAAACACCAAACACTTGTGATGTAAGCCTTTTGTGAACTGCATTGCTTCTTTGAGTTTTGAAAGCCCAAAACATTCTAGGAATGTCAGGACAAGAAACGAGTTCCAAGTAACCCCTCCATAAATACTACTGCTATTGTCAACTGTTTAAAGAAGAGACTTTTAAGCTGTGAGAATTCCACTGGCACACAATGGGGTGACTTGTTTTATGGTGTGATTTCTGCAGGTTCCCAGACTCTAAATGCAGCTAAGTCTCCAAAATCTAGCTTTAGGCTTCAAATAAGGCCTAAAAAAAAATCAACCTTTCCCCAAATTCAAAGGAGGCTTTGGCCTCCACTGATCATGAAGGGTGGAGAAAAGGGCCAAAAATAAGAAAATATAGAAAGAAGCAGTAGGAAAACCATAGCACCTCTGACCCACAATAACAAAAACGTCCTTTATAATTTAATAGTTTTATTAACAAAAGGAACCTAAAAGCTAAGCATAGTAAAAGGTATGCCTAAAAAAGGCAACCTACAAAATTAACAAAACCAGTCAGTAACACAATATTTCTAAACTTTAATCCAGAAATAGACAAACTGCAGAAATTACATTAAAAATCTAGGCAAGCCCACTCCAAATTCCTCATTGATTCCAGATGAAGCACTGGACCTCTGCCCTTTATACAGTATATATATATATATATATATACACAGTGTTCAGCATAAATGAGTACACCCCCTTTAAAAAGTACAAATTTAATCAGTAGCTCAATGAACAAAAGAACAATTTCCAAAATTTTCACAAGGCTGAGTTTTATTGAACACTTGTGTAACTCCATAACATGAAAGTAAGGTTAAAAATATAACTTAGATCACAAAATCTTCAGTTTTACTCAAATTGGTTGAAGCAAAAATGAATACACCACACAACAAAAACGACTACATCTAATATTTTGTATGACCACCGTGAGTTTTAAGGACAGCACCAAATCTATGCATGGAATGAACAAGTTGGCGACATATTGCAACATCCATCTTTTTCCATTCTTCAAGAAAAACCTCTTTTAGAGCCTGGATGCTGGATGGAGAGTGATGCTCAACTTGTCGCTTCAGAATTCCCCACAGGTGTTCGATTGGGTTCAGATCAGGAGACATACTTGGCCATTCAATCACCTTCACCTTGTTCTTCTTCAGAAATGCAACAGTAGCTTTAGATGTGTGTTTTGGAAAAGTGCACGATGACCAAGTGCACGGAGTGATGGCAGCATCTTCTCCTTCAGTATAGAGCAGTACATTGTTGAGTTCATGATACCATCAATGAAATGCAGCTCCCCAACACCAGCAGCACTCATGCAGCCCCACATAAGGGCACTGCCACCACCATGTTTCACTGTAGGCACCATGCATTTTTCTTTGAAATCCTCACCTTACGACGCCATACAGTTTTGAAACCATTAGTTCAAAAAACAGTGATCTTTGTGTCATCACTCCAGAGTATAGAGTCCCAGTAGTCGTCATCTTTTTCAGCATGGGCCCTAGCAAATTCTAGGCGTGCTTTTTTGTGCATGGGCTTTAGGAGAGGCTTCCTTCGTGGACGATACCCATGCATACCATTCCTCTGCAGTGTGCGCCGTATGGTGTCACGGGAAACGGTCACTCCAGTTTGGCTTTCTACTGCTTTAGCTAACTGCAGTGAACTTGCATGGCGATTTTCTTCAACCCTTCTCATCAGAAGACACTCCTGTCGAGATGTTAACTTCCGTGGACGGCCTGGACGTCTCTGTAAGAGGGTTGTACTTCCATCTTTCTTAAATTTTTGGACCACTTTTGCTACAGTATTTTGACTGATATGTAAAGCTTTGCTGATCTTCTTGTAGCCCTCACCTTTTTTGTGTAAAGTAATGATTTCCTTTCTCAGATTTTTTTGACATTTCTCTTCCATGTGGAGCCATTGCTGACAGCATGAAATTGGAAGGGCTTTTCTTTGTTAAGTAATGCCCTTTTATAGTCACCTGTCTGCTGGACACCTCTTAAATGAATCATTAGACTCACCTGTGGTTGAATGCCTGTTAATTTGAATTTTGTAGTCTTAAGTGTGGATTTTCTCCTAAGACTATAATTGGGGTGTACTCATTTTTGCAACATGGGCTTGAATGAATTTGTTAGGAAAATCACTTTTTTGTGTGTTCAAATTAACAAATCTTGTTTGCAATCAATGGCCCACATTTGTGGGAGTATTTTGTAGTACAGTATCTCATAGAAAATGTTGATACTGAAAGGAAACTAAAGGTTTTCTGACAAATGTAGTGGGGTGTACTCATTTATGCTGAACACTGTATATATATATATATATATATATATATATATATATATATATATATATATATATATACACAGTCATATGAAAAAGTTTG